>VMOF01000111.1:49878500-50199771 GCA_011764245.1 Trialeurodes vaporariorum
GGAGAGGAGAGAGAGAGAGAGAGAAAAAAAAAATTACTCAAAACTAATTAATGAGTTATTACATACGCCTCCTTGATTTCTGAAGTTTTTTTTTTTTTTTTTTTTTTTTTTTTTTTTTTTTTTTTATATAAAAAGAAAACTTGAGAAATTAAGTGTAATAAGGAACATTGAGATGAAACAAGTAAAAAAAAATTAAGAGAATTAGCAAAAAAAAAAAATGTAGATAAAGGACACAAAAAAATTATTGAAGTCAAAAAGTTTTCAATGAAAAATTACACATCAGTAAGATTTAGAGATTCCCGGAATTTAGTAAATTTTACAGAGCCGAGAGATTTGGTTAAAATGTTGGCAATATTGCTTTCAGATTCAATTTTAAGGACATTAACTGATCTATTTAAAACATTTTCATGTACAAAATGATTATGCACTTCAATGTGCTTCGATTTTTTTGACATGTTACTTTGTTAGCAATTGTTACGGCGTCATCATTGTCTTCATAAACAGAAATCGGTTCATTAATGTGGATATTTAAATCCTTCAAGAGTCCTTATAAAAAATAATTTCGGGAATTGCATCGGACAAAGCAACATATTCCACTTCTGTCGACGATTTGGTAACACAGTTTTGTTTTCGGCTTTTCCAAAAACTTAAATTATTGAAAAATAAAATAACATAACCGGTAGTGGACTTTCTATCACAGATATCTCCGGCCCAGTCTGAATCTACATAACATGAAAGACTTTGGTTTACATTAACATTTTTACCATGAAAAATCAAATTAACATCTTTAGTTTTGTACAAATATTTTAAAATTCTAATTGCATAACGGAAATGAGTTTCATTGCAACTATTTTGGAAACGGGACAAAAAATTGACTGAATGAGCAACATCAGGACGGGTATTCATTCCTACATACAATAGCGCACCTATCAGACTTCTATAATCGGTTTCATTTACTACATCTTCTGCTGGTAACAATTTTAAATTAATTTCCATAGGAGTATTGAACAGTTATGATTGAGTAACATTGAATTTATCAGCTATTGACTCAATATATTCTGTTTGGTTAAGCCTTATTATTTTATTTCCTTTATCCCGTACCATTTGAATTCCTAAATATTTTTCCATTTCTCCATAATCTTTCATTCTGAAGCGTTTTGATAATTTTTTTTTTATTTTAGATAGCACAGAATTACAATTTGAAACCAGTAAAATATCATCTACATATATTATTAAAAGATACATTAGCGAACCACCATTACATTTTATAACATATAAACAACAATCATAATTAGATCTGTTAAAACCAAGGGAACATATAAAAATATGAAAACATTCATACCAATCACGTGATGAGTTGCGTATTCCATATAGGGCTTTATTTAAGTTAAGGACACAGCCGTTAGGTATATTTATTCCTTCAGGAGGTTTGATAAGAACAGTTTCTTTTATTTCGCCATGGAGGAATGCCATTTCAACATCCATTTGATGTATAATTAAAGTTTCGACAGTTGCAAGAGAGAGTAACAATTTTAATGAAATACTTTTAGCGACTGGCGAGTAAATTTCTGAATCTTCTATGACATTTTGTTGGAAACCTCTGGCGACAATCCTAGCTTTAAATTTACCTTTACTTTTAATTGAATAATTCCATTTTCCATAAAAAACGTTCGCATTTTGAGGTTTTCTGACTATCTGCCAGGTTTGATTGATTTCATGGCTTTCGAGTTCTTTCTGCATGGCACATTTCCATTCAGACGAATAACCACTATTTATAGCTTCTTCATACTTCTTAGGCACATTTGCGTTTACGAAATTAATGAATACTACATGATCTGCAAATCTTTTAGGTTTTACAATTGATCGCTTAGGTCTAGACGATAAAACAACATCGTCATTTGCTTTAACTTGGGGAGCTATTTCAGGAACAATAAGTGGCTCATTTTCTACATTTTCTTCCAAAGCATCTTGAAAAATGTCCACTTCATCATCGATTACATTATTAACAGGATTATTAACGGGATTGTTAACAGGAGTAGTTACAGGAATGTTTACAAGTTTTGGTTGACTAGAGCAAGAATTTTCTGTAGAAATCGCTACAAATTTTGATTCATTTGAATCTAAAGTTGGTTTGGAACCGGATGGTTCATTAGTTAACTCGATGTTATGAACATTGATAAATCGAACATTCCGACTCAGGTTAACTTTACCGTTAACTAAAATACAATAACCGTTTTCTTCATAAGCTACTAGTTTTCCTGTAAATGCTTTGGGAGAAAATTTACCTATTCTAAGTGCTTCCGGAACATGAGCAAATGCAGTAGACCCATAGATTTGCAACTGTGAAAGGTCAGGAACTTTCTGAAAAAAGATTTCATAAGGGATGATACCTAAGTGAGGATTTACGTGAGTACGATTTCTTAAAAACATTACAGTTAATATAGCTAAGGACCAATAAATACTAGGTGGTTTACTTTCCGCTAGTAAGGATCTACATTTATCTAGCAAAGTACGGTTGAGTCGCTCGGCACTCGGCAGTTCCGTTGAGTTGAGGAGTATACCTAGGGCAAGGTTTGATTTCGAATCCTTCATGACTTGCTAAATCGTAAAAATTTTGATTGATTTATTCTTTACTGTTATCACATCTCATTTTTTTAATTTTATTACCTGTTACATTTTTCCAATTATTTACACAATCATTAAAACAATTAAAAACTTCGGCTTTGGTCTTGATTACATAAATTTTACTTAATTTACTAAAATCATCTGTAAAAGTAACGATATATTTTTCACCTTTATACCCTAAGGGTGAAATAGGGCCACATACATCCGTGTGTATACAGGGTGTCCGGTAAGTCCCGGAACAGCTGCGCCATTTCTTTATTTACGGAGATAAAAAAAACCAAACTTTGGGAATGTTCCTAGATAAATGAAAACTACTTTTAGGGGGTCAAAATTTTGGGCGCCCCTTCCGGGGGGCGGGGGCGCCCCTAACTATTTTTTTCAAATGGCAACCCCTGTCTTGTGATACCTCATTCAAAAGAGGGTAAAAAACTTAGAAATTTGGCGCAAACCGCATGTCGATATCTCTTTTAGCATTCGAGATATCAAACTTCAAAAATCTATGGAAACCCATTTTAAAAAAAATCATAACTCTTATTCAGAAAATCTCTATTTAAAAAGCTAGGGGTCTAAACTACTCTACATAACAAGCTCTTACCAGGGAAAAACACCTCTGCCCAAAAAAATCAACTTACAGTTGTTTTTTTTCCCCGCCAAAATTTTTTAAAAAATTTCAAACATTTTGGATCAGCAATTTCCCTGTAATACGGACCAAATATCCAAATTTGGGTTAGAAGCTTCTCTGAAAAGCTCAGTAATTACTGTGAAGCGCTAAAATTTCAGAAAACCCCGTTTAGCCCGACGTTTACTTCAATTTACTGCCAGTGAGATGCGTGAACTCAGAGTTTCAAGTGATTCACATTATCTCACATTCATCTGCTTGCTCCTTCACTGCCCTGTCGCGTTGCTTATCTTGATTCGCGAAAATGCACCTCACGGAATGAAACTCCGAGTTCACGCATCTCACTGGCGGTAAATTGAAGTAAACGTCGGGCTAAACGGGGTTTTCTGAAATTTTAGCGCTTCACAGTAATTACTGAGCTTTTCAGAGAAGCTTCTAACCCAAATTTGGATATTTGGTCCGTATTACAGGGAAATTGCTGATCCAAAATGTCTGAAATTTTTTAAAAAATTTTGGCGGGGAAAAAAAACAACTGTAAGTTGATTTTTTTGGGCAGAAGTGTTTTTCCCTGGAAAGAGCTTGTTATGTAGAGTAGTTTAGACCCCTAGTTTTTTAAATAGCGACTTTCTGAATTAGAGTTATGATTTTTTTTAAAATGGGTTTCCATAGATTTTTGAAGTTCGATATCTCGAATAATAAAAGAGATATCGACATGCGGTATGCGCCAAAATTTTCAGTTTTTTACCCTCTTTCGAATGAGGTATCACAAGCTAGGGGTTGCCATTTGAAAAAAAAAGTTAGGGTCGCCCCCGCCCCCCCGGGACTGGGATTTTGACCCCCCCCCCCCAAAGTAGTTTTTATTTGTCTAGGAACATTCCCAAAGTTTGGTTTTTTTTATCTCCGTAAATAAAGAAATGGCGCAGCCGTTCCGGGACTTACCGGACACCCTGTATATCACAAACATTACTTACACTGAAAAAAAAATCAGCTAAATTTAACTAATTTCAACTTAAAAGTATGGACACCACTTAAAACTGTTAGTTTGAATGTATGAATTAGTAAAAATAACTCCATGCCATGTTAATTAACACGGCACGGAGTTAATTTTACTAATTTAAATAGTTAAACTAACAGTTTTAAGTGGTGTCCATACTTTTAAGTTGAAATTAGTTAAATTTAGCTGATTTTTTTTTCAGTGTAGATGATTTGAAACGATTATTTGCTAAATGTATACATGTCATTTTATTTTGAAGACAGATTTCACACTGTATAAATTCTGTACCTAGGTGAGACGGAAGGCCAGTTACTAAATTATTTTTCACTAAAGTTTGGAGGTTTTTAAAATTGAGATGGCCAGTTTTTCGGTGCCATTCTTCTTTGGTTAAAATATTAGTTGACTGACTTAAATGACGTTGTATATTTGCCGCATCAATTGATCTAGTCGACAAATTTTCTAAAGAAGTTTTTGCTTTGAATACATATAGGTTACCTTTACGCAGAGCGACTCCAATTAATTTGTTCTCATTATTGAACACTTTCGCACAATTAGTTTTGAAAATCATAAAATTAACCTTATCAGAGAGTTTCGAAACACTCAATAAGTTTTTATCAAGATTTTGAACATAATACACATTTGAAATGATAACAGCAATCTTTTCACCATTGACATCATACAAAGCATTGATATTACCCTGAATTTTGGTTTATATAGTATAGCCATCAGCAAAATTCATTAAGTGGATTGTTTAGAATAATAAAATCTGAAAAATATTTGCTAGTATTGATTACATGATCGGAACAACCGGAATCTACAATCCATTCAAAATCTTCAGAATCACAAGAATTTTCACTGAAATTAACAGAAATTGGAAAAGCATTACCTTGGGATGAATCATAGGCTTCCACAAGAGTAACGCTGGGATGACCACGATTATAAAAATTTCCACGATAGGATGAACGGCCTCTAGGTTGGCGATATGGACCAGAATGTTGGTTGCGATTTTGATAATTGCTTCTACCATCGTTGTAAGAGTTGCCGTTTTGAGGGTAAGAATTAGAATGATTACAGTTTGATCGACCATTGCATCCACCAGAGTTTGACTGTTGATTGTTTGAATGACCGTAGTTGACGTTGTGATAATTTAAGTGACCAAAGTTGGAGTTTCGATGACTTGGATAGCCACGATTGTTAGAGCTATGGTTATGGTAACCTCGATGACTAGAATTGTAATTTTGATGACCACCAGAGTAATAATTTTGATGACCACCAGAGTAATAATTTTGATGACCACCAGAGTAATAATTTCGATGACCAGAATGATTATAGTTGTTACGAGGACCATTTGAAAAGTTGCAATTTGACTCACGATTGGCAGGATAACTTTGACCTCTTTGATGAGTTTTAGAATTAATTTTGTAAGCATTAATCGTTTCTTCAGATTTATTCACACCGAGACATCGGAAGTTGCTATTGATTTTTCTTTGACGTATTCAATTTTGTCGGTAGTAATGGAATCTACGACATCATTCAAATGTGAGTAACAATGAGGTAAAGCTGCTAGTAACAAAGCAAGCTTTTCAACATCAGTAATTCCAGCATCACTATTAGATAAATCATTGAAATGTTTTTCAAATTCAAGGAAAAACTGACTAAGATCTTTGTTTTCAACGTACTTGAGTTCAAGCAAACTTTTACGCAATTGAACTTGGACTGCAGTTGACTTAAGACGATGTGTTGATGCTGATGCGACGTTTGACGTTGGACTTGACATTGATATGATTGGAAGACGACGACGTGACTTGAAATGTTGACAGACTTCCTTTGACTAGACTCGTAACTTGACGATTTGAACATGTGACCGATGCTTTTGATTTCTTGACGGAAAGAATGAGGAATGACCATAAAATTGGTGAGGTTGAACACGAGGTGAGTACTTCCTTCGAAAAGAGATAAGACTTGGCCTAATAGATCTACTTTTGAGGTTATTTCACGAACGCGACGGACTTGATGGAAGAAAATTTTTTTACCCGCAACGAAAAAAACTTAAAACGATTCACACCTGACACAATGTTGTAATGATTCATTGACTTAATATATGAATCATAATAATGTGAGTACAGTAGGCGATTAATAAAAGACAAGACGACTTAAGGTTAGCAGACCGACTCGTATATTATCCGAAAGTACAACAGCTGATGCCAAGAGCGGCCAATAGAACTTACTTTAGTTACACAAGACTGCCGATAGATGGCAGCACCTAAATGCTAATACATAAAATTTATAATTTTGAGGGCTCAACGATATGATTCTCAGTTAGAGTCTACATATTCTTGCCTTTCTACCGTTAGTCGATCGATTGTGTGAATGTCTGAGGTGTTCGTAACTTCGTCAGAGGCGGCGCCGGCGCGGCGTGTGCAATCCGGCAACGTTGCATTCAGTCAATTTAAAGTAATGAAAAAAGGTCAAAATACTGGGGGTGCACAGTGTAGTCTCTCGAATCGACATTTTACAAGGGTTTATATGGACGGAATGAATCGTTGGCAGGTTGTACGCGCCGACACTGATTGTGAGCGCTTCTCATCTACTCGTAGCGTGACATTTTGTCGACGCGGAGTGATGACGTGACCTCAAGCGGCAAGTAATCCTTGCGGTATAAGACTCATTAATGAAGGGAACTGCCACGTCTTCACATTTTAACTCCCATTGGGAGTGTAAGGCAATCCTCGTTTTAATATCCAGAAGGGACGACTTTCACCCCGACAAGGCGTAAGAGGCAATCCTTTTCTTAAACCCCAGGAGGGATGGCTCTCACCTTGATTGGGAGTGACACTCAATCCGTCGATTCTCACCTCTTCCATTTCCACTCCGTCCATTCTAACTCCGCTTATTCTCACTCCTTGAATTTTATCCTCACTTGGAGTGAATGCTTCAATTATATCGGTGGATAAAGCATGGCTCTCAATCCGTTTTTTTTTAACAGTGTGTCAACTGTGGCGCTCAATGACTGCGCTGGAGAGATCTTAATTAATTATCAGACTTGAGAGATTCGAGACTGTCTCCCACTAAAAATGTTGCGTACGGGTTGAAAAATCGCCCATGGGCAAGGATCCTTGAATTTAAAAAAATTAACTTGATGGAAATAAAGGGCCAAAAGCGGGTAGGTCCATTATTTTCCATCAGCGTGGTTTGAAGTATTTATTCCAACTCTTAAAATAGCATGTTCCTGTTTTTTGATAACCAAACTGTAACAGCTTTGCCTACTTTTGAATCGCTATTTCACAAACAACCCGTTTCGGGCAGAGAATCGGCCACAAACGGAGCGCGCATTGGAAACGATTACCGCCGTCAATTCTAATCGCTCGCCTGTGCCCAGTCTTCTTCTATACCTTCTTCTTTATCTTAGGTTCACTCTTCCTATTCACGTCACAGGCCCCTTATTTATCAATGTGACGTATTGCTTGCTCCATACAGCATACTCTAGGTTTCGTAATTAACTTTAAAAAAAAAGTATGGGGCTGTTGTACACTTTTGCTACAGGAAATTTAACCCTTTCCGGCGAGCGTTTTGGGATTTGAGGTTTTTTGAGATTTTATGAAACCGGCCAAAAAAGATCAATATTCTAAGTATTTTGATGGGTCACACAACCTTTTGAATAATGTCCATTTAAAAACCATTGAATCTCATGTTAAATTAAGGAGAACTTCATGTGTCCCACCTCCTTTGAGAGGGTCTAAGGTCGATTTGGATGTAAAAAAAAACTCAAGAAATTTCCCTGGTAAAAATTTTAGCAACATAGCACCATCATGGTGCTAATTGGAATGGTGCTGGCACCATGAGCACCATGAACTCCATGGTGCTAGCACCATGAGCACCATGGAATCCATGGTGCTAGCACCATGAGCACCATGCAATCCATGGGGCTAGCACCATGAGCACCATGCAATTCATGATGCTAGCACCATGAGCACCATGGAATCCATGGTGCTAGCACCATTCCAATTAGCACCATGATGAGACCCATGGTGCTAGCACCATGAAATCCATGGTGCTCATGGTGCCAGCACCATTCCAATTAGCACCATGAGCATCATCATGGTGCTCATGAGCAACATGGTATCATACTGTTCTCAACAGCGCACTCTAGGTGAGAAAAAATAAAATGATTCTCATGTGTGCCGTCAGATACGCAGCTGTTATTGCAGGGAACGTTATGTCTGCAGACGAGTCTGAGCTGAGACACCATTCTGAAGGTTATTCGATCATATTTGGAACGATTAACGGTGCCCGACCCGAGACTTGAACCCAGGTTTCTGGCGTGCTAGACAATTGCTTTACGCTTTGAGCTACCAGATCGCATATGGAGAAGGGCTGTCAAAACACTCTTATAAATGAGCACCATGGAAAACATGGTGCTAGCAACATAGCACCATGAGCACCATGGACTCCATGGTGCTAGCACCATGAGCACCATGAGCACCATGGAACCCATGGTGCTAGCACCATGAGCACCATGGAAATCATGGTGCTAGCACCATCGGTCATGGTGCCAGCATCATAGCACCATGAGCACCATGGAA
Source organism: Trialeurodes vaporariorum (assembly GCA_011764245.1). NCBI lineage: Eukaryota > Metazoa > Arthropoda > Insecta > Hemiptera > Aleyrodidae > Trialeurodes > Trialeurodes vaporariorum. Next base: position 49,887,322 of record VMOF01000111.1, read on the forward strand.
AACAAAGTGCCAGCTTCATCGGCCATGGTGCCGACAACAACACCGGTCATGGTGCTGTGTTCAGTGGCGGATCCACGGGGGGCACGGGGCACTGTGGGCCAGTTCAAAAACCTAGCATTTCAAAAATAATATCTCTGCAATGTATGGACATTTTTTGATGATAACATGTTCCCTGGGGTAATTTTCGGTGCTCTTTTCGATTTTAATGCGTAAAATTCCCGAAAATGACTTCTGATGGGATTTCTATAAACTATGACTATGGCAGCCATCTTGGATTTGGAAATTTGGAGAAACTGTTATCAAAAATGAATTCAGCGACCCAAAAAACCCCTCAACAACCAAGTTTGAATGATTTGCAGCCATTATTGGTGGAGAAACTAATTTTTTTGTAAAATCGAAAGTAGGCCGAATCCTATTTTTGGCTGGATTCGAAACTTTTGGCGACCATTACTCTTTATCGGAAAGATTTCTGGTATTGCGGTTTGCACCATTCGGAAGCTTTTAAAATCAACTTATTTCACGGAAGGTTTTGTATAACTATATAGCACATATTTCGCAAACTCAAAAAATAGTCTTTTGGAAATTTCAAAAATAAGAAAGTGGCAAAAACGGGCTCAAATATTCTTTTAGCCAAAATTTGTAGCACGTTAATCGAAAGATCTTTAAAAGACGCATCTTTTGGCTTAAAGTTGACGTCGATAGCTTTTTTCGTTTGAAAGTTATAGCGCATTGAAGGTTTGACTTTTACTACCCCCCCCCCTAACAGTTGACAAAATTAAAAAAAACTACCTATAATCTAAAAGCTGACACTTAAATTTATCATTCCTGAAAGGTTCATCTATTTCTGAATTTGTGACACTCCTTTAGTCCTTATGGTAGCAGGTAGCTGGATGAACTCGTTTTAAAAAAATCGAAAAATGTCGGTATAGGCCTTGAAATTAATTTTAGACACTTTTTTGGGGTACAATGGACTATTAACTTGCCAAGAATTGATCAGTAGAATATTTTTGACCCATTCATGTTGAAATTTGAGTTATTTTAAGAGGGGCTACGAATTTTTGAAAGTGAGCCAGTATCGAACTTAGGCCATCGATATATCGAATACGGGAAACGATATCGACTGCCGGTGTTTGACGGTCCTTCAGAGTTTGTGTTCTTTCCAACTACTAGAAAGCATATTGATCAGAGAGGTCGGATGGACCGAAAATGGCCCTTCATGGGACAGCTCTTTTGAAATGTTTACGCAATGGCAGATATTTTTTAACGAAATCGTCAAGACATCACCTTGGTAAAAAAAATCATAACATAAATTGTACCATATTGTACCATTTTCTACTTTTACACAGTAATCTTGAGGGTATTAGGAATGGATTTTTTCAGTTATCGGAGTGACTTAAGTTGACTTTTTTTTCCGGCTCTCGAGAAAATTCCAAATTTACAAAAAACCAGCTTAAAAAACACCATGTATAAAGTGGCCTAAAATAGGGGTTAAAATTGAGTTTCATAAAAACGCTTAAGCATAAATACTCGCTGTGATTATGCCGATTCATATCATGGCACACAAAAAGCTTTCGCACGTGAGGAAGTGTTCAAAAAACACAATAAACATTGAACAATGTCGACAGAGCAACTGATCATGTGCAGCGTCTTCCCAGTAACCCAGCCTTTCGTCCGCGATAAGACCATATTTTCGTCCATTCCTGACTTCAATCCACGAATATTCTGTGTCAATAGGTATCGTAGGACATGATTTCAGTGATAAAATTTCCATCGCGCATGGTTGCCAAATGGACTTTTGAAATGCTAAATTTCGCAACTAGCCCAGTGTGCGGGGGCACGTGCCCCCCCCCCCAGAAGCCTCAGTTGTTGCCTTTTTCTATAAAAAATATCCCAAAATTGCTTCCACCAACGCTTCAAATTTCAAAATTTCACAGGCTTGCCCCCCAAAAAAATTTTCTGGATCCGCCAATGGCTGTGTTGCTAAAATGCTTACCAGGGAAACTGGATAAACGAAACAGTGTTTGATGGTGGAGTCACACTGATTTTAATTTTGAACTGGAACCCTGAAAAATATGTAATGGATTCTTGAGCTTATTTAGAGCCTGGATGTTATGTAATGGTCTCCTTTACACTTCTCCAGCCCCTGAAAGTTATGTAATGGATTCTTGAGCTTATTTAGCGCCTGGAGCTTATGTATAATTGATTTCATTACACTTCTCCAGCCCCTGGAAGTTATGTAATGGATTCTTGAGCTTATTTAGCACCTGGAGCTTATGTATAATTGATTTCATTACACTTCTCCAGCCTCTGGAAGTTATGTAATGGATTCTTGAGCTTTTGTGACACTTGGAGGTTAGGTAATTGATTCTATTACATTTATACAGCCCCTGGAAGTTATGTAATGGATCCTTGGGCATATTTAGCGCCTGGATGTTATGTAATGGTCTCCTTCACACTTATCCAGCCCCTGGAAGGTATGTGATGGATTCTTGAGCTTTAGTGGCTCCTGGAGGTTATGTAATTGATTCTGTTACACTTCTCCAGCATCTGGAATGGCGCTAGCACCATCAGTCATAGTGCCAGAAACGTAGCACTACCAGCACCATGAGCCCCATGGAGCCGAGCACCATCAGTCATGGTGCCAGCAACATAGCATCATGAGCACCATGAAGCCGAGCACCATCAGTCATGGTGCCAGCAACAAAGCACCATGAGCACCATGGAGCCGAGCACCATCGGTCATGGTGCCGGCGACATGGCACCATGGGCACCATGGAAAGCATGGTGCTAGCACCATGATTTCCATGGTGCTCATGGTGCTATGGTGCTAAAATTTTTACCAGGGTTACGAAATCCTTTCTAAAAATGCTTTCAAACGCGCGGCCGTAATGACGATGTTAAGCACTAATAGCACAGAATACTCTAATCAGAACGGAAACTCCCATAAGAGCCAATGGAAACAAGATTTGGAATTTACTGGCACAAACTGGCAACTGTGCCTACTCACTTCTTAAGATGGCGGACATGCTTTTTCAGGCTATACAACCAATCACAACTCTGCCAGTTGCCGAAGATCTGCCGAAAATTGCCGAAGATGCTCACTTTCGAACATGGCGGCCCGAAGTAAAGAATGTTTCAAAATGAATTAGAGTTTCCGTTCTGATTAGAGTATTCTGTGCTAATAGGAGATTCCTATCTTAATTTCGTCACGCTTACTATGCTGGGAAGGAAGATTAACTGAGAAACTAGCCTTCAGAGGAGAGTTCACAATCGACCAATAGTACCGTGACATCTGGTGACACAGGTACGAAAGGAAAGTCGTCTCTTATTGACCAATTCATGTTGGAGTGATGTTATTATTAGATGGGAATCTCTCATAATTAGTGTCCGACACCGACATTAAGGTCGCGCATTTGAAATCATTTAATGAATCAAGAAGTGGATGTCGTAAGTTTCTTGTTTTACCATCGTTATTTTTTGAAGTTTTTACGTCTGAAATGACCGTTAAATCGAATGTGGCAAAAGTGTGAAACAGCCCTGTTGACGCGATGATGGATTTTCTTCAGGGGGCCTTGATGCAAGCTCAAGTATGACATTATGTTCGAGCGGATAAGAAATAGTGAGGACGGGTATTACGTGAGCGGGCAATGATGTCGAGTGAACAATACGTCACTCGTTGGGGGACCGAAAGCAGTCTCGCAAACTCGGCGCGGTGAGTAGTAACACGGCACTCCGCTCGTCAAGTCAATAAAATGAAAAGTGGTTAAAGAGAAAAATGAAGGTGACTGACACGTCGTTATTGATTTTCACTTTTATTCCCTCGTCTCTCCCTTCCCCTTCGACTTATTTCACAAAGCACTAACAGGTGTGATGTGTGAATACTTACCAATCCAATCCCATTGGTACGAACTTTATGAGAAGGGTAGGAATATGCTTCAGGAAAGACCTGCGTACGCCTTCAGGTCTATAGAACATATACGACACATAACAGGCCGACGCGACGTTGGCGTAGTTACGCAAAAGAAAATCAATGTTTTCGGCTAACTTTGGGTCGCTGAATCCGAATATGATTGCGATTTTCTCGATTTGCTCGTATTATCAAAGAATACTACAATCAGAATAGAAACTCTAATTAATTTTGAAACACGCTTTACTTCGGGTACCTTAGGGTCCGCCATGTTGGAGACGGAAAGTGAGCATTGCCGACAAACTTCGGCCATCAGCCGAGTTGTGATTAACGGAGCGTCAGCCATAATTTTAAATATATAACCTCGAAAAGCACGTCCGCCATCTTGAGAAGTGAGCAGACTCGGTTGCCAGTTAGTGTTGGTAGATTCCAAATCTTGTTTCCATTGGCTCTTATGGGATTTTCTGTTCCGGCATTATTTTAATATGCACCCTTGCCAATTTTACGTCAAATAGCAAAATGAAATGTTTCGTCATCCAGGTGTAAGTCTGCTAGCAAATTATTTCTGCAGAAAAATTGATAAATTTGAGTTAAATCAGTAATAATAACAGTCTTATAATAACAGTCTTAACAGTCAAAGGGGTTCATTCAAAATCGGCATTTTTCGCCCACTGCTTGTTTTTGACGAAACTTTGGGGATCGATTGTAGTTACTATTAGTAGCGGATCCTGAAATTTTCGCGACCTAAATCCAATTTTTAGAGGGGGGCGGGGGGTCAAAGTTGAAACCTTCAAACCCAAATATCTCGCTAACGAATAAAGCTTTTGAAATGTGGTTTGCGCGAAAAAACGCGAAATAAAATTTCCTTTCTTTTGACTACCCACATGTTCCACAAAATTTTAAACAAACACTTGCAATTTGCAATTTTTTGATTTTCAGGCTCAAATTTTTTTACAAATTTTGAAATTCTGAAAAAACGCATTCTTCGATTTTAATCTCTATGAGATATGTTATTCTCTAAAAAATTTGCTACAATTTAGTCTAAACCGAATTTTGGGGAAACTTTTCGTTTCTGAGTTATGAATTTTTAAAGTTTCAAAAATCGCAATTTTAGCGTTCTCAGTGACAGCGACAAAACCTAAAAAAAGAATTTCTCCGCTTCTAATCAACAAAACTTGATGAAAATTGGGATTTGGAGGTTTTGGAGGTCGTAAAATTCAATTCTGCTATCAGATTTGAAAAATTTTGAAATCCAAGATGGCTGCACACCCATCTGCTTGGTAGCCATCTTGGATTTCAAAATTTTTCAAATCTGATAGCAGAATTGAATTTTACGACCTCCAAAACCCCCAAATTCCAATTTTCATCAAGTTTTGTTGATTTGAAGCGGAGAAATTCTTTTTTTAGGTTTTGTCGCTGTCACTGAGAACGCTAAAATTGCGATTTTTGAAACTTTAAAAATTCATAACTCAGAAACGAAAAGTTTCCCCAACATTCGGTTTAGACTAAATTGTAGCAAATTTTTTAGAGAATAACATATCTCATAGAGATTAAAATCGAAGAATGCGTTTTTTCAGAATTTCAAAATTTGTAAAAAATTTTGAGCCTGAAAATCAAAAAATTGCAAATTGCAAGTGTTTGTTTAAAATTTTGTGGAACATGTGGGTAGTCAAAAGAAAGGAAATTTTATTTCGCGTTTTTTCGCGCAAACCAAATTTCAAAAGCTTTATTCGTTAGCGAGATATTTGAGTTTGAAGGTTTCAACTTTGACCCCCCGCCCTCCCTCTAAAAATTGGTTTTAGGTCGCGAAAATATCAGGATCTACTACTAATAGTAACTACAATCGATCCCCAAAGTTTCGTCAAAAACAAGCAGTGGGCGAAAAATGCCGATTTTGAATGAACCCCTTTACTTACGTTGTTCGTTAAATGGGAAGAGGGGGCTTCATTTGTCTCCCGAAGAAGACTTTTTTGATATTATTGGCCTTCTAAATAACTTAAAGTCTCGACGCTAAGCAACAAAGGAGGGGTTGCGATAATGGCCGTTTCCGGCCCCCACCAATTTGACATTTTAATGTCTTAATACGTGTTTTAGAGGTAAAAGTAAGTCAAAAAGCCTCTATTAACATAACCTCTAAAATGCATCCCTGTTGAGCTACAGCCTCTCAAAGTCGACATTTTTAAGCTGAATTTTACCGCGACGTGAGTGACTATATCATATAAGATTTGAAAATCATCGACAATATATCCACCTAAAACTTGTTTGTAAGTCTTAAAAGAGTCATTAACCTCGGTTAGGGCCCAGATTTGACAGCTTTTCCCCAGTTTTCATCTGAAAATATCGAATTTAAAAATTACGATTTTTGCCAGCGGTAAATCGTGAATTTGACATCGATCCCAACGAGCATCGGAAAAAATATTTAAGCATGTTATATAGTAGTATATTAGGTAAAACACATCAAAAAATTGAAGTTGAGCTCGCTTGCGCTCGTGGTTGAGAAAGTCAACTTTACCGTAAGTTGGTCTAGCGGCGCGATTCAAACCATACGACCAGTAACGGATTTGTGCGGTCGTGCAATCATTAAACAGGCAACCATCGATATTCTTCGATAGTTTCAGTTAAATTTGCTGCCAGGAGTCATTTTAGAACATTCCTGATCTGGGTGGCGGGGGGGGGGATAAAAAAAGAAGGAAAACAAGTTTTCCGCGCAATTATGTCTGATTGTTTGAGTCGATGGTTCGAGGGGAGGGGGTCGACAACCATGCTTAAGCTGTCATAACGATTTCGAAATCTGGCAACACTGAATTATCTTAATGACACAAAAATACTTTGGTCAACAAAAAGAGTTATTTGGAAAGAACTGCGGGATGAAGCAAGCGTGACAAATTTTCCCCGTTTGACATTTCGAGGAGTTGAAACACTTGACTTTTGGAGTTTACCAACTAAAATAAGCAAAGTCCTACAGAGCTAAACATAAAGGATGATGCAGGTCTCTACAAATTATCTAGGGGAGACCTGGGTGGGTTGGGACACTGGGAGGGTTGGGACAGTCAGTGTTTTTCAGGTTAGGTTGGCACTGCTGCGTTCGTTCGCGGTAATTTTTTGTCTCTTTACCATGACTCACTGTTGTACAAAGATTGGCGGTCGTAGCTACACTTCTCGACTTGCCAGGTAATTTTGAAGTTTTTCACCTCTATTTCTGTAACTTTTTAACTTTAAATAACTGTATGAATTTCAACTTTATTTTTAAATGAAAATTGCCCAAATGGGGGTAAGCATTTGTTATATACCTGACTGCAATTTCACTATGCACAGTCACTCAAAACATGACCTCACTTTCTGTTATCACGGATTGTTTACATTTTGGCCGGCAGGGAGGGTTGGGACGGGAGGGTTGGGACGGGAGGGTTGGGACAAAATTTCCAAGTGGCTACGCAGGTAAATTCGAGAGAAGGAATCTAAAAGTACAAAAAAACTGCATTTCTTGCAGAATTAGTTACCTGCATCTTAATTGATATTAGTTATGTGTTTTTAGGTGTTAAGACATAATTTTGTTCCTTTTTATTAAAAATGGGTTCAAAACCCTAAGTTTTTTCTAATTTTTTCTTGTATTTTGCCTTTTTAAACATTGTTTTACTTGTATTACTCAGTATTTCTCGTTTGCTTTATGTAAAACTTGTTATTTAGAGATAATAAACGTTTTTTTGTCATAAAACTGACATAAAAATTGTTTTGTCCCAACCCTCCCAGACGAGTGTTCCAACCGGAACAGGGGTGTTAGGGTTGGGACACTTTTTGACTTTTTAAAAAAATTGCTCTTAAAATTTTGGATTTCAAAGAATTGTTACAAACCAAAGATAAAATTAAACTTTAGGTCTTAACTCATAATGTGAGTGCTTGAACACTTCAAAAAAATATATTTTTGATCTCTCTAGAGGCTGGCAAAAAAAAGTGTCCCTACCCACCCAGGTCTCCCCTATACATAAATACAGTTTGGACATTTTACGAGTGCAAATCGAGAGTCAACATACATCCGCAAAAATCTGGTTACAAGACTTTTCGTCCTGTTTTTTTTGTCCACTTTTTTTTCGTCCATTTTTTTTTGTCCACGACATTTACTCCTTGATAATTTGTCCTTTTAATTTTCGTCCCTTAGCACAATTGGTCCACTCATTATTTTTGTCCTCGACTGTAACTTCCATAAGTTTTTAGTCCAATTATTTTTAGGTCCAGAGTGTGTATTTTGTCCTGTAATTTTAGTCCATTGTTTTTTGTCCTCAAAAAAAAAGTTTGGTTCGTCCAATACACATTTATGTTTGTTTTCTTTATTTCACGAACATGACACACATTCAAAGAAAAAACAATAATAAAAAGAAACAAGAACTTTTCAAAACAATAATTTTGGCGCAGGAATCATTTAACCATTCCGCATTTTTCTTTATTCATTCTCAAAAACTCATCAATGAATAGCGCGTACCCATAGTTCCAAAATTGCCGTGAATGGAAGGTTTATCATACAGCAATTAGTGTGCGTCTGGTTACCGAGTCACCCGATAAATAGCGTAACAATATTTCTATATGTAGAAACAACTGTTGCTATATCACGATGCAGCTCAATAAAAACCTTTATTTTCACTTTTTTTCTGGGAATTGCATTTTCTCAAAAGATAAATTAATAAAACACCTAGTTGTAATACAATATTAATTTGTTTTTGGTGAAATTCTATTTCATTTTATTTTACCTGTAACTTAACGAAAAGGAGTATTGGACGAAACCAACTTTTTTTTAAGGACAAAAAAATTGGACTAAAGTTACAGGACAAAAGACATACTTTGGACATAAAAATAATTGGATGAAAAAATCATGGACGTTGCAGTCGAGGACGAAAATAATAAAAGGACCAATTGGTACAGGACGAAATTTGATTGGACGAATTATCAAGGATCAATTTTCATTGGACGAAAAATAAAGGACAAAAAATCGAGCGGACGAAAAAAACAGGACGAAACGTCTGTTAACCAAAAATCTATAACTGCTGGATTCGATATTACCTGACGGGAATTTCTAGCTGGTATTGCCAATGCAAAGTAGGCACCAATTAGGTGCAAAGTAATGGTGGGATGCTGTGCACATGCACACATTGCCTTTGTGCTATGGTTTCTTGGATACTCGTGCCATGCGACCACGACCATCCATCCAAGCACGCAGTTATGACCATTTCCAGGACCATCTTCTGCGGGCCGATCCTTGAAATTCACGACTTTTGGGTAGACTGGATAAGAATGGAAAACGGTGATTGGTGGAGACGAGTCACGTGGTTGCCCAGTCTAATCAAAATACGGAATGGATTAGATAAGTTACTCCAGTTAGTCGGGTACTCCAAGACTGCCCGAATAATTATCTAATCCATTCCGTATTTTGATTAGACTGGGCAACCACGTGACTCGTGTCCACCAATCACCGTTTTCCATTCTTATCCAGTCTACCCAAAAGTCGTGAATTTCAAGGATCGGCCCGCAGGACGCCGGTGCAACTAATTCAAGTGCTTGGTCAGATGAGGACGATGCTTAGTCGTAGACTAGTCATAAGGTATGATCAAAGTACTCACCCCCTTTTCGGATAGAGTTCCTTTATACTATGAGAGTTGCACTTTGTCATTCAAAATGAAGATAAAAAAGCAGATCTATGGAGCCTCCAAGAGGAAATTTCCAAATGGCGGGTGACTAGACCATTTGCCTCTGCTCTAATGCCGCTATTTCGCCATTTCTTATAGGTTGGGTTCCAATTCTCGACAATAACGGTCGTTATTGAAAGAGATAGTGTTCTGTAGAAAAGCTTTCAAGCAGAGGAAAAATTAAAAATAGTTACTGCGGTCACTGTTACTTCAAATGTGTAATGAAAGCTTGTGCGAGAAAAGTAAACAGACCCTCCACCATTTGCATTGCATCTTGGGGTTTTCTTGGACAGCCTAAATCTGAGTGCCAATCAAAAATAGATTCAGACATGGCGATTCAGACAAGTCTCATAGTACATAGGGACTCTATCTTCGGCTTGGTTCATTTTAATTTCTTTTCAATATGACTTCATTCTTGCATGAGAAATCTTTTTTTTTTCTACCCCTCCCCCTGGATCGGGAATGTTCTAAAATGACTCCTGGCAGTAAATGTAACTGAAAATATCTTAGAGTATCGATGGTTGAGTGTTTAATCATTGCACGACCTCACAAATCCGTTATTGGTCGTTTGGTTTGAATCGCGTCGCTAGGCCTACTTACGGTAAAGATGACTTTTAACCACGAGCGCAACTTCAATTTTTCGATATGTTTTACCTAATAGACTACTCCATAACATACTTAAATATTTTTTCCGATGCTCGTTGGTATCGATGTCAAATTCACGATTTACTGCTGGCAAAAATCGTAATTTTTCAATTCGATATTTTCAGATGAAAACTCGGGAAAAGCGGTCAAATCTGGGCCCTAACCGAGGTTAATGACTCATTTAAGACTTACAAACAAGTTCTAGGTGGATATATTGTCGATGATTTTCAAATCTTATATGATATAGTCGACTTTGAGAGGCTGTTGCTCAACAGAGATGTATTTTAGAGGTTATGTTAATAGAGGTTTTTTGACTTGTTTTCACCTTTAGAACACGTATTAGGACATGAAAATGTCGAATTGGTGGGGGCCGGAAACGGCCCTTATCGCAACCCCTCCAAATTTAAACTTTCGATTTTTCCATGGGTTAAGCCATTTTCCCCAACTCTGACAATTCGTCGAATTTTTGGATTAATTTTGGTTCACATCGTCAAAGTTAAGCAGCTCTGTTAAAAATCAATCAAACCAATGGAAATAGCGCAATTTTTAAAGTTGTATATGATTATGTCGCAGGCTAAAAGTGAAATCCGGCATTTGGGCAAATGCCTATGCAAATAGAAAAGAAATGATAAATATCGTTGAAGTTTGTAGTTTGCCTAGGCATATGAGCAAACGCCTATGCACTTGGAAAAATGTCTCGGCATTTGCTCAAATGCCTGAAGTTCTGACCAAATTCACCAAATGCCGAGGGCTGATTAGGCATATAGTAAAATGAGTATTTTTCAGTGAATATGTCATATCTTGGATTCGGGAAGAGAAGATTATAATAAGAATTTATTGGATTCGAAATAATAAGATTTGTAGTTATTCATTCGAACGAATGATTCGCATGTATTCTTGACAAAAAACATGCTAACAAGCGGCTCTCCTATTGGAGACTAAGATAATGACATGGTTGCCAAGTCTAAGAAATAACAATTCTCCGCACGCATTTTGAAGACTAGGATTAAAATTTGCAGAGTTGGACGGAGAAATAGAATTACCTACTTGAAGATAATATCAAGGAAGTATAAACAATCAAAAATTTAAGTGACATTGAACAATCAAATATTTACGTAACATTGAACAATCAAAAATTTAAGTAGCATTGAAATAATCAACTTATCAACAGGTCACGGAACATCAATTAAAATTTTTAGGAACTTCAGTTTTAAAAAATAGATAGGATCTATGCAGTCCATATATTGAAAATCACTTATAGTAAGAACATAACATTAAAAAGGTATTGATCAAAAATTGGAAAGTAGTAATCACAGAAAGAATGAACTGAGTAACAATTTTGCTACTGAAATGATTAGCATGAAATAATTAAACTGAGATTGGATGAAATAGTTAGCGATAGACTTTTTCGTGAATTAGAATCAATTTGGCGAGAATAAGTACTTGTAAAAATAGAATTTGAATTAGGAATGAATTTACTACGCGATGAATCGAAAGAATTAGTATGCACTGAATTTTAATGAATGAAATGTGCGCTGAAGTAGAGTGGAATTAATCGCACTTTGAATTGAATTAATCGCGCTTAGAAATTGAAATTGAAGCATAAATAGTTTAACTCCTTAGAATTTGAAAGTATAACTCCTTAGAATTTGAAAGTATAACTCCTTCTCCTCCTTTAAATAAATTGAAACAGCATTGAAATTTGGGATTGAATTAACTACGCTTAATTTAAAACGCAGAATTGAAATTTGGATTTGAATTGAAGAATTTACCTTTGGATTGAAATTGAATTTCAGTGTATGCTTGGTCCCATGGGTTACAAGACTTTTCGTCCTGTCTTTTTCGTCCATTTCTTTTATCGTCCATTCTTTTTCGTCCACGACATTTTGTCCTTGATAATTTGTCTTTTCCATTTTCGTCCCGTAGCACAATTGGTCCACTCATTATTTTTATCCTCGACTGTAACGTCCATGAGTTTTTAGTCCAATTATTTTTAGGTCCAGAGTATGTCTTTTGTCCTGTGATTTTAGTCCAATGTTTTTTGTCCTCAAAAATAAAGTTTGGTTCGTCCAATACAAATTTATGTTAATTTTCGTTAGTTTACAGGTAACATTTGTGAGTCTTTATTGCAATACCAGAGAACGTATTCAATTGGATTCTACCATAATTATAAAATACAGTTTACATGAGTTAAAATTTACATGAGTTTAAATGGATTAAATGCAACCGTTGCCAGATGCTAGATGGCACTCACCAACACGAAAGAATATAAATCAAGTCAACCGAGTTGGTTTACCTTAAAAGTCTATTAAACCTCTGAGAAACCTCTTCTGAAGGAAAGATTCCGTCGAAAGTAGATCCTATGATACAGTGGCGCACCGAAGGGGGTGGTTTTAGGGTCAACCCCCCCCCCCCCCCCTGAAAGCATCAAGATTTAGCTCTAAAAAAGGTCATCTTCGGCCAAAATTGCTTTCAAACCGCCCCCCCCCCCCCTCTAAGGCCTCAGAAAATGAAAAATTTGCGGTGAAACCCCCACCAAACTAAAGTTCTCGGTGCGCCACTGCTATGATATGTTGCTATATCGCGATGAAGCTCAATAAAAAATTTTCTTTTCACTTTTTTTTCTGGGCATTGCATTTCCTCAAAAGATAAATTAATAAAACACCTATTATTAATATAATATTAATTTGCTTTTGGTGGAATTCTACTTCTTCATTTTATTTCACCTGTAAACTAACGAAAAGGAGCATTGGATGAAACCAACTTTTTTTTAAGGACATAAAAAATTGAACTAAAATTACAGGACAAAAGACATACTTTGGACAAAAAAATAATTGGACTAAAAACTCATGGACGTTGCAGTTGAGGACAAAAATAATAAAAGGACCAATTGTTCTACACGACGAAATTTAATTGGACGAAATATCTAGGACCAATTTTTATAGGACGAAAAAAAGTGGACAAAAAATCGAGCGGACGAAAAAAACGGGACGAAACGTCTGTTAATCGTCCCATGAGTTAGGTAGGAAACTCAGATACTCAGTACTCCATAAAATAGTTGAATAAGTGGATTTTAAAAGCATTGAAGTTAGAATTGAATTGAGAGACAGAATTAATGGCATGATTTTTTTTTTTTATTCATTATATTTTATTTTTTTATATTTTTTTTCAACACACTGCTACAAGAAATAAAATTCATCAGTTTGAACTGATGCTCTGGCAGAATTGAATTAAGGAATGACTCATATCGCTCTTTTTATACAGAAATGATCTTGCCTACATAGAATTAGAATTGAATTTCACTATTGAAACTAATTTGATGGTATGCCAGAATTTTCAAACTGCGCACATTGGCAGGTAATTTACTAAAAGAGACTGAGAATTCAAAGCAGGAATCAACTTTGAAGTGTGAATTTTAAAATACATCAGAATTTTCCAACTGTTTGAATTACAGGTACTTTAAAAAAAGAGACTGAGATTTTAAGCAGATGCTAGAATCTTCAAACTGCAAATGGCTGCCGGTACTTTACTGAAGGAGACTAGAATAAAAGAATGAATGAAATTAAGTAGTAGGATTGAGCACACAAAACTGAATCAGAAATATTTGAAGAGTCTTAGAATTGAATTTAAAAAGCAAATAAATAATTGAAAATTAAATAAATTAAATTTTCCTGGTGACAGAAGTAAGCAAGTAAAATTTGACTCACATTGTTCTTCTCAAAAGTGAAAGGAATTAGAACAAAATTAAATTATTAATGGAGTAAAAATGCAGAAAAGATAAATTTGGGACTCGCTTAGACAGTTGTAGGTGCATCAAAGCTGAAATTAAATTTTTAGCAAGGGAGTGCCAGCGTTTTCCAACTGTGTGCATTGCGGGTACTTTACGGAAAGAGACTGGGTGCTGCAAGGAAACAAAACAAAACAGCTGAAGATTGTAGAAGTTAGAAATAAACTGGACTTTACTTATCCGCTACTGAAATGACAGACAATGAAAATACTGGAATATAAACTAGGGTGGAGTCGCAATTTAGAATTAAAATCATCAGTATTATAAGGCACTTTGAATTGAGAAAGTATTCAACAATATTGCAGGAACTGAAACAAAACAAATTTGAGTCAAGAAATATGAATTTTGAATTAGAAATGAAAAAACCGATGACACCATTTCTCTTACTTGCGTAGAAGAGAATTTGAATTGAAAAAATGACTTACACGTAGAATTTGAACTTGAAATCTTGTAGGAATGTAGTGCCTATTATGTGTCTCAAATGAAACAACTGAATTGAATTAAGAATTGAAGGTTCTCTGTAATATGTCACCTGGAATGAATTAAATTGTAAGAATTTTATATTAACTTGCACTGCGAACTAGCATTCACTCACCGTTACATGTTTTCACATAGATATTAAAATCGTATTGAAACGAAGAATTTTCACTCTCGAGAATTTGATCAAGTATTTTGATATCGTTCAGCACATAAAAAGCTTTGAATGGTAGTTGAAGTAATAGCAGATAGTTTGAATGTCTTATTTGGATGCAGTGTGTATAAAAAATCCGTTAGGGCAGGAGCGGCACCAGCATCGTGGAGTGGAAGATCGCAGCTTTAGATTTCTGCATCAACGATAATCCCAGGGTTAAGAAGTTAGAGTATTAGCACATTAGGGTACTTGCATTGAGGCCCAAATTGGACATCCTTCGCAAGACAGAGCTTTGCCGGAAACTTGAACTCGACTCTGATTGACACTTGGACAAAGGGTATTGAATCGAATCTTGAGCATCATGTCGGAGAACTTGAACAAGTCTGATAGGAACTGGATTCTCACAGTAATGGTTGGAGACTTCAAATGTTTCCCAAAGAAACGTCGGAATAAAAGTGGCATTGAATTTAATCTTGCAGTAACTGAGATTGAATGGCTCATTGACGTCTAGATATATTAATCGTGCTGCACTTCTTGAATGAATTTAGAATCAGGAGAGGAATGAAATACAGGAGGAATGGAGTGAATATGCATAGGATAATAGAATGAGTACCTAATTTAAAGGAATTAAACTTGCAGTGAGACCAAAGGATTGGAGCAGGAGCAGTTGAGTGAGGAATTTAGGAGTGAGAAGAGAAAAGCATGAGGAAGGAGAGGAAAACTACGAACCAGGATAGTAAAGAATCAGCTAGCACTTGAGAATTCTCTTTCCATGAAGGTAGAAGTCAGGGAGTCGAACCGAACCGAAAACCGAAAACCGAACCGAACCGCTAAAAAATGTTGCACCGAACCAACCCGTGAACCTTAATTATAAAAATAGCTTGAACCCGAACCGAACCTGAACCGAAAATTGAGATAGTGTGAACCGACGAAAAAACCGGTACAGACGGTTCAAAAGTTGCACAGTTCAGATGGCCGAGAAGCGACGAAAGAATCCTGAGTACCAAATTGTCTTTATAGGATTTTGTTGCTGAAAAAGAATCTCTCAAAGAATCGTTCTTTAGTACTTTAGAATAGTCGGCAGCTGTTTCCAACGCAACGAAAAAGTAGCATCTTTTGTTGAATGTATAATTTTTCCGAGAAAAAGTAAAACCGGGAGATTCAACAATTTTAGTGACGAAATTCAAAATCCTATTTTTTATTTTTTTGAATATTTAATATCAAGAGATCTAAGCAAGTGCAACCAGTGCGGAGCGAATTTAAAAGGAAGTCACGCTGAAAATATAACGAGCTAGCCCATTTTTTTCCATCAGGATGGCTGCACTGACTCAGCTAAAAAAGGTGGAGAGTAAAAATTCGTGTGATTAATAAAGAAGGCGAAACAGAAAATTTGTCATTTCATCCCTCTGAAACGGTTCATGAACCTAAAAATTGGCCGAACCGCCTTTGAACCGGTTCAAAAACCTAAATTTTTGCCGAACCAAACCGAACCCGAACCAAAATTCCGCGCGAACCCGAACCGAAATTCTGAAAATTGCCTGAACGGCTGAACCCGCACCGAACCTGAACCCTTTTTTGGCCGGTTCAACTCCTTGGTAGAAGTTCGAAATATAGTACTTTGGAAGTTGTAGCGTAGAATTTTGGTCGCCATCGCCACGAGGAGGTAGAAGGAATAATTGTCACTGATAAGAAATGTTTGCACTTTTTTGGTTAGAATTACACTGCGCGTACCGCCAACTAGAATAATTACACACCAATCTTCCCAAAAGACGAAGATTAAACTCGCAGTCCATTATCCTCGTCGCCATTTGTCATATCTTGGATTTGGGAAGAGAAAATTATAATAAGCATTTTTATTGGATTCGAAATAATAAGATCTATAGTGTTATTCATTGGAGCGAATGATTCGCGTGTATTCTTGACAAAAAACATGCTACCAAGCGGCTCTCCTATTGGAGGCTAAGATAATGACATGGTTGCCAAGTCTAAGGCATAACAGAATCTAAGCCGAACGCGACGCGGCAACAATAATAAACGGTGTGCAGGGCTTCGGACGCGAGCATTTGAACAACGGGTCCGGGTCCGGGTCCAAGAGAAAATGAATCCGCAGGGTGCGGGTCCGAGTTCGGGTCCGGTCCAAAAAGAAGCGAGTCGTCAGGGTCCGAGTCCAGGTCCGGGTCCACTAAATTTTTTTGGACCCGGTCCAGGGTCCGGAACCGGTTCTGGACCGGTTCTTGAAGGGTCCAAGTAATTATTCGATAGATTTGGGCTTATTCATAGTTGAACTTTTTTATGCAGAAAGGGACACATTTTTCTGTTTACGCAAAAGGGAACTAATGAACAAGACAAGAAACTCATAGCAGTTGGTTACCTTCTTCATAAAGTCATCCAAACAATGATCTGGTAAATAGCAAAGGACAGAGCTAATTAAACGATAAAATAGCAACGGGTTTTTGTTTCCTTTTCTTCCTTTTTTAGAGCATGAGTATCATGCTCTATTGTAATTGTTCGGGTTTCTGAGACGCATGATAACTAATGAACTATGCCATCCTCTAATGTTCAGCGTTCCACCACGTGGTTCCACGGCTTGGTTCCAGTTTCGAGAAGTATTTCGTGAGGCGCGTTTTTTTTCACCATTCCACCAATCTTGTGCCTTCGTACTTCGTAGGCTTGTGTGATTTTTCTACGGCGGGAGTCTTGTGTCCAGGTTTGAGGTTACCGATTTTTCAAATGCAAATTACGTTTGGATTATGACTCGGACACCAAAGATATTTCGTTTGTTAGTTCTCCGTATTATTATCTTAATTTTGGTATCAAGATTTATTGGTTTTGGCAAGAAAATATGCATTTAGTACATTTCAAATCTCGAGGCTTGTTACTGTTGATTTTTTGATTCTGTTTCGTGTGGGGCATGAACCGCTTTGCAGACTGAATATATTTGCCGTTCAGAAAACATCAGAGCAATAATTTGCCAGTAACCTTTTTAATAATAATAAAAACAAATTCATATTCTTCATTAGTTCCATGGTCCCTTCTTTTTTGACTTATGAATTATTTCACGCTTTTGACTTTCTGAGTATTTCAAACATTATTGAAATAATGCTGAATTAATGTTTGATAAGTGAGGTGATAATAAGCCTTTTATTTTTGTTCATGATTTAACTTGCTAGTTTAACTAAGTCATCATATATGTCCATGTTGAAGAGTGCTCTCTGGATCTTCCGAAGGAGAACCCTTGAGATCCTTACTGATAAGTCGCCCCTTTCATTAAGCTACTGCCCTGCGAAGTATGTTTGCCCACTGTTTATCTATTAAAGAGTATTTCTAAAATTTTAACTGTGTCAAACATTTAGCATTCATTGGCTACAGTTTGGTTCTAGAAAGCCCTCTATGAACATCTTTGATGTCAGCAATTTGCCTCTGTCTTAACGTGTAAGTACAGTATAAGTCCTTCATTTACCTGTTTCTCCATGATGTAATTCCTTGGCAGCCCGATTAAGGACAATCGAGTCAATATGGAAGAATCGAATATGATGGATTCTTTCAGAGGGTAAATTAATTAAAAGCATGCTTTCATTAGGTGAATTAACCACCAGCGCCCTTTTATGAGGAAAACTAATCGGAAGCACTCTTTCATAGAAAATATTATTCCGAAGCGCGCTTTCACAGGTAAATTAATCCAACATAAGTTTTCAAATGTTGTGTGAATCCAAAGCGCACATTCAAAGAGTAAATTCATCCTATGCTTGCTGTCATGTGGTAAATCAATCTAAACCACGTATGGGTAAAAAAAATCCAAATGTGCGTTCATGAGGAAAATTAATCAGAGGCATTCTTTCAAAGGGTAAATTAATCCAAAGCATGCTTTCATAAGGTAAATGAATACATAGCATGCTTTCATTGCTTCATAAACCTAGACACTAACGCCCAGAGATAAAAGCACTGTTTGTTGCAACATTCAACCTTTAGGACTCTCTAAAATTTCAAAAGTAGTGCGAACAGAAAAAAAATTAGAAAAAACTGAAAACGATTGTTAAAAGCGACGCATGAGAACATACCGTCAATCATTGATGATTGAATAAATTTTGATTTAAGTTTGTGTTAACAATCTGTCGCAAAAAGAACTGAATCATTGTGCTCATAAAGTAACCTAAAACGATCATTAAAACCATGTCAAAGGACACATAGGTTCCATTGAGTGAATACAGGGAAAATTAAGTAAATGAACATAATAACTGGGATTTTTCAAATATCGCTCAGTTATTGAGATGAATATTATCAAAAGCAATCTACAAACTATCGACCAGAGAAAAAAGCACTGTTTGTTGCAACATTCAACCCTTAGGAGTCTAAAATTTCAAAATCAATATGTGCAGACAAAAAAATATAAAAAAACTGAAAACGCTTCCTATGTGACACACAAACACATATTGTAAATCATTGATGACTGAATAAATTTTCATTTAAGTTTGTGTAGGTCAACAATCCGTGACAAAAAGGACTGAAACATTCTCCTCTTAAAGCAACCTGAGACAAACATTGAAACCATTTCAAAGGACAACATAGGTTCCATTGAGCGAATACAGGGAAAATTGAGAAAATGAACATAATTGGGATTTTTCAAATATCGCTCAGTTATTGAGATGAATATTAGTAAAAACAATCTTCATAGAACTATTGATCGTTCGTTGATAGTCATCAATGAAAGATATGCGTTTAGTGGTTGTCCCTATCGTCCACCATGTTACTATCCCTACCCACTCCCGCGGTGATGTCCTCATATACATATACAGGGTGTTTCAGACCACCCGGCCCCTATCTTTTTAGCGAAAACGGCGCAAGATAATAAAATTTCTGACGAAACTTATCCAGGGTATATCGAATCCAAAGAATTCGGGGAAAATATTGCGGACCCCGAAAAACGATCCCAATTAAGGGCCTAATTAGGCCCCAAAAGAGGGCAAAATTGCTGTTTCTCGATGTTTTCTTGTGAGGCGGGTGTTTTTTTATTTCAGAAATGGATTGAACACCTAAAAATTAGCATTTTTGGTTGAGGGCATTGTTCCAAAAAATGGCCATTTCTCAATTTGGGGCCATTTTAAAAAAAATCAGGGGCCATTTTGAATCGCTCGCTGTGAGAACAAAAAAAGTCGGATCTCAAAAAACTAAACATGTTCTGAATCGGCAGATTAAGGACTTTCTTTTGATGTATCACAACCTTATTTTCTGCGAAAGGAAATTGGGATTCCCCCTAAATTTTGGGGCTTTGGGGGCCTCTACGAAAAAAATTTCGGATGCAAGGTATTGGTTGTCATACATCATTTGAAAGCTCTTGGAAAGACGAAGAAAATGGTTCTAACCGGAAGTTAATCCGATCACTTTAACGAGAGTTACAGCCTGACCTCTCCCCCTAAATTTTGGGGCTTTGTGGGCGGGGCTCCTTTGAGCAAAATTGAAAATGGCAGGGTACACGTTATTATAAATCATTCGAAAGTTCTTGAAAATACAAAGAAAATACTCCGAACCTGGTCTAAATTCGATAATTTCATCGAAAAATACAGCCATATTCAAAGATTTGAAGCATTTTTCTCGTATACCTATTCGCGGGATTTTGTAAGTGGTCGTGATTGTTTTCTACGGCCTCCTCGATGTATCCTCCAATACGAGAAAAATACTTCAAATCTTTGAATCATCACTCCAACAACAATTAAAGGTAGTAATAACCCCCCCCCCTTCCCCCCCAATCATAACGGAACACCACGGAAGGCCCCTGCTCCCTACATTATACCCATCATGTATTTATGAAAAATCCAAAACCCCCCTCTACCCCCAAGAACAACCTCATCAAAACACACACTAAGTCAAGAGAGAGTTAGAGAGAAAGAGAGGGAGGGGGAAAAATCATGACTGGGCGTTCAATGAAATATATCTGTCCCTTTGAACGCCGAAAGAGAATAACTTTCTTCCAAAGAAAACTTACCAACTGCACCATTTGTACCAAGCACCTTGGAGGAAAGGCGAGGAGGAAGGAAAGAATTATGATAGAGCGTTCAATGAATATCAGTAGGTACCTACCTTTGAACGCTAAAATAGAATGACCTGCCAAGATTTTCTGACTGGGCCGTTCGATTATTTTTTTTTTTTTTAAAAAAAAAAGTTTTTTGGTGAACCCTCTGTACGCCACTGATAACGTATTCATATGGACCTTATAGGAAATCTTGGCTTGATACTCATGCTTCTTTGCCAACACTTTTAAGTGTTGCAGCTGCGACTTGTTTTCTTTGCTTTTCATTTCTTTTCCTCTCTTATTTCTTGCTTTCTTTTTTCCTCTTTTTTTCTCTTTATCCTTCTTTTTTACCTCTAATTTATCCTTTTTTCAAATGCACACTAGACCCGCTGAGGACCGGTCCTGGCGGGTTCTGAATGAGCCCGTCCGAAGGGTCCGGGTCCGGTTCAGGGTCCAGAAGTGAAGACATTTTCGGTCCGGGTCTGAGTCTGGGTCCAGAAGAGAAAAAAAAAATTCGGTCCGGATCCGGGTCCAGGTCCAAGCAAAAAAAGGGGTCCGGACCGGTTCCGGGTCCAGGACCGGTCCAGGGTCCGAAGCCCTGACGGTGTGTTGCCAAATAGCCCCGCCAATGTTTAAGTATTATTAACGTGCGTTTTTTTATAATTTGCTAGAAATTCTCAATTTTTTCGAATTTTTTCACTCACGAAGGGTGCGAAAAAGTTAGTTTTCTCGCTCCATATGAGAAATTTTATGAGAAAATATCCGAATTCCATTAACAGACAGGCCACGGAGGGCGTGGTAAGATAGAGCACGCCATTAAGAAAAGGTACCTCATTTTACACCCATCCATCAACATTTTTTTACAATCGTGCACCACATGCAACGGAAAGAAGACAGTCCTGGGTCATATTTTCAAAACGGGCCAAATGGTGTCCCGACGAGATTACATTTTTAAAAAAGATCAAATAAGTTCGATGTTCCGATTTTTAAGGCGAAGGAACTTAGTTTTATGAGGAACAATAGTAATAATTGCTTTTAAATTTATTTAAATACTAATTTTAATTGTTTTATGGTTCAAAATGTCCGTCTGTTACGCGTCCCCCACACGAGTTGTTGGTATTTAGTTTAAGTTTTTGACCATATTTTGAGGCTGAAATGAATTTTGCAGATAATAGAAATGCTCAAAAAACTTCGTAGAACACGTGTAAACCATCGTTTTTTACGAAATGACTTTTCTTCATGCCATAAATTGTGAAAAATTGTTGTCCCCCGGTTCTAAAATGTCTGTCTAAACGCACGGATTTTACTGTTTTACAACATCTTAAAAGTTTATTTAAAAAGAAAAGTGAGTAACTTACGATTTTCTTAACCAGGCTTCAACGTTCTAAACAGGAATTATCAACATCTGTGCAAATGGATTTTAATTGGAAACGATTTTCACTAACAAATCCGATCTCGTGATTTGCCTATGGTCCTACTCAGGGGCACTTAAATATACGAAAAAGTTTGTTAATACAGTAAAGTTCCGCCCTGTATTTTTAATTCAATTCAACTACCGTAATTTGCTTTAAAAATCAACATCAGAGATTATTGTAACAAGTAATATTGTTGTTATTAAGTAGGTACTTTTGAAATAGTCGGTTACGTAACCGACAATCGACAAGTTATTTACCATTAGTTCATCATGCGTTTCCGGCTGTTTCCTCGGTACATGAGAAATATCGAAAAATCAGCGGAACCCTTCGGTAAAAAGTCTTTTCTAGTAGTACTGAAGGTAAAAAAATACTCATTGGGTTTAAATTTTGACTTGAAATTTTCACGGAGCATGCATGCTCAATTGGCCCGATTTGAAATTATGACCCTCCTAGTAAAGTTGCAGCTCAAAAAATGACGGATAGAAGCTGCAAATTATTCTCACCTTCAAAAGTAGGGAATACAATTATTTTGAACATTTCACAATTTGATCGTGGTCCGTTAGATCCGAAGAACGTGGAAGGTATCGTTCTTGAAGTTCGCAATAACAACGTTTATCAAATTAGCACACCCTCGCCCTCAGGTGTCATTAAAAATTGGTGTTCGCGGAAAGAACAAAAACAAGTAGAAGCGATAAAATTTGAAATATCATAGATTCCGAGAGATAAGTTAGCAAAACAGTGTCTGCCGTTTCGTTATTTGAAGGACAAAGCTTCATCAGGTGATGCAATTGCCAGGCCAGTAAAAAGCAATGTGCAACCAAACGATGTTCTTGCTTCAAAAATCAGAGAAAATGTTCCAGTAAGTGCCACCAACCTATCTTGTGTTCGAATAAGTAACGCTGCTACCTTCTTATGAATTATTTCACGCTTTTGATTTTCTGAGTATTTCAAACATTATTGAAATAATGCTGAATTAATGTTTGATAAGTGAGGTGATAATAAGCCTTTTATTTTTGTTCATGATTTAACTTGCTAGTTTAACTAAGTCATCATATATGTCCATGTTGAAGAGTGCTCTCTGGATCTTCCGAAGGAGAACCCTTGAGATCCTTACTGATAAGTCGCCCCTTTCATTAAGCTACTGCCCTGCGAAGTATGTTTGCCCACTGTTTATCTATTAAAGAGTATTTCTAAAATTTTAACTGTGTCAAACATTTAGCATTCATTGGCTACAGTTTGGTTCTAGAAAGCCCTCTATGAACATCTTTGATGTCAGCAATTTGCCTCTGTCTTAACGTGTAAGTACAGTATAAGTCCTTCATTTACCTGTTTCTCCATGATGTAATTCCTTGGCAGCCCGATTAAGGACAATCGAGTCAATATGGAAGAATCGAATATGATGGATTCTTTCAGAGGGTAAATTAATTAAAAGCATGCTTTCATTAGGTGAATTAACCACCAGCGCCCTTTTATGAGGAAAACTAATCGGAAGCACTCTTTCATAGAAAATATTATTCCGAAGCGCGCTTTCACAGGTAAATTAATCCAACATAAGTTTTCAAATGTTGTGTGAATCCAAAGCGCACATTCAAAGAGTAAATTCATCCTATGCTTGCTGTCATGTGGTAAATCAATCTAAACCACGTATGGGTAAAAAAAATCCAAATGTGCGTTCATGAGGAAAATTAATCAGAGGCATTCTTTCAAAGGGTAAATTAATCCAAAGCATGCTTTCATAAGGTAAATGAATACATAGCATGCTTTCATTGCTTCATAAACCTAGACACTAACGCCCAGAGATAAAAGCACTGTTTGTTGCAACATTCAACCTTTAGGACTCTCTAAAATTTCAAAAGTAGTGCGAACAGAAAAAAATTAAAAAAAACTGAAAACGATTGTTAAAAGCGACGCATGAGAACATACCGTCAATCATTGATGATTGAATAAATTTTGATTTAAGTTTGTGTTAACAATCTGTCGCAAAAAGAACTGAATCATTGTGCTCATAAAGTAACCTAAAACGATCATTAAAACCATGTCAAAGGACACATAGGTTCCATTGAGTGAATACAGGGAAAATTAAGTAAATGAACATAATAACTGGGATTTTTCAAATATCGCTCAGTTATTGAGATGAATATTATCAAAAGCAATCTACAAACTATCGACCAGAGAAAAAAGCACTGTTTGTTGCAACATTCAACCCTTAGGAGTCTAAAATTTCAAAATCAATATGTGCAGACAAAAAAATATAAAAAAACTGAAAACGCTTCCTATGTGACACACAAACACATATTGTAAATCATTGATGACTGAATAAATTTTCATTTAAGTTTGTGTAGGTCAACAATCCGTGACAAAAAGGACTGAAACATTCTCCTCTTAAAGCAACCTGAGACAAACATTGAAACCATTTCAAAGGACAACATAGGTTCCATTGAGCGAATACAGGGAAAATTGAGAAAATGAACATAATTGGGATTTTTCAAATATCGCTCAGTTATTGAGATGAATATTAGTAAAAACAATCTTCATAGAACTATTGATCGTTCGTTGATAGTCATCAATGAAAGATATGCGTTTAGTGGTTGTCCCTATCGTCCACCATGTTACTATCCCTACCCACTCCCGCGGTGATGTCCTCATATACATATACAGGGTGTTTCAGACCACCCGGCCCCTATCTTTTTAGCGAAAACGGCGCAAGATAATAAAATTTCTGACGAAACTTATCCAGGGTATATCGAATCCAAAGAATTCGGGGAAAATATTGCGGACCCCGAAAAACGATCCCAATTAAGGGCCTAATTAGGCCCCAAAAGAGGGCAAAATTGCTGTTTCTCGATGTTTTCTTGTGAGGCGGGTGTTTTTTTATTTCAGAAATGGATTGAACACCTAAAAATTAGCATTTTTGGTTGAGGGCATTGTTCCAAAAAATGGCCATTTCTCAATTTGGGGCCATTTTAAAAAAAATCAGGGGCCATTTTGAATCGCTCGCTGTGAGAACAAAAAAAGTCGGATCTCAAAAAACTAAACATGTTCTGAATCGGCAGATTAAGGACTTTCTTTTGATGTATCACAACCTTATTTTCTGCGAAAGGAAATTGGGATTCCCCCTAAATTTTGGGGCTTTGGGGGCCTCTACGAAAAAAATTTCGGATGCAAGGTATTGGTTGTCATACATCATTTGAAAGCTCTTGGAAAGACGAAGAAAATGGTTCTAACCGGAAGTTAATCCGATCACTTTAACGAGAGTTACAGCCTGACCTCTCCCCCAAAATTTTGGGGCTTTGTGGGCGGGGCTCCTTTGAGCAAAATTGAAAATGGCAGGGTACACGTTATTATAAATCATTCGAAAGTTCTTGAAAATACAAAGAAAATACTCCGAACCTGGTCTAAATTCGATAATTTCATCGAAAAATACAGCCATATTCAAAGATTTGAAGCATTTTTCTCGTATACCTATTCGCGGGATTTTGTAAGTGGTCGTGATTGTTTTCTACGGCCTCCTCGATGTATCCTCCAATACGAGAAAAATACTTCAAATCTTTGAATCATCACTCCAACAACAATTAAAGGTAGTAATAACCCCCCCCCCTTCCCCCCCAATCATAACGGAACACCACGGAAGGCCCCTGCTCCCTACATTATACCCATCATGTATTTATGAAAAATCCAAAACCCCCCTCTACCCCCAAGAACAACCTCATCAAAACACACACTAAGTCAAGAGAGAGTTAGAGAGAAAGAGAGGGAGGGGGAAAAATCATGACTGGGCGTTCAATGAAATATATCTGTCCCTTTGAACGCCGAAAGAGAATAACTTTCTTCCAAAGAAAACTTACCAACTGCACCATTTGTACCAAGCACCTTGGAGGAAAGGCGAGGAGGAAGGAAAGAATTATGATAGAGCGTTCAATGAATATCAGTAGGTACCTACCTTTGAACGCTAAAATAGAATGACCTGCCAAGATTTTCTGACTGGGCCGTTCGATTATTTTTTTTTTTTTAAAAAAAAAAGTTTTTTGGTGAACCCTCTGTACGCCACTGATAACGTATTCATATGGACCTTATAGGAAATCTTGGCTTGATACTCATGCTTCTTTGCCAACACTTTTAAGTGTTGCAGCTGCGACTTGTTTTCTTTGCTTTTCATTTCTTTTCCTCTCTTATTTCTTGCTTTCTTTTTTCCTCTTTTTTCTCTTTATCCTTCTTTTTTACCTCTAATTTATCCTTTTTTCAAATGCACACTAGACCCGCTGAGGACCGGTCCTGGCGGGTTCTGAATGAGCCCGTCCGAAGGGTCCGGGTCCGGTTCAGGGTCCAGAAGTGAAGACATTTTCGGTCCGGGTCTGAGTCTGGGTCCAGAAGAGAAAAAAAAATTCGGTCCGGATCCGGGTCCAGGTCCAAGCAAAAAAAGGGGTCCGGACCGGTTCCGGGTCCAGGACCGGTCCAGGGTCCGAAGCCCTGACGGTGTGTTGCCAAATAGCCCCGCCAATGTTTAAGTATTATTAACGTGCGTTTTTTTATAATTTGCTAGAAATTCTCAATTTTTTCGAATTTTTTCACTCACGAAGGGTGCGAAAAAGTTAGTTTTCTCGCTCCATATGAGAAATTTTATGAGAAAATATCCGAATTCCATTAACAGACAGGCCACGGAGGGCGTGGTAAGATAGAGCACGCCATTAAGAAAAGGTACCTCATTTTACACCCATCCATCAACATTTTTTTACAATCGTGCACCACATGCAACGGAAAGAAGACAGTCCTGGGTCATATTTTCAAAACGGGCCAAATGGTGTCCCGACGAGATTACATTTTTAAAAAAGATCAAATAAGTTCGATGTTCCGATTTTTAAGGCGAAGGAACTTAGTTTTATGAGGAACAATAGTAATAATTGCTTTTAAATTTATTTAAATACTAATTTTAATTGTTTTATGGTTCAAAATGTCCGTCTGTTACGCGTCCCCCACACGAGTTGTTGGTATTTAGTTTAAGTTTTTGACCATATTTTGAGGCTGAAATGAATTTTGCAGATAATAGAAATGCTCAAAAAACTTCGTAGAACACGTGTAAACCATCGTTTTTTACGAAATGACTTTTCTTCATGCCATAAATTGTGAAAAATTGTTGTCCCCCGGTTCTAAAATGTCTGTCTAAACGCACGGATTTTACTGTTTTACAACATCTTAAAAGTTTATTTAAAAAGAAAAGTGAGTAACTTACGATTTTCTTAACCAGGCTTCAACGTTCTAAACAGGAATTATCAACATCTGTGCAAATGGATTTTAATTGGAAACGATTTTCACTAACAAATCCGATCTCGTGATTTGCCTATGGTCCTACTCAGGGGCACTTAAATATACGAAAAAGTTTGTTAATACAGTAAAGTTCCGCCCTGTATTTTTAATTCAATTCAACTACCGTAATTTGCTTTAAAAATCAACATCAGAGATTATTGTAACAAGTAATATTGTTGTTATTAAGTAGGTACTTTTGAAATAGTCGGTTACGTAACCGACAATCGACAAGTTATTTACCATTAGTTCATCATGCGTTTCCGGCTGTTTCCTCGGTACATGAGAAATATCGAAAAATCAGCGGAACCCTTCGGTAAAAAGTCTTTTCTAGTAGTACTGAAGGTAAAAAAATACTCATTGGGTTTAAATTTTGACTTGAAATTTTCACGGAGCATGCATGCTCAATTGGCCCGATTTGAAATTATGACCCTCCTAGTAAAGTTGCAGCTCAAAAAATGACGGATAGAAGCTGCAAATTATTCTCACCTTCAAAAGTAGGGAATACAATTATTTTGAACATTTCACAATTTGATCGTGGTCCGTTAGATCCGAAGAACGTGGAAGGTATCGTTCTTGAAGTTCGCAATAACAACGTTTATCAAATTAGCACACCCTCGCCCTCAGGTGTCATTAAAAATTGGTGTTCGCGGAAAGAACAAAAACAAGTAGAAGCGATAAAATTTGAAATATCATAGATTCCGAGAGATAAGTTAGCAAAACAGTGTCTGCCGTTTCGTTATTTGAAGGACAAAGCTTCATCAGGTGATGCAATTGCCAGGCCAGTAAAAAGCAATGTGCAACCAAACGATGTTCTTGCTTCAAAAATCAGAGAAAATGTTCCAGTAAGTGCCACCAACCTATCTTGTGTTCGAATAAGTAACGCTGCTACCTTCTTATTTTTAAGGTATAGACTTCTTTCTTCCTTTCTTTCAAACTTTTCGGTTGTGGCTTCTTGAACTATTGAACATTGACTGCTTTTTAAAATGTTGACTATTTGCCTGAAAAAAAACCCCAATTTTTAAGTTAAGGTACGTTAATTTTTGGATAGACTAAAAGATAGAACTCCTGTAAGTTCACTACACACCCAGTAGCTCCATATTTTTCATGGGTTTAAATGCGCACAGTACAATGTTGCCACATTGCAGTATTTTGTGAATCCTGTAAACTAGGTAGCGCAAAGACATCCGTGTTCTCAGCTCGCTGAGTACTTACATTTTTTTAATTTTTAAAATCACGCATTACTGATCCGTGTTCTATTTAGTGTACCAGAAACATTTTAAACTTTAAACTCCATGCCTGCAAAATTTCAAATATTGTCCCTTTAATAATTTTAATAGTGCAAAACTATTATTAGTCTAGTATCAGAAACATTTTAGTATTTTGAAATTCATAAAGGGATTTTTTTCCTCGTGTAGAATTGACTCAGCTTTTCACCAGTAACATTCAAATATAAGTGAATGACAGTTGATGTGAAAGAACTTAGGTGGGTCTATAAATCTCTATGTAAGTATCTAAATATGTAAGTACCTATTGTACCTACTCAACACCGTCACTAATTGCGTCTGAAATTTTAGAAGCTCTTGTCCTAATGCTGTCTCTATAAATTAGGTAAAGCTTAAAGAAGAAGATTGTTGTATCTGGATCCGTTAGTCAGCATCCATCAATGCTCATCGTGGTTGTAACCTCACTCTGTCACTATGTTATATAAGATGACTAGCATTCTATCAACAGAGTATTTTGCCAAGATGTAACTCGATGAATACAATTTTTGTTTACTACTTCTTCTGAATTTTCTTTCCAAAAAGATGAAACAAATTGGCGACGAGGTAAAAACGTTTTCGACGACATAATAATACGGTCGCGGGCGTGACTCGCGAAAATTCGGTTCGTGTCGTGCAACCGTCCAACATGCTGGCGTGGTGAAATCGCCGATCAAATTCTTTTAATCGGTATCAAATCCACGATCAATTCGGGATCAATCATCGTTTAAGTGCCTACCATGATCAACCTACGTAAGTTTCGTTATCAAAATTCATTTTCGGGCGAGCACCGTAAGTAACCTTGTTTCCCGTATCAACCTGTTGCATCCAGAGTTCCATGCAAAGATTTCCATCAACTTATCAAATCTTCCACATCATGAATCCTAATCAGTTCAAACAGTTCTTGGAAGTCATGCAAACCAACCAGCAAACTCTCATCATGGAATTGGTAAATCAACTAACAACTGCGGAAGGCGAAACTCAGGTTCAAAGTATCTCATGTTCCTCCTTTTCAACGTTTTGACCCGTCCAAAGAGAAATTTAATTATAACAAACAAAGATTTGAAAACTACTTGTCAATGAAGGAAATTCAAGATAACAAAAAAGCGCAAATGCTTTTAAATTCCATCGGCGCATCAAATTACAATTCTAGCTGCATTAGTCGCTCTTAAAAACCCGAGTAGCTCAGGTTATGATGAGCTTGTGAAAGAGTTAGAAGAACATCTTGCTCCCAAGAAAAATGCGTTAGTTTCTCAGCATTACTTCCTCTCCAAGTATCAAAAAGAGGGTGAAAATATTGCTCATTATTGAAAATATTGTGGCGTCATCACGCATAAATGTTGTGTAGTGTGACTTCAATGTAAAATGTCAGTGTAATTCGCAGGTCTCAGCTGCTGATCTTTTACTCAGAGCCCAATTTATCAGAGGCATCAAAGATAATTCAATCAAAGAACAGCTCCTACAATCAAATTTTCTTAGTTTTAATGAGATAGTCTCAAAAGCAATGGCTTTGGAGGCATCAAAATATGACTGCCGCGAGCTTTCTAAAACTCAACCTTTTGCCAGTTCTACTTCACATGCTCAAGAAGAAATAAATAAAGTCTCTTTTCGTAACCATCAAAGTAGAAATCGATCCAAATCCAATTCGTAATATTGTAGGTCAAAGTCCTTTTCTGACAATCGATCAAATTCTTCTAATAGCTCCAACTAGAAATCTTTCAATAGCTCAAATTCAAGATCTAATGGTAGCCGTAAACCAAGAATTGACTATGAGAAGTTAGGTATTAATGAAATGCTCCTTAGATGTGGTAAAGATAACCACCGAGTATCTGACTGTTGAAATGAATCATCAAAATTCAAATGTAAAGCATGTCATGAAGTTGGTCATGTAGAAAGAGTATGCGTAAAAACTCTCTTATCGAAGCGACAATCCAGAGTTTCTCACTTGTCAGATGATGAATCCGTAGACTATTGCTATCCTACTTACAGCATTAATAAAATCATTGATATTTATCCATCCAACAATCTAGGCAGCGTGAAGAGCGCCTCTAATCAAATTTCTTGAAAAGATGCAGAAAAGTTTTTTATTAATGTTTCTATCGACAATGTTTCACAGTGCTTTGAAGTTTACTCTGGTTCAGCCCACTCTCTGTTGCCTGTGCAACGATTCAAGAAGTTGAATATCAAGAAGCCGTTGAGTCCAAATAAGGTAATCTTCCGATCCTACACGGGAGAAGTTTTTGTGCCTTACGGAACAATCCAAGTAGAAGTGAAATACAAGGAAACCAGATACATCGAAGAATTGTTTATCGTGCCAAATGAATTTGATGCCCTCTTCGGACGAATTTGGGTAAGACATTTGAACGAATTAGATCAAAAACCCAAATTTTTTAAGTCATCAAATACTACTCCAAAAATTTTTTACTGTCTACACCCTCAACGAAATTGAGAGAAGGTATCATGATTCATTTGTCCCAGAAGTAGGATGAGTTCCAAATTTTGAAGTCAAACTGCAGCGCAGAGAAGGAGTAAAACCTTTGTACTCGAGAACGAGAGGTTTCGTATGCCCTACGTGAAAAAGTTGAGAAATAATTAGACACTTTGGAGGCTGCTGAGATACTTACTAAATGTGAAACCACTGATTGAGGTTCGCCTCTCGTTGCCATTCCAAAAATAGACGGTTCAGTTTGATTATGCGTTGACTACAAGGTCGGCGTCAATGATTGCTTAGTAAACTCTAATTATCCAATCAAAGAAATCGAAGATGTTTTGAACAGCTTATGCAACTCAAAAATTTTTTCACCCTGGATTTATTTAAAGCCTACCTTCATCTGAAATTTGATGAACAGAGTAGTGTCATCCAAACTATTTCTACTCATAGTGGCACTTACAGGATGAACAGACTTAGTTTCGGTATCAAGCCAGCACATTCGGAATTTAACAGAATTTTTGAACAAATTCTACGTGGTATACCAAAATGTGAATCTTATTTTGACGACATCATTATTCACTGCAGGACTTTAGGAGAATTCAAGCAAAACTCAAATATCTTTTTAGAGCGTTTGCGGGATTTTAACCTTCATTTGAATCTACCAAAGTGTAAACTTTTCCAAAACCCGAATAAAACATCTAGGTTATCAAATTCTCTTTAATAAAATTTCAAAATCTCCATCAAAAGTAAAGGCTATTTTCGAAATGCTTCGCCATACAGATCTGCAAGGATTTCGTCGTTTTCTTGGTATTGTCACTTATTTCTTTCGCTTTTTACCAAATTTTTTAAGTGTTACTCATCCTTTACGACAGTTGTTGAGGAAAATTCAAAAGTTCCGTTGGTCTGCCGCCTGCCAAGCTACGTTTACCAAATTAAAACAAGAGATAGCCAGTGATCAAGTTGTCCGTCCATTTGATCCAACCCTGCCAGTTTTGGTTGCAACAGATGCCAGTCTTACAGGCATTGCGGCTGTGCCATCACACGAAGTATAAACGGAGTTGAGCAACCTGTTGCATTTGTATCCAGGTCATCAACAGACGCGGAGCAGAATTACTCGCAAATCGATCGAGAGGCTTTAGCTATCGTTTTTGCTTGTGACCGATTATATCATTATCTGTATGGTCGTCACTTCAATTTAATTCCTGACAGCAAAGCCCTCACCAGGATTTTTCACCGGAAAACTGCGCTACCTAAGATGACATCTGCCCGCCTCCTCCGTTATGCTTCATTTTTATCTGGATTCAATTACTCTGTTGTGTTCTGGAAAGGGATCGCTAGTAATAATGTGGATTGTTTGTCACGTGCACTCATCAAAGAATGTGATTCGTTTTCTGCGGACGCTGCTCTCAATAGGGAGGCTCATCAAAGGACGGTATCCAAAATGGTCAATTTTGGCCCAAAGAGAAAAATGCCAGATATTTTCAGGCGTGATAGAGGGTGATTTCAGGGTTCAGAATCTGGCCTATTTTTTTAAATTTGGCCCAAGGTAACGCGGGAAAAGGGGGGGGTCAAAGTTGGGAACTTTAAGTGCCCATAACTATTTAACGCATGAAGCTATTCAAATAAACTTTTCGTGAAAAGATAGGTCTTCTAGAGAGCTTTCGGTGCATGTACCGGAAAGTTGTCTGTATCTAATTTTTGATCGATTAATCGAAGTTTTTTGGATTTTTTGAGAATCGATTTTTCTGTTTTTTGCAAGTATCGATAAAAGCGATCGCATGGATCACCACAAATTGTTTCCAGAGTAAAACTAGACGGAATTTGCTACAAAACAGCGGAAACTGCATGCTGGAGAAATGATTTGTTGCCGAGTTATGATTTTTCAAATCTAGCGCCTCCGTGTGAAATGGCGCTCCCCCAAGGGGGGACCCCCATTTTTATTTGATAATCAGAAAGAGGATAAAATTCTAAGACTTCTGATACAAACCGAGGGTCGATATCCTTTTTCGTTTTCGATAAATCGAAGTTAAAAGTTCGATTTGGGCCCATTCTGTAAAATGACGTTCGACATTCAATATCTCGATTGTGAAAATTGATATTGACCTCCGGTTTGCGTCAAAATGCTCAATTTTTTACGCCTTTTCGATTGATGTATCACTCAATAGGGGTCGTCCCTCGGAATTTTTTAGATAACCCCCCCCCCCTCGTGGGGATCAAAAACGTTAAAAATGTTTGAGGGCTTTAAAACCAAATCTGGACTAAATGTTTGTTATAATTAATTTTTTTTCTGGAAAGGACTTACGTTTTAGAGCATTTGAGACTCCTTGTTTCTTAAATTCCGACTTTTGAAAGAGGGGTAATGATTTTTTGAAAATGGGCCGAAATGGAACTTTTAACTTCGATTTATCGAAAGCGAAAAACGATATTGACCTTTGGTTTGTACCAAAAGTCTTAGAATTTTACCCTCTTTTTGATTATCAAATAAAAATGGGGTCCCCACTTGGGGGAGCGCCCTTTCATACGGAGGCGCTTGATTTGAAAAATCATAACTCGGCAACAAATCATTTCTCCAGCATACAGTTTCCGCTGTTTTCCGATTTTTAAGAAATTTCGTCTAGTTTTACTCTGGAAATAATTTGTGGTGATCCGTTCGATAGCTTTTATTGATACTTGCAAAAAACAGAAAAATCGATTCTCAAATAATCGAAAAATCTTCGATTAATCGATCAAAAATTAGATTCAGACAACTTTCCGGTAGATGCTCCGAAAGCTCTTTAGAAGACCTGTCTTTTCACGAAAAGTTCATTTGAATAGCTTCATGCGTTATATAGTTATGGGCACTTAAAGGTCCCAACTTTGACCCCCCCTTTTCCCGCGTTCCCTTGGGCCAAATTTAAAAAATAGGCCAGATTCTGAACCCTGAAATCACCCTCTATCACGCCTGAAAATATCTGGCATTTTTCTCTTTGGGCCAAAATTGACCATTTTGGATATTGTCCTTTGCGCATCAACGTTAAATGAAATATAAACAATATCTCTAACTGCAACAACCATTGCTGCAGAAACTGAAAAACACCCACATTTAGCAAAATTGTGTAGAGAAATGCTGAGATCAGAAACGGAATTTGAATACTTAATCGACCATAGAATCTTATTTCGAGCTCATCGAGTCGTCATCCCTAAAAGTTTGCAGCCTGCTGTTTTACAAGAACTACATTCTACACATGTCGGCATCACCAAAATGAAGCAATTGGCTCGATGATATTGTTACAGGAGAAATATCGATAAATACATTGAACGCCTAGTCAAATCGTGTCCTGAAAGCGCTTCAGTAAAACACCATCCAACTAAAGCACCACTTCACCACTGGGATCCTCCAGAAAATAACTGGGATCGGATTCATATCGACTATGCAGGTCCATTAGACAATCGTCATTTTCTAATTATTCTTGATGCTAAATCGCGTTGGGCTGAAATCAAAATCTCACAAAACGAAGCCCCTACTTCAAGCAACACTATCAAATTACTTAACCAAATCTTTTCTTTTCATGGTTATCCTTGTGTTAAGGTATCTGATAACGCAACATTTTTTTCTAGTGATCATTTTACAGCGTATTGTAAATCGAACGACATCGTTCAGAAATTTATTGCGCCCAATCATCCAGCAACAAATGGGTTGGCGGAAAGGAACGTACAAACTCTGAAATGCCGTTTGAAAACCATGTCAAATGAAAAGTTATCAATTCATGAAAAAGTAAAAAAATTCTTTTTCGTTATCGGGCTACACCGTTGGTCGATGGAAAAACACCTGCTAAAAATTATCTCAATCGAAAGATAAAAATTAAACTCGATGCCATGCGACCACTTCAAGAAGCCAAGTCACCTCAGAAATTGCAACCCAAAACAAGAGTGTAGCAAGTTGGCGATAGTACCCAAGCTCGGTTCCTAGTTAGCGGTAGTTTCAGAAGTGTCCCAGATAACAATATCAGGCTTGCCGATCTGGCTTAAAATGAGCTTTTGTAAGACGTCTTCTCATTCCGTCTTAAAGACGTCTTAAATCCGTCTTATGGTCGCGGATCCAAAGACGTCTTTTAAGCTTGTCTTAAATCCGTCTTAAATGCGTCTTTAAGTCGATTTTAGAAGACACCTTGTATTCCGTCTGAAATCCGTCTTCCAAAGTGGGTTTTAAGACGTCTTTCGATCCAGTCTTACAAGGCGTCTTTAATCCGTCTTAAATCTGTCTTCAAAGACGTCTTCAAAGACGTTTTCCAAGACGACTTGAATACCGTCTTCCAAAGTGGTTTTTAAGACGTCTTTAAATCCAAACTTATAAAGCGTCTTTAATCCGTCTTAAAGCCGTCTTCAGCCAAGATAGCCAGAAGATTGACTCCAACGTTTTCAAGTCCTTAAATATTGATAATTTGCAAAAATCACAAGTTTTTTTAAAAATTTCGAAAATTACGAAAATGTCCACAGTTCGAAATTTGAAAATTACCAATCTTTTCATAAATTTTGAAAATTACGAAAATTTTCTTTTAGTTTGAGAATAACCAAGATTTGCTCAAATTTTGAGAATTACGAAATTTTCACAAATTTTGAAAATGTTGACTATTTTCAAGTAAGCTTGGAAAGCTAGGCTTCCTCGAAACGTAACCTATAGAGCATTGTGACCGACGCCTTTCATATGTCTTTAAGACGGATTCGTAAGACGGTTTTCAAAGTTGTCTTATAAGACGTCTTTAAGACGGATTCGTAAGACGTTTGCAAAGTTGTCTTAAAAACGTCTTTAAGACGGATTCGTAAGACGGTTTTTGAAGTTGTCTTAAAAACGTCTTAAAGACGGATTCGTAAGACGTCTTCAAAGACGTGTTTGGGCGGAACTAGAGACGTCTTTAAGACGGATTAAAGACGGATTTAAGACAACTTTACTTGTCTTATAAGACGTCTTTAAGACGGATTGAAGACAGTGTTTGCTAACTGGGGTAGGCGGACCTAGACCGATAATCTTTGGAATTTTTCAACATTATTTCTGATAATACTCGATGGAAATTAATGAAAATGAAATTGAGTGTTCACTTTTCAACGAGGAACACTTTAAACGCAAAAGAATAAAGTCAGAGGCAAGTTCGGTTTTATTTAAAAGGAATTAAATTTGAAAATCCGCCAAAGATTATGGTTTAGGTCCGCCTACACTTCTGAAACGAGCTATAATAACCGTTTCATTTGGAAATTTGGTCTAATAATCCGTAAGCTAGGATTACTTCATTACCTACATTGTAAAACTAGACGAAGGTAGAGAAGTGAAGCGGCATGGCACATCAACCAAATTTTAAAAACAAGTGTCAACCGGAAGCAAATTACTTTCGATCAACAAATCAGAATCCAATAGACACCGTTGAAGAATCAAAACCTGCATCAAATCAATCTTTTCTTTTTGATCCGCTTTGCTCTCGAGTTCTCCGTCCAATCATGAATCAACCATCTACCAGCTACAAATCTCCTGCTTTCCAAAAACCGTGTATCATCCAGCAACCCTCTACCAGTGTTCAACCTCATGTCACGGAGAAACCTCTCGTTGATCTTACAAGGGGAGGTCACGATGTGTCCGGCTCCGATTTTCATGAAATTTGCATGAAAACGTAGCTTAGGTACGTCTTATTGAGGATCAAGAATCGTTATCGGCAAATGGGCACATGGAAAGTCAAAAAAAAAAATTCAAAGTTTCGTCAAAATCTGCGAAATTCAGAGTGTGCGGCTAATAATTTCCGAGCTCATTCGTGCAGCTGTTCTGTGGCCGACTGGTACGGCGCTCGACTCGGATTACACGAGTCGTGCGTTCGGTCCTGGGATCAATCGCCTACTTTTTGCACTTCAATATCTAATTTTAATTGGTGAATAACATGTTGTTGTTGTTTTTTTTTGTTTTTTTGTTATCTTTGTTTTTTTTTCGTAAGTCGGGAAAAAAATTAGACAAAAAAGAAATTTTGGAAATGATTGAATAACGTATTTCGGATGAAAAGCTAAAGTAATTTTTTAATGATAAGATTATAAATGCGATTTGATCATGCGTCGTGCAATGACAATACGTTTCAGAAGAGAGCGGAGCTAGTTGTGAGTCAGTTGCACTATTGTCAGATTACCTACCTACACTTTTAATGGTTGAAAATTGTGTACAATGCCGAGAAAATTATAATCTTGTCATTAAAAAATTACTCTAGCTTTTCATCCGAAATACGTTATTCAATCATTTCCAAAATTTCTTTTTTGTCTAATTTTTTTCCCGACATATGAAAAAAAAACGCTAACAAAAAAACGAAAAAAAAAACAACAACAACATGATATTCACCAATTCAAATTAGATATTGAAGTGCAAAAATGAAGCGGTCGACCCCAGGATCGAACGCACGACCCGTGTCTTCCGAGTCGAGCGCCGTACCAGTCGGCCACAGAACTGCTGTACGAGTGAGTGAGTCCGGAAATTCCAATACATTAGCCGCACACTTTGAATTTCGCAGATTTTGACGAAACTTTGAAAAAAAAATTTGACTTTCCATGTGCCCATTTGCCGATAACGATCCTTGATCCTCAATAAGACGTACCTAAGCTACATTTTCATGCAAATTTCATGAAAATCGGAGCCGGACACATCGTGACCTCCCCTTGTTAGAAGTTCAATGAGAAAGAACTTAAGTAAGAGTGCTGCATCTTTTTCTTCGCCTTAAATCAAAACACCGCCTTCTTCATTTTCTGTCAAAGGTCGTTTGTCATTGGAGTCGATGAAATCAACAACAGCCCAAGGAAGAGGGCATTCGCAATCAACCCGTCCTCAAAGAGAGAGAAAGCCACCAAGGTATTTGGGTGAATACCACTTAACTGATTCCTAGGTAAATTAAATGTACCTATAGAGATCCTTGGATCATTTTTGAAGATAAACTTTAATTTGTTTTGAACTCTAATTGTTAGATGAATCGTATAATCAATTCTGTTTCTCCTGGGACTCAAATTTCCTAGTTTGTTTTTTTTTGTTTTTTTTTTGTTTTTTTTTTTTTATGTTTGTTGTAAATATGACGTAAGAAGATTTACAGCTAATTTTCTTTAAAAGACTGAGGGTAACTGTATCCCTAATTAATTATTGAATTTTGTTGTATCTGTGATAAAAGTACTCCTGTACTTGAGAGGTAATTTTTTATTTATTTCATTATTGTTTTCTCAAAATAAGTGGGGGAGAAATGTTGCATCTGGATCCGTTATAGTCAGCATCCATCGATGCTCATCGTGGTTGTAACCTCACTCTGTCACTATGTTATATAAGATGGCTATCATTTTATCAACTGGGTATTTTGCCAAGATGTAACACGATCAATACAATTTTTGTTAACTCTTTCTTCTGAATTTTCTTTCCAAAAAGATGTAACAAAGATCTTAGCAACTTTGCTTTTTTTTCTACCATTGCTTGTAATAAGAAAAATAAAATGCATAGTGGGGTGGCAGATTGCGCTTGCTAATTCATTCTCCTCTATTGATGTGCCTTATGATGGACTCAACTTTATTATAACCATTGTTTTGGAAACACATCTTTGTCAAAATATCTCTTTATAACTGGCCCACTTCAACTTCAACACCTAAAAATAGGAATAAATCCCAAAACGGGCCTGATATATTTCACCAAAACTATCAGTAAACCTAAAGAAAACTCGTGGCGGCCAAGATCCAAAAACTTCTCCTAACCTCGACCTACGACCTTCCTCTTTCCTACCTTGATTTCCTGTCTTTAACAACTGTTCTTTCAAAATCCGTTATTTTAACCTTATCTGAGAGATGCATGCTTGTGCATGAGGTCTCTAAGATTCAACTTACAAACTAGCTGTTATCAAAGCAAATAAGTACCCTCCCCTCTTCCCACCCTTTCTACTCCTGGGACCAAATTATGTTACGTCCTCACGGTCCCGCACGAAGATGATCGGTGAGCACTTACGGGAGGTGTAAAACACACACAATCATACTTCCGTGCGCACCATCCAACGTCTTTCGGAGGACCGTCAAGCCTTAACATTTTTCGGTCCCTGTGTTTCTTCAAACCCCCTACCCCTTCAGATTTCAGCCTGAGATTTTATCTCTGATCTTCATTCTTCCGAAAAATTATTACAATTTGTTGGCTGCGCTCATCGCAAACCATCGCATATAACTCATGAATTGCAGGCGCATGAAAGTGCAAAGGATTTAATGCCAAAAGGTGCTGATATCCAGAAAACCAAGTCTATTTTCTTTTTACTTACCGCACCTATCATCTGCTCCCCTTCTACTTCATCCTCTCGCTATAGTTCACCCACAAGAAAGAAAAACAAATTTAAAAAAAGTCAGAATAACAACTTGGCGTTGACCTGCCAACTTAGAGTTTACTGACACCATATTAGCTTTTGCGGGTCATAGAACTTATTTACATTTTAACTTACAAGAAGATAGGGATCCGTTTACATGAGACAGATGAGGGAACTTAAATCATATTGATTTTAAATTTTGATAAACAAATGTTCATCGGTATATTACACGAATAAAAACAAATGTAGTTAAAACTAATCTCGCGAAAAAATAGAAATGAATTGAGTACACACAGTGGTGAAAACGGGCGAAGAAAAAAAACTGGATGAAAAATTAGGAAAATTGAAAAGGAGAGGAAATCATTTAGAAAGATAAACGCTATTTAGCGCAGGTGGTGAGATGAAGTCGAAATCGCTGTCAAAAAATCGTGACAGATCGTTAATTTTCTCTCAAGTTTTCCTTAATTTCCGAGGATTTGCGCTGTATGAAACTTTACCATTTTTGGCAAACTTTCATTCTTGTGACTTGTTTTCATAAAAAAAAAAAAAAAAAAAAAATCGTGAAAAGGTCGCGAATAAGTCACGAAAAAAATTGCGAATTTACATTGAACAAACCTTCAAAAAATCGCAAAAAAATCAATGGCAAGTGAGACATAATCGGGGGAAAATCATCAATTTCAAGCGAATTTTTCGAAACTTTTTCGGACAAATTTTGCTACAAAATTTCGATTCATCGACGAATTTTCCTGGATTGTGCTTATGTGCTACAAGGGATAGTGCAGTCGCGATTTTTTCACGAAATAGAATCGCGATATTTAAAGAACCCTCAGGTAGGAGGTTATGCATCTAGAGCGAACAAAAAGATGAAAAAAGTATGTCGCGATATTTCGTAGTTCCTTCCAATGGGTGTTTATGCAATTAGCGTGGTACAAATTATGACCAAATAAGTCACAGAAAAGCTTCGAAAAAAATCGAGATTTATCCTGGTGCCTACAGCTGAGTGCAAAAAACCGCGAAAAAATTGCACTTTATATCACTTTAAAAACGTACAGCATGTTATTTGTATCACAACAGGGCGATACGAAGTCCAGTTCCTGCTTGTTTTGTTTTGTTTTTTTATAATCACCATGTTCAAGTGTACGTTTACTTCACACACCATCATTTTTGTTTTTGTGTGCAGGAGTGCGTAGTGGCCGAGGCCAGTGTAGTAAGGACGAATATAGGAAGTGCGTTTCAATGGCTGATCCACTGCTCCAGGAGTCACGGCTCATTTATCCAGATAACATGAACGACATAGACACAGTATGCAGGTTGGTATACGTTCTCTCTTTGACACAGCATACCGCAGCACAGTTAGAGGAAGCATCTTTATCCCTAGTTCTCTCTAGCCAAAAAAAAAAAAAAAAAAAAAAAAAACAAGCAGCCAGCAGATTTTGTATCGCAGTCTAGCGATACAAAGATAACTTGCAGTCAATCAATGTAAGCTGCTTTGACTGCGTTTTTATTCTTGTAATACCGCTTTTCATTAAGTTTCATAGCATAAAGGGTGTCAATTAAAAAAGGAGCTAGGCCAAATATCTCGAGAACGGCCCCGGATTTTGAAAAACACTGAAACACGTGTTCAATTAGCTTGAGGGGGACATCTTTATAGGGGGTTTTCGATTTCGGGGCCATCTCCGGGGAGCCCGCAGGGCGGATACCACGTCCCTAAATTCAATACTTCAAACGGGGACCCCCATTTTTTATTTATTAATCAAAAAGAGGGTGAAATTATCAGACTTTCGGTGCGAATCGAAGTTCAATGTCGTTTTTCGTTTTTGATACATCGAAGGTCAAAGTTCGATTTGGACCCATTTTCAAAAAATCATGATTCCTCCTTGAAGAGTCGGAGTTTAAAAATCAAGGACACAAAAATACTCTAAAAAGTGAGCCTTTTTTAGAAAAAAATTCAACTATAATAGACATTTAGTCAAATTTTGGTTTTGAAGCTCCCAAAACTTTTAGACGTTTTTGGCCTCCAAGGAGGGCCATCTGAAAAATTCCGAGATACGAACCCTATTGAGTGATACATTAATCGAAAAGGCGTAGCAAACTGAGCATTTCGGCGCAGTGTTGCCAGATCGAGGGTAAAAAGCCTTATCGTCCCCGTTTAAATCAATGTAAAACGTACGGCATTTTCGCCCCAATCTGGCAACACTGTTTCGGCGCAAACCGGAGTTCGATATCGTTTTTCACAATCGAGATATCGAAATCTGTAAAGTGGCATTCGATATCTCAAATGAAAAAACGATATCCACCTCCGGTTTGCGCGGAAATGCTCAGTTTGTTACGTCTTTTCGATTGATTTATCTCTCAATAGGGGTCATAACTCGGAATTTTTCAGATGGCCCTCCTTGGGGTCAAAAA
The DNA here is from genome assembly GCA_011764245.1 of Trialeurodes vaporariorum. Taxonomy (NCBI): domain Eukaryota; kingdom Metazoa; phylum Arthropoda; class Insecta; order Hemiptera; family Aleyrodidae; genus Trialeurodes; species Trialeurodes vaporariorum. The sequence continues at coordinate 49,929,104 of VMOF01000111.1, forward strand.
CATCTCAAAGTTTTGGGAGCTTCAAAACCAAAATTTGGCTAAATGTTTGTTATGATTGAATTTTTTTCTAAAAAGGGCTTACTTTTTAGAGTATTTTTGTGTCCTTGATTTTTAAATTCCGACTCTTCAAAGAGGAGTAATGATTTTGTGAAACCTTCGATGTATCAAAAACGAAAAACGATATTGAACTTCGATTCGCACCAAAAGTCTGATAATTTCACCCTCTTTTTGATTAATAAATAAAATATGGGGGTCCCCGTTTAAAGTATTGAATTTAGGGAGGTGGGAGCCCCTTGCGGACCCCCCCCCCCCCAGAGAGATAGAGAGAGAGCCCCCAAATCGGCGACCCCCTAAAAAGATGTCCCGCTCAAAATAATTTAACACTTGTTTCAGCGTTTTTCAAAATCCGGAGCCGTTCTCGAGATATTCGGCCTGGCTCCTTTTTTAATAGACACCCTGTATACATGGTGATCTAGAGCACCTGTACCAGGCATTTTTCTTGAGAATGGCTGATTGGAATGTTTTGAATCATGGAAGTAGGATTGGGAATCGACCCTAAATTTTTCATTTTTCATGTTATCGATAGCTTCCAATAGCCCTTTGGGGCTTATTTGAAGGGGGCGGGAGGGGGGGCTTAATCACATTTATCTCAAGTTTTTAAAAAAAAAAATCTTTTAAAATTATGAGAAAAGCTCGTGTTCTTGAAGTAGAGGCAATTTCCAACATTTTTGCTCCCATGGACATTTACCAAAAAGCTTCAATTTTTTGCGTTATGGCGGATTTTTGGAAAAATTTTGAATTGGCTTTTGTGCCCACCATGTTGAGAATACTTCAAATACATAACAGATTCTGATCAAATGGATGGATCCATTTTGGTTGATGTGCCACTGGTTAGGAACCTTAAAGTGAAAAAGTTAGGTATATTTCGGAACATTAAAATTTTGGGCAGTCAATGTCTCAGACCATGGAATCGGTCCGATTCTGCCATTAAAGTCCCAAAATTTTGATTTGAAAAAATACACCTTCTTTCTTCTCCTCAAGGCACGTAACATGTTGCACATCGATCGGAAGGTTCCGATATATTTTTTCAGAATCTGTCAAGATTTTTGAGAAATTCTCAACTGGGTGGCAACAGGGGTTGATTGAAAAATCTTCCAAGTCCCCATAACTAAAATAAACTGTAGGGAACATCCTACGAACACTTTCTCCCTCCATTTTTATCTGGGGGGGGGGTCGAAGGACCCCCAGACCCCCTTAAGAATTCTGGGGGAGACCCCCAGACCACCCTCTAGTATTCTGGAGGAGCCTCCCAGACCCCCTCTAGTATTCTGGGGGAGACCCCCAGACCCCCCTTCATAATTCTGGGGGAGACCTCCAGACCCCCCCCTTTAGAATTCTGGGGGAGACCCCCAGACCCCCCTTTAGATATCTGGGGGAGACCTCCAACCCCCTTTAAAATTTTGGGAGAGACTCCTAGACTCCCATCAAACTTAAAATATTTTCACCTCTGGACATAATTCCGCCTTCAATTTGAAGTGTTTGCGATTTTGCAGAGAAGCTGTACGAATAGTTGCCTACTTCATCCTTTGAAGGATGGGTTTTGAACTGTGGATCTTCAAAAGAATTTTTTAGTTTGGTAGATTGAACCCCCCTTTAAAGATGTTCTTTATTTGTAGATTGTGTACACCAAATGTCAACAAAATTCATCAATTTATTTTCTTTTTAAGTTTGATTTTCTTTGGATATTCTATTTTTTGGGTTTATTGATGGAACAGCTATTTTGCCTTTAAACAGTCTCAGACTTAAGGGTTGTATATTATAGTTTTACATTGAAAAGAAGGCCCTGCCTAGGTTGGTTGCAAACTTTTTGTTGCTATTTTCATCAAAAATAATTGAGTCATAATTAAATTTCTTATTCCAAGTATTACGATTGTTTTTTTATTTGCTTGGTTTCAAAGATGTTTGCTCGATCGCACCTATATTGGCCCTTGAAATGGTCTTAAAGGTTTTTGACGATGACTGTATGATAGGAATATTTTAGTGGGTCAGTAACATAATATATTTGTGCAAAGTTCCATCAAAATTCATTCCATGAATGATTGACTCCAAGTTTTAACATTAATTCTCCGCTTTAATTCATGGTTTTGGGTCAAACACCCTGTTTTCATTTTTAAACTCTCTTGAGTGTTGCATATTGTATCTGTAAGGAATACTTTCTTTTATAGACTAATTTTAGATTGTATTTGCCAGTTTTTATAAAAATTCATTGGATCAAACCTGAACTATCCCAATTAATAGGATTATGTTTTTATTTGCTTATATTCCCATATTTTTTTCTCAATCCCACCTATATTGCCTCTTGAAAAGGTTTTATCAGTTGTGTATGGTGACCAAGAAAGGAAAATATCTTAGTATTTTGATAGTGGATTGAGTGTACAAAAGTTTTTATCAAAATTCATCTAGCCATAATTGATTGACTCCAAGTTTAAAGATTAATTTCTCACGATAATTCCATTTTTTGGCTCGAGCGCACCGATTTTGATTTTTTAAACAGTCTTAAGGGCTGTGTATTGTAATGATAAGAAATTCTATCGAAAGTAGAGTAAATGTAGGTAGGTAGATTGTTTGTGCCGGATTTAATTAAAATTAATTGGACCTAACCCGAATTATCTCAATAAGTAGGATTATGTTTTTATTTGCTTAATTGGTCTTATTTTTTCTCAATCGCACCTATATGGTCCCTTGAAACGGTCCAAAGGATTTATTATGATGATAGTGAGAAGAAAATATTTTAGTACTGTGGTAGTACATTGTGTATACAAAGTTTCTTCAAAATTCATCCAGCTTTTAGTAATTGGCACTGATTTACAATATTAGTTTCTCTTTTTCATTCCACTTTTTGGCTTGAACGCCCTAAATTGATTTTTTAAACGGTCTCAAGGGTTATTTTACTGAACTATAAGGGGTTAATTTTACTGTGGGCTGGTTGTAGAATGTTTTTACAAATTTTCTTCCAAATCCAAAGATCCAATATTGAAACATTTGAATTTTTCTCTTTTTTGACCCATTTTCCCATTGATTTTAATGGAAACCATTTTTCTTCCATAACTAACCTAAAAATTAAAATTTTAAAAAAACAAAAAAATTCCCGCTGGGGAATGTTAAAATCAACATCTCTGCAAAATTTGGATGCATATAGATCAATAGTTCAAAAGTTATGCTGGATTTCACGTTCATGATTACAGACAGACAGACAGACGGACAGACGTCAGACAGACAGACAGACGGACAGACGTCAGACAGACAGACAGACGCCACAGAAATTTTTTGCATTTACTCCTCCCTACCACATATGGTTCAAAAATATTGAAATATCATGGATGGATGTTCTTCAGGATAGTATTAGGCATGATAAGAGCCAATTATTTTATAATTATCATGATTGACTTAGTCGCAGCGGGCCAAGTATCGAAACAAAATGTATCAAAAATCTCTGCGCCATCGCAATACTTTCTCAATTTTTCTAATTTCATTAGAATGAGAAAGTAAAAATCTGGGTGTTTTGGCAAATTTCTATGGGAGTAAAAATGTTGGCGATTGCCTCTGCTATGAGGATAGGAACTTTTTTCGTACTTTTAGAAGATGCTTCTTTGCAAAAAAACTTTATAAATGTGTGTGAGCTTCTTCTAATATGAATGAGGAGCTGTTGAGGGCTTTTGAAAATATCAAAAATGAAAAAAATTGTGTCAATTCCGTAACCGAATTTGGTTTCAAAACATTTTTAATCAGCCGCTCTCGAGAAAAATGCTCTGTGTTGGTTCCTTTTATCTATAGTTATCATCGCTGCATTATGTTCTGTTTAATTTCATTGGGTATGCAGAGTAAGTGAGAGTGGTAGAGTGAGAATTTCTTTTCTATGTGAAACTTCTGATCGCTATTGTTTTTGTTCATTTTCTTTTTTAATTTCTATTAATGTCATGTCTCAAATTATTTTGGATAAATTTATTTCACCAAAACTATCAGTAAACCTCAAGTAAACTCGTGGCGGCCAAGATCCAAAAATTTCTCCAAACCTCTCCCTTTTACTACCTTCCTCTTTCCTACCTCCATCTCCTCTCTTTAAAAACTTTTCTTTCAAAATCTGTTATTTTAACCTTATCTGAGAGATGCATGATTGTGCATGAGATCTCTCAGATACAACTTACAAACTAGCTGATATCAAAGCAATCAAGTCTCCTCCCCTCCCCTCTTCCCACCCTTTCTACTCCTGTGTTTCTTCTAGCCCCCTACCCCTTCAGATTTCAGCCTGAGATTTTATCTGATCTTCATTATTCCGAATAATTAATACAATCTGTTGGCTGCGCTCAACGCAAACCATTGCATAACTCATAAATTGCAGGCGCATGAAAGTGCAAAAGATTTAATGCCCAAAGGCGCTGATATCCGAAGGACCAAGTCTAATTTTTTGTACCTACGGCACCTTTCTTCTGCTTCCCCTTCTATTTCATCCTCTTGCTATAGTTCACCCACCAAAAAGAAAAACAAATCAAAAAAAAAAAGTCAGAAAAACAACTTGGCGTTGAAATTAAAGCGACAATATTTGAAATTCAGCAGGCATGGAGTTTAAAGAGTTTAAAATGTTTCCGGTACCCTGAATAGAACAAGGATCAGTATTGTGTGATTTTAAAAATGAAAAAAATGCAAGTACTCAGCGAGCTGAGAACACGGATATCTTTGCGTTACCGAGTTTATGGGATTCACAAAATACTGCAAAGTGGCAACATTGTACTGTGCGCATTTAAACCCATGAAAAATATAAAGCTACTGGGTGTGTAGTGAACTCTTAGGAATTCGATCTTTTGAAAGGTTTAAATGAGCAAAATGCAATAATGCCTCACTACACGCTACACCACTGGTATCACATTTAGTACTAGCTGCTGCATACAAAATTTATCAGCCGAGTTATGTCAAAATAGATTTGCTTACATTTCTGATCATCTTGAAAGCGTTTATTTAAGATAATATTGCCATTGACAGCTTTGCAAAGCGCACTCCATTTGTATGCAACTACGCAGATAAATGAACTCCCATCTGTGAACATCATCCACAAAGTTCTGTGCATAAGACAGAAATGCGTCCCTCCGCGCATGTAAATAAAGAGCTGTCATCAGCAATCTTTCCTGAAATGACTTAGCTATTTTATCACCAAAATTGTTGAAGATAAATCTACACAAATCCATTGAAAGACAGAGTTAATGGTAGAGTTTGAAGTGAAAATTAATGTAACTTAATTGAAAGACTTGAGTTTTAATGATACCCCAACTAGCATTTCTTACACTCTGATTTTTTTGATTTGACGCAGAATACAGCTGACTACTAATAAAATTTTCTAAAAGGAGACTCTCGTTTCAAAAGCCCAATTTTAGAATACATTGCTAGCAGCAGTTAAATATAGATACTGACAGCGTTACTACCTCTGTAAAGGCACGAGACAGTTAAAGTGAGATGCAACATGATAAAATCACTCCTCGAAGAACACACCTTTGAAAACCACCTAGGATTTTAATCATCCTAACCCATTGAAACCAATCAGTATTATCTAGTTGCCATCGGTTTTAAAAACCACAACTTTGAAAGTGGCTCTGACGTCTGGTTCAAAAACTTGCAATTAAATACATTAAAATTCATTCTCTTAGATCGGAAGGGACAAGATAGCAACAAACTGATTCGTGACAGAATTCACTACACGCCCGAACACAAGAATTCTTGGCTTAAAGAAGTGGGTGAGCGTTTGTAAAGCAAATAATAAAATCTAGATTGAGTTACAGAACTGAATGATGGGTTGAGCACTGAGAAATAAGTTGATTGTTCAGATTGCTTATTTCATGATCCACAACCACGGTCGTGGCCACAACATTTCACGAGCAAACATCTGGATTCTGGAAGTTAATAGGAAGCAAGTGGGTGGATTATGGTTGATTGAAATAATCCTTTAATGCGTCTTTAATAAAAAATAAAGGACATGAGTAATGATTAAAAAAAGAACAAACGTTTGGGAACACTGCTCATCAATTAACCTCAAACGTAAACACTAAACATCTTGCAACAGTCTCAGTCCTGTCTCGGCAAGAATTGCCGAGCAAAGTCAGAACTTATGGAAAAAACTAATCGAAGAGTATTTAGAGGGAAAGTAGAAAACTGTTTACTGGCAAATCGTTGAAACCTCCGATACGATCATATCATAACATTGAAATTAAAGACGAGATATATGGATGTAAGAAAACAAACAAAAAATTACTCTTACGACCATGGACGAAGATATAACTAGTTTGGTTATTTACTTGACTATTATACAACACATAATCAGCCTGGAAGGCTTGTAAAGGCAGAAACTAAAGGCTCCTGAAAGATTTCCTGATAAAGTTGTCTCGAGACATGGAAAATTAAGAATAGGTAATGGAGCTTACAAATGACAAATGAGAATTACAACTGACAAATTAAATGAAAGCTATGAAGAACTTGAGTGTTTCAATTAGTAGAAACTGAGATTAAGGCTATGATTGACAGAAAACACGCACAGCTCAAAAAAAAATTCTAATTTTAAAGTCACTGATAAAAAACACGCGAAGAAATTCTACTTGCTTACTCATGGATTTTCACCACTCTAACCCTAAAATCTCCGAGACGGTTACGCATGTTTACCAAAGCTTCCGAACTAGATAAAGGTAGGTATAGCTCGTTGGCAGTCACAGACAAAATAAAGAAACTAGCAAATTTATTCATAGCGGAGACAAAACCTTATCGAAAACCTAGGGTCAATACTAAATACCTAACTCAAAAATTCAAACATTTCAAACGGCGCACTATGGATCAAAATCGACTCCTAAACGGTCAAAAATACAAAAACATAAAATATCACAAAATGTATCCATCCATCGAATAAAAGACTCCGATAAATAAGGGACAACCCAAAAATAAAAAACCGAGCCAAATAAACCCATTAAAATCACCTTTAACACTCAGCTAAAATACGAAGTATCCAACTTTGAAAGGGTCGAATTTGGACCGCCAAAGATTTGATTTCTGTCCATTGTGCGGCGAACCGAAGAATATCGAAAATCCGATATGGCGCGCGATACGTTTTTTTCCACGTTAAAGGATAGGGAGACTTTTGGCGTTGCCGCTCCGCAATATATCGAACGAAGGGAATCCACCGTAAAACGAGACGCGATCATTACGTGCGGAAATCTGACAACGCACGTTTGCGACCAAGCCGAAAATTGTCGATTATTATGCAGGAAGTTTATGGCCAAAATCGATACGAAACCATAACAAAAACATGCAGTACTTACTGCATGTTAAAAAAAAAAAAATACACGTACGGTGCGATTAGGTGAGAGGTTTAGTATACGCTAAGTATGTCTATTCGATCTGTTCAAAATATTAAGTACTTGTTCGTTTCATCTGACAAACTATGAGGAACAGACCTCGGTTGTTGGCTCCCCTCAAGCGTGCGCCCACGTAACACAATCCAGAGAGAAATCGTCGATTGATCTAAATTTTGTCGCTCATTTGTTGAAAAAAAAAAGTCTTGGCTAAATGGGAAAAATCGGCGATTTCTTCCCAATGTTTGTCTCAGATTTGCCATCAATGAAATCGCTGTTTCCAAAGGTTTGTTTTCCTCCTCGTGAAAAATCGCGATTTTTTTCTCAATAAATTTTCAAGAAACAATAAATAATTATTGTATTCACACAATATCAAATTAATGAAAACTGCCCTTTATAATCCTACATCTAATGGTGCAGTGGAAAGAGAAGTCCAGCATATCAAAAAGCTAATCATAAAATCGATACCGGTATTGTCAGTAGATAAGTTACCCCTTGGAACCTGTCTAAACCAATTACTTTCTCCATAAGATCTATACTCTGTCTATTACCACTGCAAAATCTCCATTGTCTTTCATCTTGAACTTTTCTCCAAGACATCACCCTCTCAGCGAAGTTAACCGTAAACTTGCTTCAAAAGCACTGTCAAAGACCAACTAAATAAATTCCCCAAAACTGTGAAATTTAATGTTCCTTCGTTCAAAACTTTTGAAATAGGTAATAAAGAGTCAGTCATTACCCTTGGTCACCATAAAATCATTTTCAAAATGCTCTCAGTCACAGTGGCAAGAAAACCAGGAAATGTAATTTATTTTGTAAATCTTGCAACAGGTCTCATAAGAAAGTTTATGCAAGTCAATTTAATCCCAGTAATCTATCTGACTCCGACCCCAATAGTTTATTAACTATTACAATGATTCACTAATTCTTCACTAAGCTGTGAAAAACAAACAACTGTCCCAAAAATCAATAATAGATCCGTCAGAACCTGCGGGCCCCCTGTTAGCTTGGCCGATTATGTCACTTAATCTCCCCATTTCTTCTCTTTTTAAAGGGAAAAGTAACGTAATAATATTGTGATGTCCTGCCACATGTCTGGCAACAATGAAATACTGTGCTATTCAACTACGCGTCTTGACAACAACGCCACCAGTCTTCTTGTCTTGTTTGAGTCCACTATCACGCGCTCATAGTCCCTTCGTCAATCCTTTGTCTTATGTCTTTTCGTCTCATCTTTTGTTATGACAATACCGGATGTACCAGACCACCTGGATAGGGCATTTTTCTTGAGAATTACTGAATCAAATGATTTGAAACTAAAAGGTCAGATAGGGAATCGACCCCAAATTTTCCGTTTTCAATATTTTCAAAAGCCCCAGATAGCCCCTGGGGGGTTTGGGGGGGGGGGGGGGGGCTCAAACACATTTTCATGTTTTTTCAAAAAAGTCTCCAGTAAAAGTATGAAAAAAAGTTAGAGGCAATCGGCGACATTTCTCCTATAAATTTTGTCCAAAAACCCCCAAATTTTTTTAGTTATAGGGGCTCTTTTGATTTTTTTTGAATCGGCCCTTGTAACCACCCTGTTTACAATTTCTCACAAATTATTACAGATTCTGAAAGGTCAGATCAAGACCTTTCGATTGATGTGCCACATGTTAAGGTAGATGTCCCAATTACCGCCACCTGTCCCAATTACCACCACCCTATTCATTTATTCTATAAAATAAGCCTACTTTAGCAGACATATTTAAGAGTATATGGAATAAGTGTTTTTCATAGGTTGGTTAAACTAGTGAAAAAATTTGAAGTTGATATTTAGCAGCGTTGTGCTCTTCAGAAATCTGTTACAAGACTTTTCGTCCTGTTTTTTTTTTTTACATTTTTTTCTTCCTTTTTTTTTCGTCCACGACATTAAGTCCTTGATAATTTGTCCTTTCATCCCGTAGCACAATTGGTCCACTCATTATTTTTGTTCTCAACTGTAACGTCCATGAGTTTTTAGTCCAATTATTTTTTGGTCCAGAGTATGTCTTTTGTCCTGTAATTTTAGTCCAATGTTTTTTGTCCTAAAAAAAAAAGTGTGGTTCGTCCAAAACACATTTATCGTCGTTTTCGTTGGTTTACAGGTAAAATTTGTGAGTCTTTATTTAAATACCAGAACCAGAGACAATATATAATAGAGACCACGCGCAAGCCGTGCGCGCGGTGGCTGACGGTGTTTTTCATAGGTTGGCTAAACTGGTGAAAAAATTTGAAGTTGATATTTAGCAGCGTTGTGCTCTTCAGAAATCTGTTACAAGACTTTTCGTCCTGTTTTTTTTTTTTTACATTTTTTTCTTCCTTTTTTTTCGTCCACGACATTAAGTCCTTGATAATTTGTCCTTTCATCCTGTAGCACAATTGGTCCACTCATTATTTTTGTTCTCAACTGTAACGTCCATGAGTTTTTAGTCCAATTATTTTTTGGTCCAGAGTATGTCTTTTGTCCTGTAATTTTAGTCCAATGTTTTTTGTCCTAAAAAAAAAAGTGTGGTTCGTCCAAAACACATTTATCGTCGTTTTCGTTGGTTTACAGGTAAAATTTGTGAGTCTTTATTTAAATACCAGAACCAGAGACAATATATAATAGAGACCACGCGCAAGCCGTGCGCGCGGTGGCTGACGGTGTTTTTCATAGGTTGGCTAAACTGGTGAAAAAATTTGAAGTTGATATTTAGCAGCGTTGTGCTCTTCAGAAATCTGTTACAAGACTTTTCGTCCTGTTTTTTTTTTTTTACATTTTTTTCTTCCTTTTTTTTCGTCCACGACATTAAGTCCTTGATAATTTGTCCTTTCATCCTGTAGCACAATTGGTCCACTCATTATTTTTTTCTCAACTGTAACGTCCATGAGTTTTTAGTCCAATTATTTTTTGGTCCAGAGTATGTCTTTTGTCCTGTAATTTTAGTCCAATGTTTTTTGTCCTAAAAAAAAAAGTGTGGTTCGTCCAAAACACATTTATCGTCGTTTTCGTTGGTTTACAGGTAAAATTTGTGAGTCTTTATTTAAATACCAGAACCAGAGACAATATATAATAGAGACCACGCGCAAGCCGTGCGCGCGGTGGCTGACGGTGTTTTTCATAGGTTGGCTAAACTGGTGAAAAAATTTGAAGTTGATATTTAGCAGCGTTGTGCTCTTCAGAAATCTGTTACAAGACTTTTCGTCCTGTTTTTTTTTTTTTTACATTTTTTTCTTCCTTTTTTTTCGTCCACGACATTAAGTCCTTGATAATTTGTCCTTTCATCCTGTAGCACAATTGGTCCACTCATTATTTTTGTTCTCAACTGTAACGTCCATGAGTTTTTAGTCCAATTATTTTTTGGTCCAGAGTATGTCTTTTGTCCTGTAATTTTAGTCCAATGTTTTTTGTCCTAAAAAAAAAAAGTGTGGTTCGTCCAAAACATATTTATCGTCGTTTTCGTTGGTTTACAGGTAAAATTTGTGAGTCTTTATTTAAATACCAGAACCAGAGACAATATATAATAGAGACCACGCGCAAGCCGTGCGCGCGGTGGCTGACGGTGTTTTTCATAGGTTGGCTAAACTGGTGAAAAAATTTGAAGTTGATATTTAGCAGCGTTGTCCCTCTTAAAAAGACTTTTCGTCCTGTTTTTTTTTTTTACATTTTTTTCTCCTTTTTTCGTCCACGACATTAAGTCCTTGATAATTTGTCCTTTCATCCTGTAGCACAATTGGTCCACTCATTATTTTTGTTCTCAACTGTAACGTCCATGAGTTTTTAGTCCAATTATTTTTTGGTCCAGAGTATGTCTTTTGTCCTGTAATTTTAGTCCAATGTTTTTTGTCCTAAAAAAAAAAGTGTGGTTCGTCCAAAACACATTTATCGTCGTTTTCGTTGGTTTACAGGTAAAATTTGTGAGTCTTTATTTAAATACCAGAACCAGAGACAATATATAATAGAGACCACGCGCAAGCCGTGCGCGCGGTGGCTGACGGTGTTTTTCATAGGTTGGCTAAACTGGTGAAAAAATTTGAAGTTGATATTTAGCAGCGTTGTGCTCTTCAGAAATCTGTTACAAGACTTTTCGTCCTGTTTTTTTTTTTTTTACATTTTTTTCTTCCTTTTTTTTCGTCCACGACATTAAGTCCTTGATAATTTGTCCTTTCATCCTGTAGCACAATTGGTCCACTCATTATTTTTGTTCTCAACTGTAACGTCCATGAGTTTTTAGTCCAATTATTTTTTGGTCCAGAGTATGTCTTTTGTCCTGTAATTTTAGTCCAATGTTTTTTGTCCTAAAAAAAAAAAGTGTGGTTCGTCCAAAACATATTTATCGTCGTTTTCGTTGGTTTACAGGTAAAATTTGTGAGTCTTTATTTAAATACCAGAACCAGAGACAATATATAATAGAGACCACGCGCAAGCCGTGCGCGCGGTGGCTGACGGTGTTTTTCATAGGTTGGCTAAACTGGTGAAAAAAATTTGAAGTTGATATTTAGCAGCGTTGTGCCCTTAAAAAATCACAGGAGTGGACACCTGCTCAGCACCACCTGCTTGTGCCGATTTCTTTCAGTAGTTACTTATTACAAATTTGTTCTCTTTACTTTCTGCTTTTTAAATTATTGTGTTTATTATTACCATTCACCGTTCTACGATATAACAGAGTTTACATATTTGCTAATCACATGAATGTCGCATTTCATTTATGTTTCAAACGACGTGAGCAGGACTTGGAGCATGTTTGTTGACTGCGTGAAAAGGTACACAGATAAATGTTTTACTGATCAGAGACGGCAAGAATTCAACAAGGCCGTTGAATTGCCGGTAGACTCAGTCCATCAAATGTGCACCGACTCTGACTATCAAAAAGGTACTTATTTTTCCTCAATATTTAACAATTTTTCGGGTCTCTTGCCTTGAAAACAGGTGAGAAATAATAAAAAAAGGTAGTACACATACAGTTTGCCCCAGACTACCCAAAACAGGCATTTATTTCGCAAACGACAAGTTAAAATGTTTAAAAACAAAGAAATCAGATAAAGAGTTTACCCAAAATGTTTCACATTATACATTTTCGAAAGCCTCTGGTGTGTCAGACTCTTTGGGAGTTGATTTGGGGGGGGGGGGAATTCGACTGTTCGAGCACATTTTCACATTTCCAAAAAAAAAAAAAAAAAAAAAAAAAAAAAAAAAAAAGTCATCATTGGACGTGTAAAAGAGTTCATATCCTTAAAGTTGAGGCAATTGCCGACATAATATTCTTGTTCTGTAATTTTTTTCCAAAACCCTTTATTTTTGCGTCACGGGGAGTTTGTGTATACTTGTTTAATCGATCTTTCTTGCCACACAAATTGTTATTTTGCAAACAGGAAAACTAAAGATATTCTGAAAGTACAGATAAAAGGTTTCCGATTGACATACAACAAAAAAAAAAGCTTAAAAAGTCCACGGGGCCCCTCGATCCAATATTTTTGGGTTTCAAGACATCTTGAGTAAAAAATTATAGACTCTAAATTATGGCTTGTGATACATTCAGAGAGAGGTTTATTCGCAAGAAAAAAGTTCCACCTCCCAAGAATGGCAAAACGCACTCATTTCAAAATGACAGCTTCGTAAATATTTGGAAGTTTTTGGGGGTTGAAAGGAAATAATGACAACATCGGCGATCAATTGTCGGCCAAATGAGGAGACCTTGAGCCACTGCACGTCATTTCTTCGCATATTCCTCAGCTATCCACTACACAAGGTGTACCAAAAAACAGCAGCCACCCCCAAAACTCGAGAACAGCTTAAAAATAATAAAACCAAATTTTGCATGTGGTCATACATCAATAAGACGCAATTTTTAGGGGAATCAAAAATTTGGGGACCCTCTTAAAGGGGGGAATCCACAACAAACTCAAAATGTTCAAATGAGTTCTCCTATCTTGTGTTGCATGTATAGTTTGAAAAGGCATAGAACTTTAAGGCTCTCCGCTAAAATTGGGGGTCAATATCGTTTTTTATTTTCGATCTGTTGAAGGTAAAAGATCGATATTCACCGATTATTAATTTCTCCACTTTGAGAAGTTGGAATTTAAAAAAAGGAAAAAAAAAGGAATTTTCAATACTCCATAAAGAAAGTCCTTTTCGGAGGAAAATACAAGATTGAAAAAAATGTAGAACCTATAAACTTGAATATTGAGCCCCCGAACATTTTTAACGCCCCCCTCCCCTCCCGGGAGCGGCTATCCGAAAAATTCCGTGGAACGATCCTTATCGACTGATACATCGATCAAAAGGGCATACGCAAAGTCGAACCTCAAACCGGAGGTCTATATCGTTTTTATATTTGAGATATCGAGTGTCGGAGGTCTATGTTCAGGATTCCCAATGCACTTTAGCCAACTCCCTAAGTAAGTAAGTTAGTAAGTAAGTAAGGGCCGGGCTCAGGATCATCGGCAGAGGTGCCCGCATGGGACCTAGGCAAAGGCTTGATAGCTTGAAAGCCGACTTGCACCTCGATATTTGGACCGCGCTCCTTAACTTCAACGCTAATGATACTTATCATATTTTGTCCACAAGGCTAGGCGGGCGTCTAAAATCCAACGGGAGGTCGTATCAACGACAGTGGCAGACGCTACCGAGCATGGAATTTTTCGGAGCACGGTCATGTCCCCACCGAGTTGGGCTCTGTTGTTTCAATCTCCCACTGATAGGTAGCGCTGGCAGTAGCGCACACTATGAATGATCTATGATTTTAATCACAACACAGCCGAACAGTGCGGACACGTTACTTACTGGGTGGCCATGTCACCCCCGCATCCTGCATCCTCGAAGGGCCAGGGTATTGGGGTGGCATGACCATCCACAGTCACAATGACTGACATTTGAGTGTCCTCACATATCAGTCACATCTGGGGATCGAACCCGAGACCTCAATACTGGCAGCAAACTACCTTAACCACTACACCGGCAGCCGCGTGCATTTCAAATCGAAATGATTTTCAAGACTTTCTGAATCAGCATCGGTTCGACGGGTGGTTATCCCGAAAGAGCACCAATTGGTGCAAAGTCGGAGATAACCTTCATCTTGTCGCCCGATGAAAAGACTCGTGGCGGCGCCAGTTGGTTGCGGTGTTTTGCCCCTTTTATTATAATAAGTTAGAGAAACGAGTCAGCCTCAGTGGTGATGCCGTTTTGGATAAACGCTGAATAATTTATTTTGCAAAAGTTCGTTAAAAGGGCCGTTCAATTTTGTGACTATGGCATTTTAGGGTAATTAAACGCCCTTCGAGCGAAGCTGAGCGCTCCGCCCTGCGTTCACCTCTCGCTCGCTTCACTCGCTCCCGGTCTTTTTACTTTCTCACTCTAATGAAATTAGAAAAATTGAGAAAGTATTGCAATGGCGCAGATTTTCAAGGTATTTTGTTTCGATAGTTGGCCTCTCAAGACTAAATAAATCATGATATATACAAAATAATGGCCTTTCATCATGTCTAATACCATCTGAAAGAACATACTTCCATCATATATCCATATTTCTTAACCCTTTCTAACTTAGAGAGCTTTATGAAAAAAAAAAAAAAAAAATCTGTGGCGTCTGTCCGTCAGTCAGTCCGACAGTCCGTCAGTCCGTGTGTACCTTCCCATAACTTTTGAAATATTGGTCCTTATGCTTCCAGATTTTGCACAGCTGTTGCTTTTTAGATTTCCTAGAGGCACTTTTTTTGTTTTTTTGAAATTTCAACTTTTAGGTTAGTTATGGGGAAAAAATGATTTCCATTGAAATCAATGGTAAAATGGGTAAAAATGAGTAAAACTGGAATAATTCAAGTCTGGCTCAATCAATTTTGATGAAAGTGAGCAAAAAAAATCTGCATTCAGCTTATACTATAAAATAAACCACACATAGTTACAATATTCAACCCTTAAAACCGTTTAAAAAATCAAAATAAGCGCGCTCGAGCCAAAAAATGGAATTATCGTGAGAAGTTAATCTTTAAACTTGGAGTCAATCGATTACAGCTCAATGAATTTTGATAAAACTTTTGGACACTTAATCCTCTATCAAAATACTAACATATTTTGCTTTCTTAGTCACCATACACAACCCATAAAACCTTTTCAAGAGGCAATATAGGTGCGATTGAGAAAAAAATATGGGAATATAAGCAAATAAAAACATATTCCTATTAATGGGGATAGTTCAGGTTTGGTCCAATGAATTTTGTTGAAAACTGGCAAATACATTCTACAATTAGTTTACAAAATAAAGTATCCCTTACAGTTACAATAAGAATACAACCCTTAAGAGAGTTTAAAAATCAAATTAGGGTGTTCGACCCAAAAAAAAAAAAAATAATTGAAGTGAGGAATTTATGTTAAAACTAGGAGTCAATCATTAATGGGATGAATTTTGATGAAATTTTGCACAATTGTAACATGTTACCAACCCACTAAAATAATTCTCTCATACAGTCATCATGAAAAACCTTTGAGACCGTTTTAAGGGGCAATAAAGGTGCGATCGAGAAATCTTTGAAACTAAGCCAATATATAGACAAAAATAATATTTGGAAGAAGTAATTCAAGTATATGACTCAATTAAGTTCGATGAAAATTAAAACAAAAAGTGTGCAATCTGCCCAGGCATAATTTTTTTTGCATGTACAGCTATAATAGAAACCTCTGAAGTTTGATACCATTTAAAGGCAATATAGGTTCCATCAAACCAAAAAAAGAACGTATAAGGAAAATTAAACGTATAAAGAGGAGTCAATAAAAAATGGCTGGATGAATTTCGTTGACATTTTGTGTACGCAGTCTGTAAACAAAGTACATCTTTGGAGGGGGGTTTAATCTACTAATCTTCTAAATTCAACAATTATTTTGAAGATCCACCGTTTGAAAGAAGGAACCAAAAATTGTATTCATTGGAGGAAATGCGAGAGTAAATTTTGATTTTGACAACCTATAAAAACTAAGGAAAAAAAGAAACTCCAACAAATAGAATGAATGGAACTTAAAGAATAAGAACTTATTGGAATCTGGAATTAATCTGAATAACTTGTTGAAAGTAACATCAGAATAGAATTTAGGGATCTAAATTAGCCTTCAATTGATGAAGTAGGCAACTATTCGTACAGCTTCTCTACAAATTTGCAAACTCTTCGGATTGAAAGCAAAATGCGTCTAGAGATGAAAATATTTGAAATTTGAGGCGGGTCTGGGGGTCTCCCCCAGAGTTCTAAAGGGGGGTCTGGGGGTCTCCCCCAACATTTCAAAGGGGGGTCTGGGAGCCACCCCCATAACTCTAAAGGGGGATCTGGGGGTCTCCCCGGATAAAAATGGTGTGAGAAAGTGTTAGTAGGGTATTCCTTACAGTTTATTTATAATCTAACTTGGGGTTGCCTGCACTCGAAAAAGGGGTTTTTTTGGGGAGGGGGGAATGACAGTTTATTTGACAGGGGAATTTTTGGTGGACTACAATCGGGGCTCGTCGAAATCACTTAAACATAACCTCGAAATTGAACGGCCCCCTTAACGAACTACACAGTTTATTTTAACTCGTAATTTTTTGTAAATCCCGCCGAACCTTAAGTTCTTGCACTGAGTGATGGAGTGATTTAGGCGTATAGATGGAAATTTGTTTAGTATCGATATACCACAATAAAATGAAGCGCAAAAGAGCTTGATTCAAAATGGGGGTTTTTCTCCCCCCACCGATTTTCATGAAACTTTGTATTCTGATAGTACTTGATATAAGTAGTCTTTTTTTTCAAATAAAGTTTTTCTAAAAATAATTAGGGGGGAGTTACAGTGTTGCAAAGTTGCACCTTTCAAAAATTCATAACTTTCGCGTAAATCATCCGATTGAAACGCGGCTTTCACCAAAAGATGCGAATTATAAAGCACTTTCATGCCATCTAAACGGAATTCAATTTCAATAATTTTTGACTTAGTTATCGTCATTTTTGTGGTTTTTAGGCCACTCAAAATCTACTTAAAGTGAAATTAAAAAAAATGGTATGTTTTGATTTTGACCGGGTTGAAATATGTTATTTCTCTTTAAATTCTGCGTAAAATGAGCCCAAGCAGAATGCAGGGTAATTTTTTGTTCCGGAGTTATGCATTTTTTAGTAAGCGAAAACCGAGTTTTTTAGGGTACCCATAAGCGTTCGATAGAGAGGCTCAAGTCAATTAAATGGTGACAGTATTTTTTGATTTTGATCAAATTGAAATATGTTATTTCTTCTTAAATTCTGCGTAAAATGAGCCCAAGCAGAATGTGGGGCGATTTTTTGTTGCGGAGCTATGCGCGTTTTAGTAAGCGAAAGTCGAGCGTTCTATGGAGAGGCTCAAATAAGACGTGGGTAGCCCGGGTAGCCTCAATTACTCGACTTTCGCTTACTAAAACGCGCATAGCTCCGCAACAAAAAATCGCCCCACATTCTGCTTGGGCTCATTTTACGCAGAATTTTAAGAAGAAATAACATATTTCAATTTGATCAAAATCAAAAAATACTGTCACCATTTAATTGACTTGAGCCTCTCTATCGAACGCTTATGGGTACCCTAAAAAACTCGGTTTTCGCTTACTAAAAAATGCATAACTCCGGAACAAAAAATCGCCCTGCATTCTGCTTGGGCTCATTTTACGCAGAATTTAAAGAGAAATAACACATTTCAACCCGGTCAAAATCAAAAAATACCATTTTTTTTAATTTCACTTTAAGTAGATTTTGAGTGGCCTAAAAACCACAAAAATGACGATAACTAAGTCAAAAATTATTAAAATTGAATTCCGTTTAGATGGCCTGAAAGTGCTTTATAATTCGCATCTTTTGGTAAAAACCGCGTTTCAATCGGATGATTTACGCGAAAGTTATGAATTTTTGAAAGGTGCAACTTTGCAACACTGTAACTCCCCCCTAATTATTTTTAGAAAAACTTTATTTGAAAAAAAAGACTACTTATATCAAGTACTATCAGAATACAAAGTTTCATGAAAATCGGTGGGGGGAGAAAAACCCCCATTTTGAGTCAAGCTCTTTACTTACCTACTCGACCTTCTGGGTGGTGTAAAACTGAGTAACACAGCTTGAAGCCCTAAGAAGATACGTCAAATTGAAACAATTTGTTCTTCTTTATTCGTTATTTACGTATTGCAAAGGTGAGGGTAGGAGCCAGCGCGCCGGCCGGCGCAAGGCAGCGTTGAGTGGTCATGCACTGCCACGGACGAATTTCACGATTTTTCGCGGCTCCGCCCGTAGCGCATTCAGTTTTGATCTTTGCGAAGTAATGGTCTGATATATTTTTGTTGTAAATTTGACGAGCTTTAATTTTGAACTTGAGTATTTTTTGCATTTGATCAATGGCGCTTCAGTTACAAGCAGAATAAGCCCGAAAATCGTGATTTTGACCGCCATTTTGGAAAATGGCCCCTCTGATTCGTACGCAAAGCTCAAATTCGGAATCAGCGACAAAAAATACATTAGAATTGACTCACAGTAATAATTCTCCAACACTTGCAAGCTAAAATCCTTTGCCCCTCTGATTCGTACGCAAAGCTCAAATTCGGAATCAGCGACAAAAAATACATTAGAATTGACTCTCAGTAATAATTCTCCAACACTTGCAAGCTAAAATCCTTTACTGCCTGGAATATGATTGCCACCAGACGATCCGACATTCCGCCACCAAACGGTATTGTCCGAGGACCCATCAAAGTCACCACCAGGCTCACCAAGTTCATCTGTAGACTATGATCAAGCCCAGGCAAGCCCGAGGACTAACCTCTTGGGGGTTTTTCCGTGCCACCAAGCGCCAATTGCTCTAAGTCGAAGACGAGAGTTTTGTTCTCGAGACCTCCACCTTCATGACTCGAGAACCGTTCGTCTTAGAGAAAAACTAACTTCACTTTTAAAGGCTAAAGTCTTTTGGAGTGAGGTTTTCCATCAGGCCACACTCCCACGCCACACTCAAAAAATTATATTGACCTCCAGTTTGTGTCATAATGATCCATTTTGAACGCCTTTTCGATCGAAGTATGACTTGATAGGGGCCGTTCCACTGAATTTTCTGGAGAGCCGTCCCTTGAAGGCAGAAACGATCAAAATGTTGATAAAATCAAATTTTTACCACATTTTTGTTAATATTGTATTTATTTCTGAAAAGGAAAGGACTTGCGTTTTGAAGTATTTTAAATTCCTAGTTTTTTAAACTCCAAATTCTCAAATCGGAGTATCTAATATTTTGTTTGAAAATGGGTCAATATCGATCTTCTACCTTCGGTAGTTCGAAAACAAAAAACTATGTTTTTCTCCAAGTTAGGCCGAAAGTCTGAGAAGTCTATGCCCTTTTAAGTGATATATCACAAGATAAGAGGCATCAGTTGAGCATTTGGAGTCGGGGCGGTCACCTTCGTTAAAGAGGGGCCCCTTTTTGATCTCCCTTAAAATTGCGTCATATTGATATTAGACCAAATGCAACGTTTGGTTTTATCATTTTTAAACCGCTCTCGAATTTTGGGAGGTGGCTTCTGACTTTTGATACACCCTGTATAGGCCGCCGGCCTCTTTCAGACAAGTTTTGAAGGTAATAGTGCCGATTACGTTTCTCTCTTTTCTTAACATGGTTCTTGAAGACAATCTTCAAGAATTGGCTCTTAAAAGTTACATTACCGATTTACTTAATTTGTTCATTTTGAAAAGATGCCCCGCACAGTACTTTTATCCATTTTCACACATTTCCTTGAGATAGCTTTTGAGAGGACTAGAGGTGTGACCAATCAATTTGAAGTCGTTAAATAATTTGTTTCCAGTGTCATATTTTTTTTTATTTTTTCATTTTTTTTATTTTTTTATTTTCAGAATATTTAAAACATGCTAAGTGCATGAAAGCAACGCTAACCGAGGATTCACACTGTGGAAGACATTATAGACATCTTGTGAATCAAGTTTCTGGAGAGGCAGCAAGACCCAGTTTATGCTGGTGAGGGATATTATTTTCTTTGTCAACTGAAAGAAAATATTTTGATCGAAATATTAAGAGAAACTACTAAACGTGAATTGTTGAGAAGATTGAAATCGGCATTTAGGTATTTCAAACAACCCAGAGCTTTCCCAATCAATTTGGTGAGGCAGGTTCAAAAATTACCGTTGGAGCAGTAGGGCCTGTAGGTATAAATAATACGAGTATGGACCCCTAATTGGGGGCTGCCTACAAGGAAGAGTTTTAAGAACCCTGCCTTGAGGGGTGTGGGCAGCCCGGCAGCCCTTGCCAACAATGCCTACACTTGTATTTTCTCCACCATCAAGTAAATTACCATCATTTGTCATTTGAGTTGCTTGTACTCGACTAATCTTTGCTGCTTGACAATGCATTAATGTCTTCTCAAGATCCAGATCCGGAATTCCCCTTGCTCTAATTGCTCTTGATTCCTGCAATAATTCTGTCTCGGATTAAAGAGCTTTCGAGTGTTTGAAATTCACACGATTCAGCCAACTTCCTCAAAGTCGTGGCATCCTGATTAATGGTTTCACTTTTCATCTGGCCTCTATTATTAAACACAAACCATTCAAGAGAGATATTTTTCTACGGAGTTGCATACTTAAGTCTCGATGGCTTTGACGACTCCATCATATAATTCGTTTCCTGTTCAGCTGTAAGTGATGTGAAAATGTTAAGAGGATCCACACCTTCTTGGCCTATCACGATCAGGAAAAAAGCAATTCTGAAAGGCTCGCGATCTACCTTCTGATCATTCGCACTTGCTATGAAAAATATATAAACATTTTGACTGAATACTTTCAAGTTCGAGGAAACGTTCCCAGTGAAGTTTAATTTTGCAGGTTTATTGACTGCAAATACCATTTTGAAAGTATCATGAAGTAATCGTTAAGATGCAATTACCCAGCGCGGCTGCTATACGGCTCGGCGTATAACGAATTCCAACGATCACGTATCACGGTATCAGCTGAATCACGTTACGGACACTTTGAGGTTAAGAAATCGGACTTTTCCAATTTTGAATTTCGCAATTTACGTTCACGCACGAAGAAATCGCGTACACGAGAGTGGTTTTCACGAAATCACGACTACGCTATGTTGTAGAGGTCGAAAGATGGAAACCGAGAAACTATTCATGCATTTATTATTAACTAACAATAAATGACAATAAAATAATGACTAGTGGCTGTAATTTGGCTTGTACAATTAGAATTATATACAGTGCAGCCACTCTGATGAGAGGCTAATATTATACAGTGTAGCCACCCTGATTAGGGCCAAAACTCCCAACTACATCAGGAGCAACATTTTTAAAAATTGTGGTGGGGCGGGGAAGGGGGGGGGGCTCTAAAACCAAATTTTAACCAAGTCCACGTGAAAACCGTATTTTTTCTGAAAAAGATTTGGCACTTCGGAGTAATTTGATCTCGTAGTTTTTCAAATTCCGTCTTTTCAAATGGGAGTTTTTTTTTTGTTTTTTTGTTTTTTTTTTTAATGGGTCAAGACCGAACTTTTAGGTAAATAGACTAACCGATAGAGCCTGCATGATGACCGAACTAAATACTCTGACAATGAGAGGTCACTCGATATCCCTGAGGCTCCGTTAAAGAAACGGAAAGAAGAGCCCCGACGATCACATTACGAGGCTTCGGTCCTAAATGGGCAAGTGCCCATGGGCGCTTGCATAACACTCCGGGTTGGGCCGTTTTGGAAGAAGCTTCTATTTAGAGTATTAGAGAATACAGCTTGTTCACAAAGTCCCCCCATCCAAATTTTGAACGGCTCCAGATAAAAAAACGAAACTTGGGGAATATTTACGCCTTGATAGAAGGTAGCTTTTGACCTATCCGGAATTTTTAGGGGAAGCCCCTATGAGATTTTGCCTCGTAACTCAAAAGTTTCAAATGGCAACCCCTATCTTGTGAAACATTGTTCGGAAGGACATTAAATTCTAAGACTTTTGGCACAAACTACGGGTCAATATAATTTTTCATTACCGATGTATCAAAGTTCGATTTGGACTCATTTTCAAAATATCATTACTCCTATTCAAAAAGTCGGAATTTAAAAAACTAGAAAACAAACGTACTCTAAAAAGTGAGTGCTTTGCAGGTACAAAAATAGTTTTGAAATAAATGCAGTAAAAAGATTTTAGAGCCCCCAACAATTTTTTTAAAATTTTTACGACTCCAAGGGGCTATCTCAAAATTTCCGTAGAGCGACCACTATTGAAGAATGCATCAATTGAAAAAGCATAAAAACTGAGCATTTTGGCGCAATTTGGAGATCGATATCGTTTATCATATTCGAGATATAAAATTTTTAGAATGGATTTAAATTAAACTTTAAAGTTTGATATCTCGAATACAACAAACGATATCGATCTCCGAATTGCGCCAATGTTCAGTTTTTATGTTTTTTTTCAATTGATGTATAATTCAATAGGGGTCGCGCTACGGAAATTTTGAGAGTTTCTCTCAGGGGCAAACTTTTAAAAAATTGTTGGAGGCTCTAAAATCAAATTTTCATTGAATTTATGTCAAAACCATTTACGTATCTGCGAATTACTCACTTTTTAGAGTACTTTGGTTTCACAGCTTTTTTAAATTCCGACTTTTTGAATAGGAGTAATGATTTTTTGAAAATGAGTCCAAATCGAACTTTGATCTTCGAATCAAAACCGAAAAATGATATTGCCCTGTAGTTTGCGCCATAACTCTTAGCATTTAATGTCCTTTTGAACGATGTATCACGTGATAGGGGTTGCCATCTAAAAATTTTGAGTTAGGGGGTGAAACCGTCTCTTAGGAGCATCCCGTAAAAATTCTGGGTAGGTCAAAAGGTAGCTTCCATTAAGGTGTAAACATTCCAAAAGTTTCGTTTTTTTATCTGCAGCCATTCAAAAGTTAGATAAGGGTGCGAAACTTTTCAAACACTCTATATTTAAGACCTGAGTCTTCTCTAAGACGCCATTTTTGGATAGCAAAATCGACTGCATGGTTATAACTCTCCATCCGCAGATGCACGCGAAATCGTACCGCGCGGTCGAATTTGCTAACCGAAAATGGCAGCGTCGAAAATACTGAAGTCTTAAACTATACAGGGTGTAAAAAAATTATACACAGTCATTTTCAGGGCGTGTTTTAGAGGTAAAAATAAGACTTTTTTCCCTGTAAACATGGGTCCGAAATTGTAGTCTTTTCGAGTTACAGTGTTGCAAAGTTTCCGAAAAACAAATTGAAAAATTGTCACAACTCCCTCGTGAATTTTTCTTAATGCTCCTAAATAGGAGTTCTGATGTAATTTTCAGCGTTCGTGCCGATTTCTACCGTGAAAATGCTGTATGCAAAAGTTTGAGGGGGCTTTGGAGGTTTTTCTTGATTTTTCTCTCTTTTTTTGGCGAAATTATGTGGAAGCATGCTTTCGGATTCATGAAACCCAAAAACGATTAGCATCATTTAAAAGTTCGTGAAAAAAAGATGCAATTTTGGTCCTCACAAGTTTTTCCAATTCGCAAATTATTTCCGAGAAAATCGTCCCTAAAGTTGCAGAGGTCGGCCAATAATCCCCTTTTCTTTGATTTTGTCAATTCTTGGCCGACCTCTGCAACTTCAGGGACGATTTTCTTGGCAATGGTTTGCGAAAAGGAAAAACTTGTGAGGACCTAAATTGCATCTTTTTTTACGAACTTTTGAATGATGCTAATCGTTTTTGGGTTTCATGAATCCGAAAGCATGTTATTACATAATTTGGCCATAAAAGTGAGAAAATTCAAGAAGAACCCCCAAAAGCCCCCTCAAATTTTTGCAAACAGCATTTTCACGGCAGAAATAGGCAAGAACGCTTATAATTACATCAGAAGACCTATTTAGGAGCATTAAGAAAAATTCACGAGGGAGTTCGGACAATTTTTCAATTTGTTTTTCGGAAACTTTGTAACACTACGACTCAAAAAGACTACAATTTCGGACCCATGTGTATAGGAAAAAAAGTCTTCTTTTTACCTCTAAAACACGCCCTGAAAAATACTGTATACCTATAGTTTTGTTACACCCTGTATAAGTATACTCTACTTCAAACAGGTAAGACTGCTTGTATGAAGTAACTCGGGACTGCGAGTGCGTCACACCCAGACCGCAGCTCAGACAGTCACCCTGCAGAAGACCTAACTAGTAAGATAAAACAACGAAACCTCGAAAACAAGAGACGCCGATCAAATGGATCAATCCTTTTTTTTCATAAGAGCCGAGAGGGATCCATTTTTAATTTCTCTAGCATCTTTTGAGAGAAATTAAAAAAGCAAATAATATGAATGGAACTCGTATTTATTTGATTCACATGATAAATTTCTTCTAATTTTATATTCTCCACAGCTCTCATCATAGGTTTCGAGAATGTGTGATGGACCAAACGAGACGGATGTGTGATCCGGGTGCTGCGCCATTTGCCAAACAAATTTTAGATAAAGCAATGAGTTTTCTGCGAGACCAGTGCTCAACGTACATGTAAGTTTTCAAGCATTTCATTGTCTGTTCATTTTTCTTGATAGCTCAGAAAATGAACCGCAAGAATGTCGACCACTCACTGTTATTACTTTCTTAAATGTTTACCCGTAATACTTTGTTGGGTATGAGACGGTCGATGGGAGGTGTTAAGAACTCTACTCTTTTGAGTTCACCGCTCATTTTTACTCCAGTGCGTGGTCTCCGCCCGCAGCGCTGGCGGCGCGGCGGGCCCCGAAGACTTTCAGTTGTTGTTCCGTCTCGATACTCACGCGACTTCGCTCTCACTCTCTCTCTCTCTCTCTCTCTCTCTCTCTCTCTCTCTCTCTCTCTCTCTCTCTCTCTCTCTCTCTCTCTCTCTCTCTCTCTCTCTCTCTCTCTCTCTCTCTCTCTCTCTCTCTCTCTCTCTCTCTCTCTCTCTCTCTCTCTCTCTCTCTCTCTCTCTCTCTCTCTCTCTCTCTCTCTCTCTCTCTCTCTCTCTCTCTCTCTCTCTCTCTCTCTCTCTCTCTCTCTCTCTCTCTCTCTCTCTATACTTTTTTAAGTCCGTTTTTTCTTGTTTCTCCGTGATTTGTCCTTTTTGTTCTTTCGACATAAATCGGTCAACTCCGTTTTGTTTTCACCTGCGACAACTCAAAATGGGCTAGCCCTCGACGATCTCATCACCGGTCCCTATAGTTAGAAGTGCATTTTTTTTTACTATACAAAAATATTTATTTTGGTTGTTTTGCGGGCACAAACATTGGTCCACGCGAGCCGTATTTTTCGTTTAATTTTTTGAACCAGTACCTCCTATTACACACAGTCCACTAAAAGCCAAAATGTAACTTTTAAAATAAAAATGTGCGTCAGTATACAGTGCGTGGTATGCCTAACGATTTAAATGTCCTTGAGATTTAAATCAGTGATTTCTTTTGCTGTTATATATTTGCGTGTGTTGCGTATGAGTATGCAATTGAAGGGGGGGTGGGGGGTTGTAAGGACGTAACATTTAGTGAGATTGTAGCCCTTGATAATAGCTTTCATTTGACGTCAAGATCATCTCTCTACGACTTTTCTGGTTCGAGAAAAAAATCGGGGGCAAGGGTCTACTTGAAACTTTGACCCCCCATAACTTTTGTTGTAGTAGGAATTTTGGGGTGCGGTTTGCGTCATAAAGTTTTATTTTTTAAGGAAAATCAAATGGTGTAGTAAAAAACCCCCCTTCCTATTTGAAAAAACGAAGTTGCCCCCAAAAACCCCCCAAGGGAGGCCCCCGGAAATTTTCATGTAGCTCATAAGATTCCTTGGAAAAAATTAGTTTAGACGTGTTTCGGCGATTTTTGAAAAAATCAACCGACAAAAAGTTAGAGGGGGGGGCGGACTTTCTGAACACACTGTATAAATTACAAGGTTAAAACTGTACGCCTGAACATGGTTTGCTTACATGCTGAATTTCTGGTAGGCCGATTCATTTTATGCAATTTTTCATCTGCATTTTGGCAAAGTCGAATCGACAGTAGGCAATTTGCCTCCAATGTCTAATGCAGTAGGCAAAATGACGCACCCCAACGCGGGATACAGACGTAGCCCGTGCGACATTGAGGCCGCACAAGTACCGTCGAAGTAAAAGAATCAGCCTAAAAATAGGCAAAACGTGTGTCTTATAGCATAACTTGAAGATACCATAAGCTTCAAAAGAATTCCTGAATCGTGTAAAAAGTTACAAACTAAAAAATAGGGCTGGGCTAAACCTGGAGCCCACGCGCCTCTTCTTGGGTTAATGGTGAAGAATGGCGTAAACCGAATCTTTTTATCCTCTATGGAAAAAAAAGTTTTAAAGGGTGTGTCGGGTCTTTTGGCTCTCCCTGTATAACATTTTAAACATCAGTTGTTTCGAGACATTGTAAAAACATGACCAAGTTACTTCAGGCGACCTTACATTTTATTCTGATAGGTAGTACGGTTTAATGCGATCAAAATAAATCATAACTATGTATCCTTACGTACATTATCAAAGTATAAAGTACCTATATTAATAAAAATACAATAATTAATTTTGAGTTACAGACCAAATAGAATCGAATGCCCTGGGTCAGATTTTTACAAACAGCCTCCATCGATAATCCAGGCAGAGCAAAGGTGGCCACCTGTAGCACCAGTGCCAGCTGTCCGACCTACGCCCGGATCTGGACCGATGACTGTACCTTTCGGAGGGATCAACATGGCCGGGGTTGGATCTCAATGGCAGCCACCTCAAACCCCCGCTGATGGAAGGGGTAAGTCCATTTTCCTCGATTCTTGTTCATCGACCACAATCACAGGTCTCATTTCGACTCTCCTTTACACGAATATTCTTCACTGAGATGAGCAGGACCCTCAACGAAAATCGTGTATGAAGTATAAACTTCTCATCGATCTAATAACCTTTGAGTAGAATCTATGTATGTAACTACGCTCTCAAAATCACTTTTTAAATACTTGTGAATAGCTTGAAATCAAGAGACATTTGCTCCCCAACAATATAACACATTTATAAATATTCCTTAAAATCTTTAGGTTTGAAAGATTAAACAAATTATCGTTGAAATGAAAATGACCGTGGGTACTGTGTATATAAGTACCAAGTATTACTGTCAAGTCTCTAGACCATCTTTACTAAGTATTTGTCAGTAAAATTGAAAACAGTTTTGTTTCAAAGAGCTTCAAAACAAAAATATAAGATATTCAAAATATTCAGCTTTCATAAATAGCTTCAACATCACCGAAGCCCTCCAGAGTGAAAGAAGAGGAGGTTAACTGAAATGCCTAAAACTCTCAAAAATTGTCCCCTGTTGAAAGCAATGGTTTTTAAACAATCCACAACCCTACCAACGGGCAACGTGAAACATATTAAAAGTACCATAGACACTGATTACCAAATCTTCAATTTCAAATCTCCCTACTAAACCATTCTCGACTGCATGGGCGTAACTAGACAACTTTTCTAGAGGGGGTCAAGTTTGAAAACCCCAGTGGTCCCCGGGGGGCACACTTCAGCATGAAGGGGGCACCCGAAAAATTTTGCAACTTTAGCCGCTCTCAGATGTAATTTTAGACTACCTTCATCTTGAAAGGCGTAAATTTATGTTAAAAGTACCAAATTGAAAAAAACCAGTCTCACAATTTTATTTGCTGCTACTCGTATATTGAAATAGATATAAATTCATATGAATTATGCTTAAAAAGTGTTTTTTATTCCGTTGTCCCTTATAAATTTTTATTTTATTTTTCTTAAATTATTACTGTATATTTTGTTCAACGTAGGATTATCTAGGAGTAGCCAGCCACCCCTCCCCCGATCAAGATTGTAGCTACGTCCATGTGCTCGAGAAAAATGCCTGATAAAGATGAGCTGAGACATTGGATACATCAGAGAGGACAAAAAATCCCCAAGTAATTAGAAAATGATCGTGGAATGTAATAATAAGTAAATCAGACTAAAACATAGTCAATTATTTTACCAATTTGTAAACAGAAGTGGATGAGAGTCGATGTTAAGATTAATTTATTAAAAGAAAATTCGTGACGAAGTGACCGTATATAAACACTCTCTTCAGTACTTACAGTATACAAAGTATACATTAGCATCAGATAAAAAAGATTTTTTTTTTTTTTTTTTTTTTTAAATTATGCTGCCGATCTCTTAATAGCATGATTATTATGTTTCTTGATGATGCCTGCTTGAGGAGGCGCGATCAGAAAAAAATCATACTCATGGTGAGTGTTCATGTTTTCATCACCATAATGATATTATTTTAATAATTCACTAGGTGTCTCTGGAATCTAAGACCAGACTTTGCCCGTGTAAAATATTCCTAAAAAACCCAAAACTTGTACACATGCTTATTTCCGCGAACTCATTAAGCTGGAGTTTAAACTGCCAAAATAGTAACGCTGGACAAAAGTCATGTATGCGCAGAGTTCCTTACGAATAGGGCCAGATTTACCCAGTCTAGCCATAAGTTCTGTTAATCGCTATTTTGCCGATAGTAGCCAAACGACTGAAAATAAGTAGACAACACTGCATATGTATATTCTGAAACTAGACAAAAAATGCTACAAAACCATGCTGCTTTCATGTGACCTATGCGGCTTTCGTCAGCACCTGTGCCTGTGTGTTTATGGCTTTCACGCTCTCAGTGATATTTTCTATCTATCCCTTAGTTTTGTGGGACTTGAGCCTTTTAGATTACAGACTTTGGGATTTTTTGGAAGATATGTCATGTAAAAAACGTCATATAGTAATGTTGCAGCCTTGAAACGAAACATCCTGGAAGCCGCATCTGAAATTCCTCTGGAGACGACCAGGAGAGCCATCGATGACCGATGGCTTCCCTGACCGGCTGAGTCGACGCTGCATCAAGGAAAAATGCGATAATTTTGAATAAATTGGTTACTCAGCCTATTGTAAGTCTTGGATACAAATTAAAACTCCTTTTTCTACCTTCCGCAAGTTTTCTTTATTTTTTCCCCGAAAATTTGATGCCCAAAGCTTCATTTTCAACCAGGCATAGCTAGTAATTTTGTCGCGTCCAACAGTAACCCGACCTTGACATGTATCAGTGCTTACTGCGGGAAGTACAAGGGCTTACAGCACACGAAAGTAGCATGGTCTTGTAGCATTTTTTTCTAGTTTTAGAATATACAGGGTGTCAATTAAAAAAGGAGCCAGGCCCAATATCTCAAAAACGGCTCCGAATTTCGAAAAACGCTGAAACACGTGTTCGATTATTTCGAGGGGGACATCTTTTGAGGGGGTGCCCAATTTCGGGGCCCCCCTCTGGAGGGCCCCAGGGGGGTCAAGTCCCATATTTCAAATGGGGACCCCCATTTTTTATTTGATAATCAGAAAGAGGGTAAAATTCTAAGACTTTTGGCGCAAACCGAAAGTCGATATCGTTTTTTGTGTTCGATATATCGAAGGTCAAAGTTCGATATGGACCCATCTTCAGAAATTCGTAACTTTCCTTTCAATAGTCCAAATTTCAAAAACTTTGGGTCTAAAATGCTCTACAGAGCAAGCACTTTTCAGAAAAAAATTCAATTTTAACAGAAATTTGGTCAAAATTTGGTTTTAAAGCCCCCAAACATTTTTAACGTTTTTAGCCCCCACGGGGGGCTATCAGAAAAATTCTGAGAGACGACCCCTATCGAGTGATACATTAATCGAAAAAGCGTAACAAACTGAGCATTTTGGCGCAAACCGGAGGTCCATATCGTTTTTCATATTCGAGATATCGAATGTCAAATGTCGATTTACAGAATGCGATATCTCGAATATGAAAAACGATATGGACCTCCGGTTTGCGCCAAAATGCTCAGTTTGTTACGCCTTTTCGATTGATGTATCACTCGATAGGGGTCGTCTCTCAGAATTTTTCTGATAGCCCCCCGTGGGGGCCAAAAACGTTAAAAATGTTTGGGGGCTTTAAAACCAAATTTTGACCAAATGTCTGTTAAAATTGAATTTTTTTCTGAAAAGTTCTTACTCTGTAGAGCATTTTAGACCCAAAGTTTTTGAAATTTGGACTATTGAAAGGAAAGTTACGAATTTCTGAAGATGGGTCCATATCGAACTTTGACCTTCGATATATCGAACTTTGACCTTCGATATATCGAACACGAAAAACGATATCGACTTTCGGTTTGCGCCAAAAGTCTTAGAATTTTACCCTCTTTCCGATTATCAAATAAAAAATGGGGGTCCCCATTTGAAATATGGGACTTGACCCCCCTGCGGCCCCCCAGAGGGGGGCCCCGAAATTGGGCACCCCCTCAAAAGATGTCCCCCTCGAAATAATCGAACACGTGTTTCAGCGTTTTTCGAAATTCGGAGCCGTTTTCGAGATATTAAGCCTGGCTCCTTTTTTAATTGACACCCTGTATACAGTATTGCATACTTATTTTCAGTCATTTGGCTGCTATCGGCAAAATAGCGATTAACAGAACTTATGGCTAGACTGTGTACACATTTGCCACCCCGTCTAATCCAACGATCCAATAGTAAGGGTCTCGTAGGGGGGAGGGGGCACCGGCAAGTAGTTAATCACGACGTCTTCCCGACGATACTTATATCTTTGAAGATGAATAGTCGGGATTTAGATCGGAATTATTGACATCACGAAACATGGGAGAGGTTTGTACGCCCCGGTAAAAATTTTAGCACCATAGTACCATGAGTACCATGGAAATCATGGAGTTAGCACCATGAGTGATGGTGCTCATGGTGCTAGCAGCATGATTCCCATGGACCATGGTGCCATGTCGCTGGCACAGTGACTGATGGTGCTCGGATCCATGGTACTCATGGTGCTGGTGGTGCTATGTTTCTGGCACCGTGACTGATGGTGCTACCACCATTCCAGGTGCTGAAGAAGTGTAACAGAATCAATTACATAACCTCCAGGCGCCACAAAGGTTCAAGAATCTATTCCATAACTTCCAGGGGCCAGAGAAGAGTAATAGAATCAATTACCTAACTTCCAGGTGCCACAAATGCTCGATAATCCATCCATAACTTCCAGGGGCTGAAGAAATGTAATAGAATCAATTGCTCAACCTCCAGGTGCCACAAAAGCTCAAGAATCCATTACATAACTTCCAGGGGCTGGAGACGTGTAATAAAAACAATTACATAACCTCCAGGCGCCACAAAAGCTCAAAAATCCATTACATTACTTCCAGGGGCTGGAGAAGTGTAAAGGAGACCATTACATAACTTTCAGGCGCTAAATATACTCAAGAATCCATTACATATTTTCCAGGGTTCCGCAATTCAAAATTAAAATAAGTGTGACTCCACCATCAAACACTGTTTTGATTATCCAGTTTCCCTGGTAAACATTTTAGCAACATAGCACCATGACCGATGTTGTGATCGGCACCACGGCCGATGATGCTGGCACTATGTTTTCCACGGTTCTCATGATGCTATGTTGCTGGCACCATGATTTCCATGGTGCTTATGATGCTATGTTGCTAGCACCATGACCGATGGTGATGGTGCTCATGGTGCTATGTTGCTAGCACTGCATGTTTTCCTTGGTGCTCATGTATAATAGTGTTTTGACGGCCCTCCTCCATATATGTTCTGGTAGCTCAAAGCGTAAAGCACTTGTCTAGCACGCCAGAAACCTGAGTGCAAGTCCCGGGTCGGGCACCGTGAATCGTTCCAAATATGATAGAATAACTTTCAGAATGGTGCCTCAGACTCATCCGCAGACATAACGTTCCCTGCAACAGCAGCTGCGTATCTGACGGCACACTTGAGAATCATGTTCTTTTTTCTCACCTAGAGTGCGCTGTTGAGTTCGGTCTGATACTATGTTGCTAGCACCATGCATGAGCACCATGAGTATCATCATGATGCTAATTGGAATGGTGCTGGCACCATGAGCACCATGAGTGACATCTTGGTGCTAATTGGAATGGTGCTGGCACCATGAGCAGTGAGCACAATTGATTCCATGGTGCTAGCACCATGAGTGTCAGCATGGTGCTAATTAGAATGGTGCTATCACCATGGACTCCATGGTGCTGATGGTGCTAGCAACTTGTTTTCCATGAAGCTCATGGTGCTAGCACCATGGATTACATGGTGCTCATGGTGCTAGCACCATGGATTACATGGTGCTCATGGTGCTAGCACCATTCCGATTAGCATCATGATGGTACTATGTTGCTAAAATTTTTACCACGGAACTGTTTGTCTCGCTTAGTAATCTTACGAGCTACCTATATATCATACGTTAACTTTGCCGCATACAATGTTTATTAAAAGGCCCTTGCAACCGAAAAATTTTGGAGGGCGGGATCTCGATGAATTTTTGAAGTGATATAAACATGTGATTAACTGGAAGCCCTGGGTTTGCATTTTCAGAGTATTTTTGTTTTCTGAACTATATCAAGGACTTTGTGAATAAACTGTAATAACTATGGCTAAAAACGATTTGCAAGTAGGTATGTGCACTGGAAGTGAGAAAATACGATACTTACTTAATGCGTACATTCGTGACAAGTTAAAACATGTCTCAACTGAGGTGCATTCCATCCCAACTTTACAGGCTGCTGAAAATCTAATTTCTTATTTCATCCATTCTCGGTATCAGCAGAATTCGCGCGCTTCACATCCTATCGCATTTTGATCCGTGGATGGTTATGCGAGTGTGCCATAACGCTCCCTCCTCCTGATTTACTTCCAGCGCTTATTAAAGTGTCATTTACCGAGTAGGGATAAAGAATCAGCCAGAACGAACAAAATCTAGGGCCTTAAGAGCTACTCCTTTTCATTATCAACAAAAACCAATAAATCATTAATTTAAAATCTTAATTGAAATAATAAGCCTAACGTTGAGTGATCTTCAAACATAAATAATTTTCAAAATCGAAAAACACTGTAATTCTTATGGTGACACGAATATTTATAGAGAACTACTTCCTTCCATTTCTCATTTTCTATACTTACCTACATAAGACACATCTTACCGCGCGCGGTCCCCTCTGCGTAGGAAGAATCTCCTTCACTCGCATAAGCTCTCGAAGTGAAGCGAACACAATTGTTTTCATAAGTCAACTCCTTACTGCACATTTACTATCCATCATACTCTCAATTCTACCAACCTCCTTCATAATCTACTTAGCTCTGGCGTTGCTTGAATTTATTCCTTATTGCGGCATTGTTCAGTCACGACGAAAGACTTTTTTTTACCTACCTTTACTTTATATCAATACTGACAATTTTTTCAAAGCTGAATCAAAAAGTGAGAATTCTAGAGAACATAATTCTACATTCACCACTTTCAACTGTGAAAATCAGTACACATTTCTATTCTGTGCTTTTGAGGTAAAACTTGTTTCAAACAAAATTTAATGTTTCACCATTCTATCTATGCGTTACAATATAGTACCGGACGATTTCGAGTGAGCCTTTCATACAAAATTTGATTTATATTTTTTTTCCCCCTTGCTATGGGACCCTACAGGCAGTTTATCGGGAGCATAGAGAAAAGGGGGTAAAACAAGTCACGACTTCAAACACATTGGTGTAAGAAAACATTGTTAAAAAGCCGTCAGAGTGCACCCAACCCGTAGTAAGAGAGAAATAAAGAACAAGAGCAAGAAATGTTTTCTTTTTGCGCAAAACGTTCTAAAATGTTACTAGTCAAAGGGGAAAAAATTAAGAGAAAAAAGAACGCTAAACTTTGTGCATTTGTGCAATATACCCATTAAAAGCAAAATTTAAATTTCAAATCCGAAACTGGGTGCGGTGACCTCTCCGGACCACTACGGACGATCTTAAAACGAAGCTTCCAAATTTTTCCCCATCTCCCAAAAAAATTGGAGTCCAAACCTGGGTGCAGCGAAAGAAATGTGTCCTAATTCGGCCATCATTTGGGCCACTGTGGACGGGTCGATATTTAAGGGGCTATAGTTACCATGAAGGGCGTATGCGACACGGCCACTAACATAGCATGTGCGACCGCATACGAAAGAAGGGAACTTAGTGCCTGGAGAGTCAAAATTGAGATATTGGTACCACTGCACGAAGGAGTGTTTTCTGAGCATTTCCACGCCAATAGCACCCTAAAATGTCAAACCAAACTGGAGGTGTGATGATTTGAGTTTTACAGTTCAAAATTCTAAGTTTTGAGAAAAATGGGTTTAAAGTTAAAACCACCCCAAGTTGAAATTACCCCAAAACAACTATAACCTAATTGTAAGTCTTTGAAACAAGACACGAAACGAGACCAAAATGAAAAATGGCAAGCTACTAACATCAAGGCTACGGCAACAATATAAAAGAGAGCTTCGTTCCACCGATGCAAAAGTAAGTGCCATTTTTTCTGGCTTCATAAAATGTGCCAGAAATTTAAGATTAAAACAAAACATTGTTCTTAACAATGAAAAAAAAAAAATTAAGAATTATTTCATTCGGGACGTTCAAGATTAATTGAAGTTGTTATTCTTGTTTACAGCTGGGTCGACCAATTTGAAAGTTGAATGGCCAAATAGTATTCAAGCTACAACCTGGATTCCGAGCGCTCGGCCTCAAGTCATAACCACATTACAACCTGACACTAGCGGCACACGATCCAGCTTCGGAAGAGGTATGAGCTGGTCGACGTCTCAAACGACTCCGCCCACGGACGGACCTTCGTGGCGGATATCGGGTATGTTCTCGACCGAAATGCCGTGGTACCCGGAAACCAACTCAAATCCGGATATGAACTCCAATACCATTGACGAACCAAACCAGCAAGGTCTTGCCCATCAAAATTCCGCTCGAGCCTCCTCAGTGCCAGATTATAAGATTTATTTGAATGTCCTTCTCGCTTATTCTTTTCTTTTCATTTGTAAATTTGGTCTTCTGTAAAGTGTTTGTTCATCTTCATAAAGGTTATCTATGTTCCTATTATTTCAATGGTTCACCATTTTCTTGTGCATGCTTATCTCTTCCAATACAATGGCAAGAGCATCCCATGTAACACGTATCACTAAAATATCGCCAGAAATTAAAGTAAAACCGTCGATTTGTCGCTATTCTTTCATGCTACCATACATCATGACAAAATCGTGATTTTCTTCCGGAAAAGACGGGACTTTTTTGCGATTTTTCGCGCTCAGCTAAAGGCACCATGATAAATTACGATTTTTAGAGACTTTTTAGCGATTTATTTGGTCGTAGTATTTACCACTTCAATTACGTAACCGCCAATTTGAAGACACTGCGATGTATCGCGATTGACGCACATCAGAAGACGTCTGATTACCAGTTCTTTACTTCTCATAAATACAAGGAGAACGTTCTCAGTTATTAAAAATTGACAAAGCAATTATTATATTGAGTAAGAACATGAAATTAGACTCGAATGAACCGGAAAAAGTTACGGCCAGGTCAAAGATTTGAACCCCTAACAGCAAAAATGTAGCCCACCGCTTTATCCACTCAACCACGCACCACTAGATACACACGAGACACTTTTATGCTTAATGTGTGTCATGCGGAAAAGCAAACGTGGATCCTACCCAAGAAGCATAACTATCATTACACGCTGATCATTTGAGATTGACTTTTGCAACTCTTTCCTCACTTGAATGAGCGGGATTTCACGGGGTTATTTACCAATTAAAGCAGTAATCAAAGATGAGAATCAACGGTTTTCATGAAATAGAGGCTGTTTTATTTTCTCTAAAGAGAGTGTGTATTTTTTTACGAAACAAAGACTAAATAAACTGTAGGGAGCACCCTACGAACACTTTCTCCCTCCATTTTTATCTGGGGGGAGTCGAAGGACCCCCAGACCCCCTTAAGAATTCTGGAGGAGCCCCCCAGACCCCCTCTAGTATTACAGGTCAGTAACATACCTAATATGCTTGTGCAAAGTTTCATCAAAATTTATCCCATGAATGATTGACTCCAAGTTTTAACATCAATTCCCCGCTTTAATTCATGTTTTTGGGTCGAACACCCTATTTTGATTTTTAAACTCTCTTGAGTGTTGCATATTGTATCTGTAAGGAATACTTTCTTTTATAGACTAATTTTAGATTGTATTTGCCAGTTTTTATAAAAATTCATTGGATCAAACCTGAACTATCCCAATTAATAGGATTATGTTTTTATTTGCTTATATTCCCATATTTTTTTCTCAATCCCACCTATATTGCCTCTTGAAAAGGTTTTATCAGTTGTGTATGGTGACCAAGAAAGGAAAATATCTTAGTATTTTGATAGTGGATTGAGTGTACAAAAGTTTTTATCAAAATTCATCTAGCCATAATTGATTGACTCCAAGTTTAAAGATTAATTTCTCACGATAATTCCATTGTTTGGCTCGAGCGCACCGATTTTGATTTTTTAAACAGTCTTAAGGGCTGTGTATTGTAATGATAAGAAATTCTATCTAATGTAGAGTAAATGTAGGTAGGTAGATTGTTTGTGCCAGATTTAATTAAAATTAATTGGACCTAAACCGAATTATCTCAATAAGTAGGATTATGTTTTTATTTGCTTAATTGGTCTTATTTTTTCTCAATCGCACCTATATGGTCCCTTGAAACGGTCCAAAGGATTTATTATGATGATAGTGAGAAGAAAATATTTTAGTACTGTGGTAGTACATTGTGTATACAAAGTTTCATCAAAATTCATCCAGCTTTTAGTAATTGGCACTAATTTACAAGATTAGTTTCTCTTTTTTATTCCATTTTTTGGCTCGAACATTCTAAATTGATTTTTTAAACGGTCTCAAGGGTTATTTTACTGAACTATAAGGGGTTAATTTTACTGTGGGCTGGTAGTAGAATGTTTTACAAGTTTTCTTCCAAATCCGAAGATCCAATATTGAAATATTTGAATTTTTCTCTTTTTTGACCCATTTTCCCATTGATTTTAACGGAAACCATTTTTCTTCCATAACTAACCTAAAAATTAAAATTTTAAAAAAACAAAAAAAAGCACCTCTGGGGAATGTTAAAAGCAACATCTCTGCAAAATTTGGATGCATATAGATCAATAGTTCAAAAGTTATGCTGGATTTCACGTTCATGATTACAGACAGACAGACGGACAGACAGACGCCACAGAAATTTTTTGCATTTACTCCTCCCTACCACATATGGTTCAAAAATATTGAAATATCATGGATGGATGTTCTTAAGGATAGTATTAGGCATGATAAGAGCCAATTATTTTATAATTATCATGATTGACTTAGTCGCAGCGGGCCAAGTATCGAAACGAAATACATCAAAAATCTCTGCGCCATCGCAATACTTTCTCAATTTTTCTAATTTCATTAGAGAGAGAAAGTAAAAAGGTATAATATAGTGCACCTATCCACCAAATTGGCATGAAATTGGCATGCAAGTAAGGTCTTCAAATGGGTTATATACAGTTTTCTCAGGAGAAAAATCCCCCGATGACAAGCTCGATAGATGTCCCGTGCGAGTTCTAAGAATGCTCACTTCAACAGAATTGTTATCTTTGGAAATTAAGTCAAAGGTCAATATGTGATTTAACGTGATAGAAACCCCTTTAGTATGTTTATAAATAGAGAGTGTTATGGAAAATGGACGATCCATACTTATTAGGAAAATAGGAGGAACGATAAGAAAAAGAGAGAGAGAGACGGATAATGATACGATTTCGTCTATTCATACAATAAGAGTCCTTATAAGCTAAGTAACAAGAGCAGAGGAGGCTCCAGGCCTGACATACCGAAGAGCTCACGCCATCTGGCGACTAATACTGGAACTAATACTACTACACTCTCCCCCGCTAGAAAAAAAATCAACAGAATAAGACTATAAAAATAAAATTATAATAAATAAGTAACAACAAAAATCACTTTTCTTTTTTTTTACATGTATAAAATTTTCTCATAAAGTTTATTTAGGAACATAATCTTTCAAACGTAATGGAGGTCTTCGTTCTCTAGAAGTAGATGAGTTACCC
The DNA here is from genome assembly GCA_011764245.1 of Trialeurodes vaporariorum. Classification (NCBI taxonomy): domain Eukaryota; kingdom Metazoa; phylum Arthropoda; class Insecta; order Hemiptera; family Aleyrodidae; genus Trialeurodes; species Trialeurodes vaporariorum. The sequence continues at coordinate 49,967,462 of VMOF01000111.1, forward strand.
GATACATTTGAACTTGGATTACTTGAAACACTAGAAGGCAAATTCCCTCGACCCCTACCAAGAGAAGGGCGCTGAGGTGCTGCTTGGCTCGACGAACTTGATGTTTTCGGCATAATTCCCACGGAAGAGGAGACACATGGAACAACTGACGCCTTTGATAGAGATGAGGTAGACGGTTGATCCGGAGACAAAGTAATCACAGGAATTTTTGCTACGCTTACTGGTGGAGATTGAGGACTTTTGAGACTGTCTTGACTAGACTGATGAGGTTCATACTGTGGTGGAATGGTAACTGGTGAAGATCTACTGGTTCCTTGAGGACTTTGATACAGGGCATATTCAAAAACAGTTGGCTGCTGGGCAAAAGTAACTTGTTTCCTAAGATTGACATTGGTTGGCAAAGACACATTTGATTCAGGAACATTTTCTTCAATTTCTGCAGGAGCATTGGATTCTTGAAAACTGGCTCGTAACTGATTTATATGACGTTTTAGGACATAATTGTTGTCAAGTTTAATTAAATAATGCAGACGGCCTAGCTTCTTTTGGACGATTCCCTGTTGCCACTTGTGAGTTTTATCTTTGTAGGCACGAGCAAGAACTTTTTGACCGACAGAGAAAGAGCGAATTTGTCCTAAGGTGACATTCACATTCTTAGATGGTTTGAAAGGAAAAATTGCATCAAGGCGTAGCCTCATTTTTCGGTTCAAATATAATTCCGCTGGACTAAGATAGTCAGCGAGAGGAGTGGCTCTAAATTGGAAAAGAATCTTCTGAACTTTGGTTCGAATATCACCTGGTTCTTCAGACATTTTAAAAAGTTTACTTTTTAAAATTTGTACGTATCTTTCCGCTAATCCATTGGTAGCAGGATGATTCGGAGCACTGAAACATTGAAATATTCCTCGAGCTTTACAGTAATTGGAAAAAAAATTCACTTGAGAATATTTTGGCGTTGTCAGACACAAGCATTTTAGGATAACCGTGATTTGAAAAAATATCTTCAAGAAGTTCTGCAGTGGATTCAGAGGTTGGCGCTTTTGAAACTACTTTGATTTCTGGCCATTTAGATTTTGCGTCTCCCAAAATTAGAAAAGAAATACCATTGACTGGCCCCGCATAATCAATGTGAACTCGATCAAAGTTCTGAGGCGGAACTTCCCACTGGTGCAACGGTGCTTTCTGAGGTGTCTTCTGGGTAAGCGCACAGCTGTTGCAGGAACGGACAAGACGGTCTATTTCTGAGTCAATTGATGGCCAGTAACAGTACCTTCGGGCCAGTTGCTTCATTTTTGTCATTCCTGAGTGAGTTGAATGAAGTTCTGACAATATAATAGAACGGAGAGAAGCAGGGATGTATACACGATTACCTTTGAATAGAATATTGTCTTTCATTGTAAATTCTAGGGCATTTTTGTCAGATGAGTCTTGACGGAGTTTAGAGATTACGTCGGCTAGCACAGGGTCTTTCATAGTTTCCGCTTCAATGATTTCACTTGTATCAACTGGGCTGGAGATCTGGTACAGGGTTTGTTCTTGATTTGACGTTACTTCGTGACATAACAATTCTTGGATTCCTATTTCGTCAACATCTGGAATTGAGAATCTTGAAAAATAATCAACATTTGCATGATCACTTGCTGGGCGATGTTTAATTTCATAATTAAAATTTGCTAAATATGCAGCGTAACGCAATAATCTTGCTGCTGTCATAGGCGGTAATGCAGCATGCTGATGGAATATGTGAGTTAACGCCTTGTTGTCGGTGATTAGAGTAAACTTCCTGCCATAAACATACATAAAAAAGCGATCAAGTGCGAAAACGATTGCGAGTGCTTCGCGGTTAATCTGGCTATAATTTTTCTCGGCTTGAGTCAATGAACGCGACACACACATGATTGGCCTTTCTACATCATCAATTGTATGAGACAAAATAGCTGAGATACCACGAGGGCTTGCATCGGTAGCAACAGACAGTGGCAAATCAGGATCAAATGCTATGAGAACTTTTTCACTTGCTAATATAGATTTCAATGTTTTGAATGCAGTATCGCATTCTGGTGACCAATAGAAACGAACGTTTTTTCTCAATAAATTTCGAATGGGAAATGTGATTTCTGAGGCATTAGGGATGAACCTTGAATAATAGGTTATGAGTCCTAACAATTGTTTCACACCTGTGACATCTGTGGGAGGTGCTGCTTCCATTATTGCTCTGACTTTTGACGGATCTTTCCAGATTTTACGTCCCTCGATGATATAACCAACATAGCTAATTTTCGTGACAAAAAAGATACATTTTGAGCGGTTGACATGTAAATTAAGTTCTTGAAGGCGCTTAAAGAGTGCTAAAAGGTTTTGTTGACATTCCGCAAGGGTAGGTCCATGAACCAATATGTCGTCAAAATAAACAGTTACTCCTTTTAATCCAAAAAAGCAGTGATTGTAAATGTTTATTCCACAGACCTGGTCCTGGTTTGATACCAAAACTCCACCTATTGAATGTATAAGTACCCTTGTGGGTTGAAATTGTTTGAATCTTCCGAGAATCTTCATCCATATCAAGGTGGAGATAAGCTTTAAATAAGTCAATTTTGCAATAATATCTAGATTGACGGAGTTCGGTTAGTAATTCATCAATTTTAGGAATAGGGTGATGAACATCAACTAATTGCGGATTTGCAGTTCCTTTATAATCAACGCAGAGACGTATTTTTCCATTATCCTTTATAATTGGTACTAATGGAGAACCCCAATCACTATTTCCGATGGACGTAATAATGTCTTCTTTTTCTAAAACATCTAATTCTTTATCGATTAAATCTCGAATTGCATACAAAGGATCTCGAGCTTTTCGGAACCTTGGTTTAGCTCCGGCTCTAAGTTCTAAACAACCTTTAACAGTTGGAATTTTTCCTACCGTTTGCTGAAAAATAGAAGGGAACATTTCTCCTAATTGACTTTCTGAGATGTGTTCATTTTTTGAATTTTCTGGAGACAAATTACAGACTTTTTGGTCCAATTCATTTAGAACAAGGTTTAAATGGCGGATCCATGACCTTCCTAAAATAGCAGTGAAGTGCGATGGGACAATATACAATGTTTCTTTCGATGTAACATTGTTATAAGTGACAGCGACTTTTTTCATACCGAGAGGCTTGACGATACCTGAATCATAAGTTCGAAATCTGATGAAGGTTGGAGACAAATCATGAATACCAATTTGGTTGCAAATAGAGATTGGGAGGAGTGTGAACCCACATCCAGAGTCAACCTCAAATTTCACTGGCTTATTTTCGATCAGGACAGTACAATAATATTTATCCGAATCTATTAAGTTATGCAAGGGTAATTCAATGGATTCCGGGCTAGTAATATAAGATAAATCCATACAGGAATCAAAATTTGCTATGGAATCAGAATCGACAGTAGAATACAAATCAACAATATGCACTTTGTTATTTGAACTGAGAAGTGTTGTAATGCAAACTTTAGACACATGGCCTAACTTACCACAGGAGTTGCAGTTTACAGCTGAACGATTAACTTTACAATCTTGATACTTGTGGTCATTACGTCCACATCTAAAACAAAGATCTGCGATTCCTAATCTGGTGTAGTCAATTCTTGATCGATATTTACTGCGAGAGCGATTGTGCGGAGAATTACTGCGATTTCGATTTCGAGCGGAGAATTTGGAATTGTGATGACTGGAGTTAGACTGAGATCTTGAATTTGCTGATGATCTGTGAAATGACGGAGACCTGGAAGTTGATGAAGTTCTGGAAACATGAGATTTCGAAAGTTTATGAACATCCGTATGATTTACACTAATGGTACGTTTAATTTCTTGGCTATCGACAAACGATGACTGGAGAGCAAGAGCTTTATCTACTGCATCCTGGAACGTTATTGCTTTATCACTGAGTAATTTTTCACGTATAGAAGAATTTCGCAATCCTCTTATGAACTGAGCTCTTAAAAACTGGTCAGCGATAGAACTGTGACAACTTGTACAGTTAAAATTACAAGTCGATAGAAATCTACGGAGGGCTGCGACATATTCTCCAATCGATTCATTATCATTTTGAAGTCTGCACAGGAAACGGTGCTGTTCTATTAACACATTGGGAGCAGGACTGAGATATTTAGTTAATAGATCAATGATTTCTTGATAGGAAAGTTCATTGATTGATTTTGGAGCTGAGATTGCTGAGAGGATTTCATAAATTTCACTTCCAACGTTGTTGAGAAACAATTTCTTGACCATGGCAGCGTCGGTGGTCGTAGACAAACCTTTCATAGAAATGAAATTTTCGAATCTTTCAGTATATTGAGAGAATTTTTCAGTGGACTTGTTGAAATTTTCGAAATTTAAGATGATTGGTACATTACCATTACCGACTTCTGAGTTACCGGCAGCAGGCTGATTTTGCATGGCCCGAGAAAGAATGCTGGTGAAGGATTCCATGAAAGTTTTGAATTGGTCGTTGTCCATTTTGTTGGTTGTAAGATTTTCTTCAGTGTGACGAATTTAAAAAGAATTCTGAAGACGATCAGGATTTCTTTCTCTTATGCTGAGACGATTCTGAGAAGGGAGACACGTGTATTGATAAGAAGTGCTGCGCGATCGCGATTCACGATTGAGGTTACCCGGGTTACCGATTTCATTTTGGAATATTCCCGATTGAATTTAATTTCCGAGACGATACGAATGAACGAACGATTTTACTTACACCTCGTCGCCAATTGTTATGGAAAATGGACGATCCATACTTATTAGGAAAATAGGAGGAACGATAAGAAAAAGAGAGAGAGACGGATAATGATACGATCTCGTCTATTCATACAATAAGAGTCCTTATAAGCTAAGTAACAAGAGCAGGGAAGGCTCCCGGCCTGACATACCGGAGAGCTCACGCCATCTGGCGACTAATACTGGAACTAATACTACTACAGAGAGTATGAGGAACACTTTTATATCATGTCTTACAAGTTTTAGCGAAATTTCGGATCCTAAAATATAACTTTGTAATGTCTCAGTTTTGACTCATGAAAGTGTCTGAGATTTGGAATTATTGAGGATTAACATTAGAGATGAGCTTAAAACGAGTCCCGAAGGCAAGTTTGCATTTTATTTACTGACCAAATAGCTAAAAGTAGGTATTATTTATCTTTTAAAACCGGAGTACCATGCATATTTCAACCATACTTCCACAGTCACAGATTCCAGCGTCAATTCCATTTCCCGCGTCGGAGCTAGATCTCCAAAAGCTTCGCTTCCAAAACACGACCACCCTCAGAAAAGTGAAAAAAACCTCAAGATGTCGCAAGATGTCGCACGAGATATTTTAATATGTTTGTAATGAGGGTATTTGGAGTAGTTTAATGCCAATTTCATGAAAGAGCCTCATGGCACTGATAACTAAAAGTAACCTTTAAAATTGTAAACACAGATTTTCGCCCTCTTGAAATAGCCAGAAATTTGTAAAGAATAAATAATCAATTACTTCATGTAAAATCAATAATTTGAAACAAATAATACAGGAATTACTTACTCTCATTGTGCCAATTTGTTTTTGTCTCCGCGGTTCGGCTGCTTGGCAGCAGACAGAACTGCCAACACAACACTTTGCACTGATGGAGCTGATGGTGAAACCTTTGTTTACCTACCTTGGAGTTGCTCATGTCTCACCGGTTGAATACATGAAATAATTCGATCAGGTCCGAAAAAAATGTTCAGACTGGTTGCAGTAGAACATGTATTTTATGATTTCATGCCAAATTTTCTCATATTTTGACTTTCATTTTTTTGATTTTTGGCCACTTTTTGGCGATTTCAAACCATAGTGACGCGTTGCAAAGATATCGTGGATTTTCCACACTCGCCTCTCCTTCAAACGTGCCCACCTTTTTACGCGCTGCGGAGTTTCATAGAAAACATGAGTTTAAGACTTTGAAAAAGTAAAATAGAGATATCATATTCAATTGAAACAAGTTATAACATTGTTGTGAGGCATTTCACCTCATTTTTTGACATAGTCACCACCTAGATTCTTGAATTTTCCAAATCGGTTCAACAATTTCTGTATACAGCCGTCGTAAAATTCTTTCCCCACACTCTGAACCAGGTTTTGACGCAAGCTGTTGATCCAGCTTCAATCCATGATGATTGCACTTACAGTTCTGACCGAAAGTTTGAAGATCGATACAAATTGGATCATTTGATCAGTAGAAGAGTAGTTTATTCAGTAAGCATCATGCACTCAGGTGTTATGGAGATGTTTGATCCAGAGATAAGCAAATCGCCTGCCGAAACTCGCAGTCTTCTAATCTGTAGCGCGTGAAAAGGTGGGCACGTTTGAAGGAGAGACGGGTGGGGAAAATCCACAATATCTCCGCAACGCGTCGGCCAAAATTGAAAAACTAAAGCTCGTTTGAAAGTTGAAAGTACGTACGTTTCAACACTGGGTTTGTTTCCTTTCTAGCATTGATAGTTTTTGAGAAAAAAAATACGTAAACTTACTTTAAAATCCACTCTCGTATTACGAGGGGTTTCTCAAAAGTAAGGTCTTTAACTTTTTTTTCCATAGAAAAATTCATTTTATTTTAATAAATAATACACGGTTCGAACGCTAACTCCTTGGCTACCTTTTTAAATAGTCGACATCACGATCGATGCATTTTTGTAGCCGCACCGGAAATTTTTTCATGTTTTCCTCATAAAGTGCTCTCCCGCCTTCTCGCGACACATCTTCGCCTAAAACGAAAAAATTCAAGAAAACTCAGTCAAGCCATAAAGTCATAACTTTCGGACTACAAAGGAAGATTATTCCTTGAATTCATGGAGCCTGGCACTAAAATACACAAAAAAAATTATTTTGAAACTCTAAAAAATCTAACGCGCGAAATTCAAAACCGCCCAAAAGGATTGCTGACAAAAGACGTGTGAAACTTATTCACGATAATGCCCGCCCTTACGCGGCCCATGTGACCAACGACATCATAGCGAAATTTAGATGGAAACTCATTGACCCCCCCCCCCCCCCCCCTTAAAGTCCGGATCTTGCCCCTCGTGACTATCATCTATTTCCGGCGCTAAAGAAACTCTTGGGAAGACATAATTTCGAAGACGATGACGAGTTAAATGCAGGAGTGGTGCAATATTTCCTCGAGGTGGATGGGGCATCGGGAGACCACTATGAGGAAAACATGGCAAAGGACATTACCCAAAATGGGCCTTTTTACCCCTGAGAGCGAAATGTGAAACACTTTCAGGGATGATAGAGGATTAAATCAGCATTCCGAATCGGGCCTAGTTTTTGATTTTGGACGAAGGGAAAGGGAGGGAGGGAGGTCCAAAGTTAGGCACTTCAAACGCCTATAACTTTTGAAAGAATAAAGATATGATGATGTACTTTATGCGAAAAGATAGATCTTTTAAAGACCTTTCGATTACTGTGTATGATATTTGCCTAATTTTAATTTTTAATCAATTTATCGAAGTTTTTTCGATTTTTTTGAAATCGGGTTTTCAGTTTTTTTAATCATGGAAGTTTGACAACGCACAAATCATCACAAATAGTTTTCATGGTAAAAGTAGACGCAATTTGCTAAAAAATGGTTTAAACCGCATGCTGAGGAAATGCTCTGAAGCGGAGTTTTGAGGGCTCAAAGTTGGCGCTTTCGCGAAAAACGCCGCCCCGAGGGGCCTACTACAGGCACAGAATACTCTAATCAGAACGGAAACTCCCATAAGAGCCAATGGAAACAAGATTTGGAATTTACTGGCACAAACTGGCAACTGTGCCTACTCACTTCTCAAGATGGCGGACATGCTTTTTCAGGCTATACAACCAATCACAACTCGGCCAGTTGTCGAAGATCTGCCGAAGATACTCACTTTCGAACATGGCGGCCCGAAGTAAAGAATGTTTCAAAATGAATTAGAGTTTCCGTTCTGATTAGAGTATTCTGTGCTACAGGTGATAGAAGTTGGCATAAACAATTCTTCCCGTCCAAATGACTTGAAATTTGGTATTCCGCGGTATTTTTTAACGCAAAATTCAAATTTTGCATCAGTTTTTCAAAATTCGAAAATCCAAGATGGCTGCCGACCAATTTTTTCTGCAATTTAGTCGGCAGCCATCTTGGATTTTCGAATTTTGAAAAACTGATGCAAAATTTGAATTTTGCGTTAAAAAATACCGTGGAATACCAAATTTCAAGTCATTTGGACGGGAAGAACAGTTTATGCCAACTTCTATCACCTGTGGTAGGCCCCTCGGGGCGGCGTTTTTCGCGAAAGCGCCAACTTTGAGCCCTCATAACTCCGCTTCAGAGCATTTCCTTAGCATGCGGTTTAAACCATTTTTTAGCAAATTGCGTCTACTTTTACCATGAAAACTATTTGTGATGATTTGTGCGTTGTCAAACTTCCATGATTAAAAAAACTGAAAACCCGATTTCAAAAAAATCGAAAAAACTTCGATAAATTGATTAAAAATTAAAATTAGGCAAATATCATACACAGGATTCGAAAGGTCTTTAAAAGATCTATCTTTTCGCATAAAGTACATACATCATCATATCTTTATTCTTTCAAAAGTTATAGGCGTTTGAAGTGCCTAACTTTGGACCTCCCTCCCTCCCTTTCCCTTCGTCCAAAATCAAAAACTAGGCCAGATTCGGAATGCTGGTTTAATCCTCTATCATCCCTGAAAGTGTTTCACATTTCGCTCTCAGGGGTAAAAAAACTTCAGGGGTGAAAAAACTTCAGGGGTAAAAAAACTTCAGGGGTAAAAAAACTTCAGGGGTTCGAAAAATAGAGAGTACAATTGAATCCATTTGTTTTCTAAGAACCATCGTAATAATTTTCTCCATTAAAATCTGAAGTAGTTAAAATATAACGTTCTGTTATTGCTTTAAAATAAAATGGGGGTTATGGTTAAGTAAAAGGGAGGTAAGGATGAGTATCAGGTGGGGGGGGGGTCCAGAACCCAAATAATCTAAAAGTATCAGTAAAGGAGGAGGAGAGGAAGACACGTAAGAGGATCGCTTCACGCGGGCTGCGCGGCTGCTGTGCAGTATACGCAAATTGTCGCGTTAGCGTCAATTTTGCGCGAGGGAGCGTTCGGAAGATGGCTCATATTCCGGTCAATTCTGGTCTTAGAAAATAAACTGTTGACGCGGTTTCGTTGCATTTTTTGTCTTCTTTTTTTTTTTTTGGAACGGAGGTATTTTTTCACACTAATGCACGGGGAGCTCGGAATTTCCTAAAAACCGATTTTTTTGGTAAAAAATCGTAAATTTGGCAACGTTCCCCGGGAAAGTTTTGTTGGGAAGTTGAAAATTCGGAATACAAAATTACATAATGAACCGTCAAAAAACCTACTACCTCCATTTTTGCAAGGTAGAATGCTTTATTGCCTGCACTTTGATCGCGGTGGGTTTTAAGGGCACCAAAATGCAAAAGTCTTAGACCCCCTTTCTGACGACAGGAGTTCGTTATGATGTATTTGAGGAACACAATCCCGTAAAATTTAAATTATTCTTTAGGTCGATTTTTTTTTTTTCTATTATTATTATTATTGCCTTCTCCAAAAAAAAAAAAAAAAAAAAAAAAAAAAAAAAAAAAAAAAAAAACAAGCAGGGGATCTCCAATACAATTTATGTATTGGTAAAGCGTGCCATGATATGATTGTAATTTTGTTCATTACAATTTATTTGCTATTTAGTTTTTGAGGGCATGCGTTGTGGCACCCACGCAAAACAGAAAGAGGTTGATCCAACTCCCATCAGGAATGGGCTATCCTCATAAAATCTCATAAATTCAGGGTCGATAGACCTCTTTAAGAAAGATACGTTTTAACTCGCCTTGTTTTTTAATTTTGGTCCACTGCAGATGGAGGGAGGGGAGCCTAAAGTCAAAACCTTTAAAGCCCCATAACTTAAGCCCAAATCAATATTTTGACTGTTCATATGCGCTGAATAGTTTCTCTTTATACAAGAGCTTTCAAGAAACGACTTCGAAATTCAGAAAATGCCGAAGCACGCGGGCTCCATTAATTGCAAAGAAAACCATTTTCGGGCCCCCACGGGAAGTGGGGATGGGGGACAAAACTCTTGATAATCGAAAAATTCCTCCCGCCCCCCACCTTCGGGGCGTGTGAGAATCGGTGGCGAGGGAAAACGGTTAATGAAACCCACAGTTAAGCGTTTTTTGAATTTCGAAGTCGTTCCTTTTTTTCAGTCTCTGAAAATTTTGGCATTTTAAAAAAATAGGGGCTTAAAAGCGACCTTCAAGTAAAGTTTTTGGAGAAGACATATTTTTTTCTGAAAATTGCTTCCTCTTTAAAGCATTTTATACCCAACGTTTTTTATAGGATCATTCAATGGGGAGTTACGAATTTTTGAAGGGTCCATAGCAAACTTTGACCTTCGATTGATCGAAAACTCGAAAGGATATCGACTTTTGGTTTTTTGTCGAAAAGTCAGAATTTTATCCTCCTTCTAATCATCTAAGAAAAATGAGGGTCCTCACTTGAAGAATTGAATTCAGGGGGGCAATTCCCCTGGGATCCCCCCAAGGGGGCGAAATCGGCACCCCCTTGAAAAATGTTCTCCTCGAAATAATCGGACATGTGTTTCATCGTTTTTCAAAATTCGGAACCGTTCTCGAGATATTCAGCCAGGATCCTTTTTCAATTGACACCCTGCGAATAGAACCTTTCGAATGGAGAGAATCCATTGTTGCCACATTGCAGGAAACGCCACTGAACCGACTCGCGACTTTTCGGTGAATTCTACCATCTTGAATACCTGATTTCTACCGCAAATTCAAGTATTTAAGTGATTAAATGTACATGAAACTTAACTGTGAACTCTTCAATGAGGAGTAGAGAGATGAGGGGGGGGGGGGTGTTTATGAAAAATGAATAGAATAAATGTGGTTTTAAAAATTTTTAATCACCGACCCAGAGAAAATAAATTTGAATGAATTGAATGGACGCATTAATTTTTTCAGCTTCTTTTCTTAAAATTTCCAAGAGAAAGATTCCCAATTACAAAGTCCCATGTCTCATTGCTCACTTATTACGAGTCAAATTAAATTACCTACTTACATTCCAAATGAGTGTCAGTATGAATCCCTTTAGAAATTAGAGAACTCAGCTTGCCTCCAGCCTCTCTAAAAATTTACTATGAAAGATTCAAAGATGTGTTAGACAGGAGGTCGGAAAATTGAATTTATTTAATAAGTGAATGTCTCAAAATACGAAACAAATAACAATCTAGTACTTCTTCATTTAGCTGAATACGGGGAAAAATAAATAAATAAAAAAAAACACTGCACTCTATGCAACAAAACCAACATCATTACGACCAAAATAATTGTATAACCGATTTACAAAACATAAATTAATCAATCAATTTCAAACATCAAACACGTAAGAATACGCTGCGTAGAATACCCACGAAAATCAAGTTTTGGCTGCTTCAAAATAATTCCCGTTGGTATCAAACAGTGTTGAAAACAGTTTGAACAGTTTTGTCCACGTTTGGACCAAAACTGACCACGCTCCCATATGCTGACAATGCAGCGTGGAATGTTTTTTTTAGTGGCTCGGACCTCGCAACTCCGGTAACAAATAATTTGCCTATATGTTTGCGTGTGTAAACGCAGTATGTTATGTAGTCGTTTATACACACACATTATTGTGTTATGCATCAGAGACAACTATGCTAAAGGCATCACTGATACTTCGGAGGTACATCGGATCCTACGGTACAATATTAAGTCAATCAACAGGGGTACATTGGTGAAGGGAGGGGATGGTCAAGAAGCAGGTAATGAGTATGAGTGAAATTAATTCATTCTAATTCGTTCGGAAATTCGTTCGATGTTTCGTTAGAATTACTCGTTCACATTCACCAGAGTGTGTCTAGCGGGAAGTAATTCGTTCGCATTCGGAACGAGTGAATTAAATCCACTCGACCACAGCTCGGTTCGTTGCGTTGGGAGCAGAGCTAAACAAGATAGTCCAGTCATGTACTGTAGGAAAATGGAAGGACAGCTTATTGATTCCGTTCAGTTCCAAGTGAGCGAACAGCACAAAGCGACGTTTCGTTCGATTCACGGGAGCCGCGTCCGAATCCTTTGTGTTGAGTGGGGAGGGGAGGGGAAGAATCGGGGGTTGTAAAAGTGTCAAAACCTGTTTGACATGGGTCAGTTACCTATGTGTGTGTGTATAAACTCAGTATATTTTCTGTGTGTGCATCGAAGACAAATCAGAAGTAGAGTGAGAAGAAGAGAGAGAGAGAACGCCGTGCATCGGAAACAACTGAAGTCTACAGAGTCCGAGATCTTGACTTTTTGTAAAATGGGGCCCCGTTTTTGTGCAAAATAAAATCAACGAAGGCATCAAATGACTCCAAATGAAAAATTTAAACGTGTCTGAGTGTTTGATTTTACGCATTCAAAAATTTCTCGAAAATACACAATACGACCCGAGTATTTAATGTTTGATTCATATCCTGAAAACGAAATCCCCAAAGCACACACGGCCACCAGAGGGCACCTCTTCCACTGTATTATATTATTCATCGTATACAGCAAAACGAGAGTAAGAAGCTTGCCATATACTTCGTATGGCACGCTTAAAATCATTTTCGTACGTAATTGACCCATACCTAGCCTTGTCAAAAGCTCTGCTTTTAGTCGTTTTCTCACGTTTTTGCCTATTGCGTAAAAACAAATGAAAACAAATGCAAGACCATACATATAGCGTGTTTCAGGTAACCTGCCCACTATGGGTGTCTTGAATAGGTGACTAAAAAAAAGTGGGGAAAAATCGGTTTTGAAGTGATTCGGACCTGAAGTTTCTTTTAAAAATACTGTCATAACCCAAAATTTGGATTTTGGAAGGTTTACAGGGGGGCACCCCCTGAATCTCGGCATTTTCAAATAGCAACCCCTATCCTGTGATACCTCATTTGAATGGGCGTAAAATTCTAAGCATTTTGGCTTAAACCGGAAGTCCATATCGTTTTTCGTGTTTGAGATATCGAAGGTCAAAATTCGATTAAGGACCACGAAAATTCTTAACTCCTACAAAAAGACGCGTAAAACAAAAACTGCTGTATGTGAAATGCTCTACTTGATGAGCACTATCAAGAAAAAAATTGAAAAGGAATTCAGAAAAAAATACGAATTCAGAATCAAATATACCGGAAGTCGACCTATAGGCACCTTAACATTTTTGGCGGGAAAACCTCCATTCATCAACATTTTCAAACGGCTCCCCCCATCATGTGATACCTCATTTGAAAGGGAGTAAAAAGTACTGCATATTTGGCGCAATCGAAAATTCTATGTCGTTTTTGTTTTTCGATGTATCCAAAATTGAAGTTTGATTTAAACCATTTTTAGACCCTGAAAAAATGAATCTTATCGTAAGATACATTATATGGAAGCACTTCAATGTATCACTCCATAGAGATCGTTTCACGGAATTTTTAAGATAGTCCCCCTAGGGGGCAAAAAAGTTAAAAATGTTTGGCGGCTCTAAAACCAAAATAGGACTTAATTTTTGGTAACATTCTATGTTTTTCTAAAAAGAGCTTGCTTTTGAGAATGTTTTAGTCACCAAGTTTTTTAAAATCCTACTTTTCAAAGTGGAGTAATGATTTTTTAAAAATGGGTCAAAATCAAACTTTGACCTTTGATATTATATTTGAATTTGATAATGAGCTACGATTTGCGCCAAAAGTCTTAGAATTTTCAGTTCTTTCAAATGATGTATCCAGTAGCGTCATTTGTGGGGGGGGGGGCAGATAAGAGGTAATGCCCCCCCCCCCTTGTGGTTTCGCATATCAGAGATTTTGGCTCACACAGAAATTCTAGGAGCAAAAAAACAAAAAAAATCAAATTTAGTGAGTATAGGTTAAAAAGCTTTAAATTTCTTGAAAAAATTGGGAACAAAATGTATTTTTTTCCAAAATTTGCCCAAACAGTAAGTGATTAAGACAATGGGTCTGTTGCAAACTTTTGCTACAGCGATAAAAAGTGTTTACTCCAATGTAAAATCGCCTGAAAAGTCCATTGGTGGCATCATAAAGTCAATAAATACAATATTAAACTCACAAGAGGCGTTTATCGAAATCCAAGATGGCGACAAAATATTGAGGAATCTGAATGTATGCACCGTGATCATCCAAGGATTGCTAACTTTGACAACCTCACTGCAGGTAGAGGTTATGTGTTTATTTACGTTGTGATTGGTTGTGATGGATATTGTGAGGTTGGCTATCCTTGAATGTTCGTGGTGCATGCATACAGATTGCTCGATATTTTGCCGCCATCTTAGATTTCATTTAACGCATTTTGTGAGTTTATTGTTGCATTTCATTGTTTTCTGATGCCATCATTGGACTTTTCAGGCGATTTTACATTTGATTACACACTCTATAGTGCTGTAGCAAAAGTTTGCAACAGACCCATTAGGGTATCAAAGACCTCGAAGGACAGAGTTTCACGGACCAAATGTTATAGAAGAAGAAAAGAAAAACAAAATAAGCTCACAAAACCTGAAATGACGCCACTGGATGTATCACATGATAGGGGGTGCTCTGAGAGAAAATGGGGTTGACACCCCCCCCCCCTTCCAGAGCAATGGAGATCATCGAAAGAAGCGCTCGTAGATATAAATAAGAATGATCCAAACCGCATCCTTTTATCTCAATTAGAAAAAAAGTTATAAGAAGGGTGGACCTTACTTTTGAATAACCCTGTATGTGTTACTGGAGCAATCCCTAATTATGAGTTTATCAATAATTTGCTTTCAAAAAGCTCCTGATACAAAATACTAAGAAAATTTGAAATCAAAACTGATTTCATTATGAACGAACAGCTTTCATTTAGTAACAAACGTGTTCCAATTTAAGTTGACAATCTAATGTTATGGCTTCATCAAAGTTTAAATTTTCTAAACAATAAGCATGTAACTGGTGCTTCTCACTGATTACAAATCCAAGAAAATGGAAGTTGCAATTTTGAATCAACCATGAAGTTTATTTTCAAATTGAAGTTTTACAAGGGACACTTGAACGCTATCTCCGATAGAAAATAAGAGCTATGAATTGAATGTCAAATCACAACTATATAATGACTTAATGAGTTAGAAATACTAAAAAGCATTGACCATTGTACGCAATCAATAATTTAATGTTGATATTCTGCTTAACAACTTTCTTATTTTTGCTCTCCAAAAAATTTGTTACAGTTCGAATTCAGAGGAAGCAGTCAATTTTTCTGTAGGTCTATATTAATCTAATCAATCATCTTGCCACAACGTGTTGGTTTACACAAAATTAATCCATGAATTTTACATGCTGAATCTTAAATTGATCCACTTATTTAAAGAGGACATTTGAACAACTCGGAAACGATGTCAAAAAATTAAGAATAGGTCACAACAGTCAGGATTTCACGGGTCCACATAGGCTTTGGGGGAGGTAGAGGGTTTTGGAAATTTTGTCCTTAAAAAAAACAGGACAATCCATGATTTCAATTAGATACTGAGATTGCTCATGGAAACCACTCAATTGAAGAACAACCTATTCTATCACGTATCACTTTGATTCCTAATACATCTGTACCTGTCAATTTTTTTCACTGACAAGCTTAACTACAAGGGCATACAAAATCAGGTAAAACTATTTCTTACGACTAGTAGGATTCACAAAATGCTCTGAAAAAATCACCTCTATTGGGGTTCAAAATGTTGGAAACATTGAGGAGCAAAGAACAATAAACAAACAATGAAAACTAAAATCCTAAAAGTATATCTTCTTTCGGTAGTATTTTTTTACACTCACAGCCTTCCAGGAGCTTTTAACTAATTGCTTCAAAACTATTCAATAAGGCAGCCAGATTGCGGCTGCATTCCTGAAAGCATGAAATAAAAATAAAATATGTTAAAAAATTACTGACGGGGATAGCATGTACATACAGGGTGTTTTACGTACCCTGCTCTCTATGGTTTTCTTGAACGGGTGACGATAAAAAAAAATCTGGAAAAATCGGTTTTGTGGTAACTCGGATCAGAAGTTTCATTTAAAAATACTGCCACAATCCAAAATTTGGTTTCTGGGGGGTTTTCAGGGGAGCAACCCCCTAATCTCGAGATTTTCAAATAGCAAACCTTATCTAATGATACTTCATTTGAAAAAGGGTAAAATTTTAAGCATTTTGGCTTAAACCGGATGTCGATATCTTTTTTCGTTTTCGAGACATCAAAGGTCAAAGTTCGATATAGGACCAATTTTCGAAAATTCTGAACTCCTACAAAAATAGTCGAAAAACAAAAACTGCACATGTAAAATGCTCTACTTTACGAGTACTTTCAAGAAAAAAATACGAATTTACAATCAAATAAACAGGAAGTCGATTTTTAGGCACCTTAACATTTCTGGAGGGAAAACCTCCATTTTTCAAAATTTTCAAGCGGCAACTCCTATCTTTTAATACGTCATTCGAAAAGGCGTAACAAGTTTGCATTTTGGCGTTCGATTTAGGCCATATTTCGACCCTGTAAAAAATGGATCCTATCGTGTGATACATCATTCAAAAGCACATAAAAAACCAAGCATTTTAGTGCAAACTGGAAGTCAATACCTTTTTTCGCGGTCAAGATATCGCAAGTCAAAGTTTAGTCTCTGGTTAAGGCCTACCTTAAATTCTCGACCGCAAAAAAAGGTATTGACTTCCGATTTGCACTAAAGGTCTTGATTTTTTATGTGCTTTTGAATGATGTATCACATGATAGGATCCGTTTCTTACAGGGTCGAAAAATGGTCTAAATCTAATTTCGATTTTCGATATATCGAATTAGAAAAATTGTATCGGACTTTTGATTGCGCCAAAATGCACAACTTTTTATGCCTTTTCGAATGAGGTAATAGAAGATAGGAGTTGCCGTTTGAAAATTTGGAGAAATGGTGGTTTTCCCGCCAAAATTGTTAAGGTGCCTAAAAGTCGACTTCCGGTTTATCTGATTGTAAATTTGTATTTTTTTCTTGAAAGTACTCATCAAGTAGAGCATTTTACATGTGCAGATTTTTGTTTTACGACTATTTTTGTAGGAGTTCAAAATTTTCGAAAATTGTTCCTATATCGGACTTCGACCTTCGATACCTCGAAAACGAAAAAAGATATCGACATCCGGTTGAAGCCAAAATGCTTAAAATTTTACCCTTTTTCAAATGAAGTATCATAAGATAGGGGTTTCTATTTAAAAATCTCGAGATTAGGGGGGTGCACCCCCTGAAAACCCGTCAAAAAGCAAATTTAGGGTTGTGGCAGTATTTTTAAATGAAACTCCAGGCCCGAGTTACTGCAAAACCGATTTTTCCAGATTTTTTTTATCGTCACCCGTTCATGAAAACCATAGTGTGCAGGTTACGTGAAACACTCTGTATATTACAAATGTGTGGAACTGTCTCAGACAAGGGAAGCGTGTTGAAGTTTGTTGATCAGTCCGAAATATTTGTAATCAATAAATAGGGAAAAACGCAGACAGAACATATCCTTCATAGACTCGATGCATAAAAACACAACCATTACCCGAATTTCTTACTTGACCTCCTACCAAAAAACTAAACATAAACGGAAAATATTCTTTTTATACATACACAAGAAAGGTTTTGGGCCTCAAATGACATGCTGCACCTTTGCTTTACTCTTACCAAAGTCCAAAAACTGTCAAGGACAAAAAGTGAAACTTACCTAATTACTCTATCAGGTATAAAAACTGTTCTTGACCATAGCCACAGAGCAAGAAACACAGGCCAAGTTCTTAGAGGACTCAAAAAGAAAGCAAGATAACCTGCAAAAAAAAGTATGCTTAGTTGCGTCAGGAACTACATATCCATTACTTCGTTGGTTGTGACTAAATAAAACGGGATTGCCAACTAAAAGGACTTTCTGAGTTTATCGTAGGATTTACACGTTTGCTGCCCATGGGCCATCAGACTATTTGCCGCTCCCTCTATACGCTCACGCTTTCTGGGGGTATGGGACGCATGTATAAATAAATGAAAACCCTTGAGGGCGATGGATTCCATTCGCCAAGCTGAAATGATAGAGGGGTCATAAGGAGGGTTTTCGTGACATCACCTTTTTGCCCATGTTTAAGACTCATGAGTTAACATGCATGATTGGAAGAGCCTCAGATGCAAAAGATATGAAAACCCTTGAGGGCGATCGACTTCATTCGCCAAGCTGAAGCGATAGAGGGGCCACAAGGAGGGTTTTGGTGACATCACCTCTTTGCCTGTTTAAGACTGATGATTCGAGTTGACAAATAGGGTGAGCCGAAAAAGGGCTTTTTTCGAAAAAGTGGCATCACCTTTTTGCCCATGTTTAAACATGGACACTCATGAGTTGGCATGCATAAGTGAATGAGCCTCAGATGTAAAAGATATGAAAACCCTTCGGGCGATCGACTCCATTCGCCGAGCTGAAGCGATAGAGGGGTCACAAGGGGGGTTTTCGTGACATCATCTTTTTGCCCGTGTTTAAGACTCATGAGTTGGCATGCATAAGTGAAAGAGCCTCAGATGCAAAAGATATGAAACCCCTTGAGGGTGATCGACTCCATTCACCAAGGTGAATTGATAGAGGCACCACAAGGAGGGTTTTGGTGACATCACCTCTTTGCCTGTTTAAGACTGATGATTCGAGTTGACAAATAGGGTGGGCCGAAAAAGGGCTTTTTTTGAAAATCGACGACGCCTAGCAGGGCGATTGTTCCTCGGCCGAAATGATGAGACACGTATTTCACCGATTTTGAACACTTTGATTCCTTCCCGTTCCAGCGATGCCAATAATGTTTTCAATTTTTTCGAAAAATTTACGTTTTTTGACAATTTTTTTTTCCGGAGATTTTTAGAGGCACTGTTAACAGGGTGTTTCACGTAACCTGCTCACTATGGAGACCCTCATGGGTCCCCCATGGGGGGCAGGGGGGTACCCCTAAATCCAATACTTCAAATGTGGACTCCCATTTTTTATTTAATAATCAAAAAATGGGTCAAATTCTAAGACTTTTGGTACAAACCAAAGGTCGTAGGGCTGTGCGAATATTCCAAAGACATTATATCAAGTAGACCGTGCACTCCGAATTTTCGCAGTTAGCGCTAGGCGGGCAAGTTTTTCGGAGCTCCATAATGGGCGGGCGGGGTGGAGACTCGCTGAGTTGCCCCACGGTAGCGAAACGTTTGCTGGGAATGAATGGGGGAATACACTCCCGCGCTCAGTTTTTCCTAAAAAACTCGTTTCTGGTCCATTTTTTGGCAAAATGTGTAAGGAGTAAAGTTGTAGAGCATAAAATTTACGATTGAACTGCATAATTTGTTATCCCCCAAAGGTTATTGCTAACCGGGACAAACGCCTATCCGTCACAGATATTTCGCGCAGCATACCGGCTGCGCATGCGCATTGTCACCCGGGCTGGGGCAACTCAAATCAACGATGGCAGGTCAGCGCCGCATCGCTCCACCACTCATCACATGCGAATAAACAAAAGTTGCCACCGCGCGAGTTATGTAAATTACTCACATCGAATTATAGAAAGTCGTAATAGTCCAGATATCAAATCTGGGCTCTAAAATTAATCCACCCACCAAAATCTAGCTTCGTCCACGAAGCTAGACCTTCTTCTCATCGTCAGATTCTTTTTGACACCCATCGAAGTCAGTCTCTCCCTCTGAGCATTGGGCTCCTCTGTCTTCATTTCTTATTTTTGCTGATCATTGCGATCCTATTCATGTAAAACCTTTAAAGTTCAACTCATCTTATTTTTTGCTGATCATCGCGATCTCCCGTTGCTAAAGTTCAATTGTTATTATTTGTTTTTCTTGTCTTTTTCTTTATTTCGATTCATTATATATTCTTATTATAATTCGCTAATTAAAAACCAAGTTTTATTTTATTGGAAATTAAAAGTTTTTTTTAAAAACTTTCCTGAAAGCTCCAGAATTATAATTGGCGCAGTCGGTAGGATTGCAAAAGCGTCCCCAACCCCCGACGAAAGTTCGCGATTCGGTTTTACGCGTTGTTTTGAAACATTTATTTGCAATCCAAAAACAAATCTACTACGGACAATTTATTTTGTTTCTTTAACATTCGATATTCGAAATGTTTCAAGTGTTGTTTCAAGTGTTTTTTAATCTGTGAGTATACATATATTTATATTGCATTATTGTCACACACTGATTTATTGATTTCCTCGTTTTTTTTTAAAAAAAAAAAAAAAAAAAAAAAAAAAAAAAAAAAAAAAAACTTTTGATGGAAAACATCTTAGAACCTGCTAGGTTAATTTTAGATAATAATATAGAAGAAAATTCGGAAATCGAGAACAACCATCCTGCAAATATTTTACAACCTGCAAGGTTAATTTTAGAAAATAACCCGCAGCGACGGTAGATGGTCACAGAAAAAGCAATCTGTTGCAGAGGAGGCATCCAAACGTTAAATGTAAAGTAACAAACGAAATCAGAAGAGCGTGGTCTAAAACATGCTTACCATATGCGAGAGAGAAAGAATATGCCAAAGATGTTTGTACAGTGAGAAGCAGGAAAAATAGTGAGTTTCGATGAAAAATTAAATTTAACGCTAGAAAGAGTTTGTTCCTTTCAATGCTTGATGAAGGATTTAATCTGGCGTCTAGACAGTATGACAGGAGCATTATCATTGGTACGTGGAAAATAAATAACTGAAAAAAGTTGGGAAGACACAAAAAGAATTAAAATTTAATTGAAGAAGGG
This sequence comes from Trialeurodes vaporariorum, assembly GCA_011764245.1. Taxonomy (NCBI): domain Eukaryota; kingdom Metazoa; phylum Arthropoda; class Insecta; order Hemiptera; family Aleyrodidae; genus Trialeurodes; species Trialeurodes vaporariorum. Next base: position 49,988,288 of record VMOF01000111.1, read on the forward strand.
CAGACAATGAAAATGAACCAATAGCTAAATTTAATTCTAACTCAATTTTAACGAGGTTAACTGTATAGTGGTATTTTATTTATATTAGAACATGAAACTTCTTCAAATAACGAAAATTTGAACTCGATTCTCTGAATAGTTAGAATCAAAGCTGGTAAAAATTACCCAAAAAAAGTCAATTTTGAGTAAAATATGAATCAGCAATTCTTGCATATCTTACAGAAGTGAATTGACTGTTCGAGTACCTACAGTTTTGACATATTTAGATATGATTTTCTATATTTTTTTGCTTCTTTAAGGGTTGTTTCTAGAATTTGATAACTTCAGATTTTTTCTGGAATAGAACAGAGAAAGAGCCTCATATAACCCCCCTCCCCCACCCCTTGTTGGATGAGCCACTTTGGTAGCGGCAAAGGTGTGAGGAGACACGTGGAAACAGTCTACCTAATTATTACATAAGCGACTTGCGGGAGTTTTTATCGATTTTTAAGAATGGGAAGCGCCTTCGCGAATTGAGAGCAGCATGCAACATGGCAAGTTCACAACTTAGGCAGATTATTTAGATTGTACCTAATTTGTGGAGGCATAACACAAACCGCTAGTAATTCGCCTCAAGTAGACACATTGTGACACCTGTGAACTTACATCATTTCAATGATTTAGTTAGCAGCGTTTGAAAAAAAAAAGTTGTAGTAGTACTAGTATAGTAGTAGTTTTTTTTACTTTTTTTCCCGTACGATGTGAAAAATGAGTTCGCTCAACCACTGGAGGGACCGCACTGCAGTAGCAATGGGATTGGCAGTCTGTTAGATGTTAGGGACTGGTAGTGGGATGGTGATGCAATGTGCCGACCCACTAAAAAAACACCCTTAGCAGGCGGGAACAACCCCCGGGACCACCCTTGAGGGTATTGCTTCGAGGGGTCGCCGTCCTGTAGCTGCTCCCCAACTAGCAGCATTCCTTCTCTCTTCCTTCCTTGTACGCAGTTAGATGTTCAACCACTTGCTCGGGTATAGTCCAGGCAATCTAGCTTAAAATACATGGGGGATCTTCGAATAAATCGGAACCAAATGCGAGTATAAGGACGTTCAACTGGACCGTCTGGAGTATAAGCTCACAAAGTTCCCCGACTTTCCCGTCCCGGGAAAGCCCTGAAAATTCGGGAAAACCCCGGAAAACCATAATTCTTTGATTGCTCATAACTCGCTTCCTATTCGACGTAGAAAGTTGTTTTTGGTCTCATTCTGTGAGGAATTTAGTCTTCTACAAGAAAGCATTCTATAAATATTTCACTCGCGTCGATAAATTTCGAAATATTTTGAAAAAATTGAAATTTTGAAATTTTCGAAAATTTTGGTGCAAAAAATGAAGACTTTCTGGTCGGAAAATGGAAAATTTACCTTCTGCAATAGTTGTTGGAAATTTTATCAGCTATAAGACATGTACTTTGCAGAAAATTCGTGCGATGAACGGATTTTGAGTTATAAGCCGAAACAGTCAAAAAACCGTGGAATCGGTAGCGCTCGACCCGGGCATTTCGTGCATAGAGCGCCCGTACGCGAAGTTATGCTTAGAGCAACCAAGTATTATTTGACCTCCAGAGAAATCGAAACCGAATGCGAGTGTAAGGAGATTCAACTGGACCGTCTAGAGTATAAGCTCACAAAGTTCCCCGACTTTCCCGTCCCGGGAAAGCCCTGAAAATTCGGGAAAACCCCGGAAAAACTACCACTCTTTGATTGCTCATAACTCCCTCTCTATTTGACGTAGAGAGTTGTTTTTGGTCTCATTCTGTTTGGAATTAAGTCTTCTACAAGAGAGCATTCTATTGATGTTTCACTCCCGTCGATAAATTTTGAGATATTTTGAAAAAAATTTAAATTTTGAAATTTCCGAAAATTTTGAAGCGAAAAATGAAGACTTTCTGGTTGGAAAATGGAAAATTTACCTTCTGCCAAAGTTGTTGGAAATTTTATCAGCTATAAAACATGTTCTTTGCAAAAAATCTGTTCGGTAAACGGATTTCGAGGTATGAGTCTAAACAGCCGAAAACCGGTGACGCGGCGCACTATGTGGTATTTGACCAAAAAAGCTGGCATAAACTCAAAAAAAAAAGTCACTAATGGGAAAAACTGTTGTGATGTTCGGAATCTACGTAGATTTTTGCATTAGAAACTTGTATTTAGCGGGTCTAAACTAGATTAATTCACCTAGAATCCATCAGGGGAAAAATCAGTTTTCCCACCATTAAATTTAGCCTCAGCAAGAGACTATAATCAAAGTAAAAAAAAAAAGTGTTTCAAATGAAGTCAGAACAAAATTTTTGTACATGGATCGTCTTCCTGAAGGTATTTACAATCAGTTTATGCCTATTTTATCCAATTTTAATTTGAATTTGATATATTTTTGCTACTTCAAAGTTTTTAGCTAAAAACGTAAATTTTCCGATTTTCAAGAGAACTTAAGTTCAAACATCCTGCCACATCCCGCGGGTATATATATGAGAAATGGTAGTCCTTAGTGCGTACTAATAGTCCTTGAAGTCAGAAGTTGCGGAAAAATGCGGCTTTTCCGGGAAAACTAGTTCGAATTTTGCATTTTTGCACGAAATTCTCGTTTTCACGTGTTGTAGAGGCGACGAGTGAAATTTGGCAACACCGTCCAAATGACTTGAAACTCACTATCCATGGGTACTTTTTAACGCTGAATTCAAGTTTTGCATCTGTTTTTCAAAATTCGAAAATCCAAGATGGCTGCCGACCGATTAGCCGAAAAAATTATCAGCAGCCATCTTGGATTTTCGAATTTTGAAAAACTGATGCAAAATTTGAATTCAGCGTTACAAAATACCCCCTAGTACCAAATTCCAAATCATTAGGACTGTAAAAACAGTTTATGCCAACTTTTCCGGTCAAATACCACATAGTGCGGCGTCGCTCAATTAAACCACCCCGCCCGCCCCGTACGAGCGTGCGTGCATAACCGTTCTTGCGGCTCTTTTGAATCCGCGCAGTTAGTCAGTGTTGCCATTTATGGCAGATATTATCCGAAATTTACCATCAAGTCAAATGGGACAAATCGGATAATTATCCGAAAAATGGCGACACTGCTGTTAGTATATCTATTGGAGTCAACTTAGAGCGCTCTAACGAAAAATGGAAAAGCGGACGAGCCCTTCCAATCCCCTTCCCCTCCCCTCTGCACCAATGCAATGATGTCTCCAGAGGAGTTTATCGAAGTGACTCTCTCCAGGGACCAATAAATGTACGGTCACACAGTCCTCTGCCCCAAGTTAGCCCCACGTCCGGCATAAGTACTTCAACAAGCATCGGCCACCAGCCAACGGAACGCATCGGACCGTTTTAAAATGGCGCAACCACAAAACTAACCTCAAAATAGCACTTAGGGTGGGTTAGAGATAGAGAGGCTCTAGACCCGCCCCAAGTAACGTAAAGTTGGGAGCGCACCCAACATTCCGATGTGCCGTTAAAGAAATGTGAGGTTAGAATCGCCATTTTTCGGTACGACCTAAAGCCTGGTTTCCAATGAGACGCAAGGCCTTGCGCACCGTAGCGTTGCGTTCCTTGCGTTTGGTAGGTTTGCGACGAAGGACGAAAAGTCGTTCCCAATGAACGCAAGCATCGACCAATCAGCATCAAGGATTTCAAAGGGCGCGCGTCGAAACACTCAAAATGGATTCGGTTTGTTTACATTTTAACTTTCGACTGCGTTAGTGAGGATAGGTTAGTTTCGAATGACAACAGCGCGTTTTCTCACTTTTACTTTGAATGTTTTTATTTTCGTACTGTCTCAAAAGTTATTATTTGGTTATACACCAGCAAGATTCTCAAATCGCACGGTTTCAGCCGAATTCTCAGCGCTTCTTCTTCTTCACTTGTTGCATTTGTTGATTCGGGACTCATCAAACGCTCACCCGACAAGCAGCGGCCAGCGAAATCCGTCTAGCTCCTTGCGCAGCGACGCAAGAGTTGAAAAATGTTCAACTCGGCCGCGTCGTTGCGTTCCGACGCAAAGGTTTTGCGTAGCATTGGGAACGATCCCATTTGATCGCGTGTATTTCAACTTCGTAGCGTTGCGTCGTTGCGTAGTTTTGCGTCTCATTGGAAACCAGGCTTAAAGCTCGTTTGTACCGTACATTTATTGGTCCCTGGTCATTTTCCCAATCAGATAAGCATCAAATAGATGAGAGTAAAATTCTGTTTCTAAACAGAACCCGACCGAAAATTCATTGTTTTCGAGTTTCGTCGGTTGACTCTACGGAAAAACTTTACACGGTCAATTATAGCTCTTTTAGTGGGAAGTGTGAATCTTAGCATTCTTTGTCAGCGTCACTCAAAACGTATTGTGCGTCTCCCATCGGTTGATCACCTCTTTTATATAAAAGGTTACGCCTAAAAGCAAAAGTATTCCTTTTCTGTATGATACAGCGTCTCAGCAGCAATAAAGTCTACCGCACTCATCAGTCATCACTCTATGTGTATTGTGGCTGCACATCGATAAAATTCATCGTCGATCTCGGCATAAGTTTCTTTCAAAATTGAACCCTTAAATTCTATGGTCCTGCCCGACTAAGTTGACTGTCCTGTCAAGTGTCAAGAGTCTTTATGTTTGGTTTGTGTGACATTTTCTCGATAAGTCAGGCAGGTTTCTTTAAAGTTAAAGACTGACTATCATCATAGCGTGACAATCTATGCTTTTACTTTCCGATCTTTCGAGTGGACTTGATCGAGCCAAAGAATCGATTGATGATGGTCTTGTATGTATAATGTCTCCTGCAATATGTGTGGTTGTGAATTACACTGTGCCCCTCTCAGGTGATCAAATTATCATACTTCCCCTGCATTGCAGCTGAACGAACGAATACCATTTCGTACTCATGTAAACTTCGTTGGTTAAAATTTTTATGGAACTTCTTAAAATCCTCCCCAAAATGATAGACTCATTTGCAATTTCTGCCAGTCTCAACTTTTTCAAGGGGAAGAAAAGCAACGATCCACAGGCTGAAGTTATTTCCCAAAGATCACAAAATATTATGTAAAAAAAAATTTATAAATTACAAGGAGATGAATATGCACAATGCACATTGTCAAGACCTGTCAACGATTTTTGTAAAGATTTCAACGAACTACAGTAAAAAAAAAAAAAAAAAAAAAAAAAAAAAAAAAAAAAAAAAAAAAAAGTGAGCTTCTTCAAATTCAGATTCAGAGAGAAAGTAAAATAGAGAAAGAAAGGGTGAGAAATCGCACCAAATCGTGCTAAGCTCAATACATTTAAAATACTTTTTTTTTAAATTACCTATTCGGATTTTTAAAAGATGGAAAAGTAAGGGAGGCGTAAACTCGACCAAGAAAAATTAAAGCAAACCAAGAAGCATTACAGTAATTTAAAACGCCATGACTAAAGTAATACAATCCGAAACATAGAGGCCAAACATCCCAAAACAAGTCAACACGTGTTACAAATCAAACATATCAATAGCTCGTCCCTCCTTCCCTTTTCTGGTTACAATCATCATTAATAGTTGAGTTCTTTCTGACTTTTGCTGTATATGCGACTGATAAATGATTCTTGAGCAAAATCCAGCGAAAATTACGACGAGCACATCCAAGAACAATAAAAATTAACTCATAAACTTACAAAATGACTTTAATGTTTAAGGCGTAATGGCAGAGCTACGCAGGCACCATTGGAAGCTTTTCTCTGTCGGTTTCTATATAATAATACAAATCGGATAGGAAGCTCTGGATATTTGCATAGCTCCGCCATATTTGCTCTTTAATGACATAGGTACGCAGCTGACTCAGTAGATTCCTGTCTGATTTGTCACTATCTCTGCAGAGACACACAGAGAAAATCCTAAAATTAGAAAGGAATCTCTAAAGGTATCTGCGTAATTTAGCCACAACGCCAGTCATATATTGTGAGTCTATGAGTATATTTTTATTTTGTTTTTTTATTTGTTTACCTTGCTCACCATAATTTTTGCTGGATTTCAATCAAAAATTAACTATTTAATCTTTTACAGCAAAAAAAAAGATAGAACCCCATTAAAACGAGGCCTACAAAAAAGCCGTTTCTTACACTCTCAATATTAGGGATGTTTCCCACTAAATATTAAAGAGCCGTCTAGCACCTTCATATACTTTTTTCCTCAATGAGAAGTACGGATCCACAAAAGAAAGGAAGTGGTGGGGAGGGGAAGGGGATTGGAAGGGCTCGTCCGCTTTTCCATTTTTCGTTAGAGCGCTCTAAGTTGACTCCAATAGATATACTAACAGCAGTGTCGCCATTTTTCGGATAATTATCCGATTTATCCCATTTGACTTGATGGTAAATTTCGGATAATATCTGCCATAAATGGCAACACTGATTAACTGCGCGGATTCAAAAGAGCCGCAAGAACGCTTATGCACGCACGCTCGTACGGGGCGGGCGGGGTGGTTTAATTGAGCGACGCCGCGTCACCGGTTTTCGGCTGTTTAGACTCATACCTCGAAATCCGTTCATCGCACGAATTTTCTGCAAAGTACATGTCTTATAGCTGATAAAATTTCCAACAACTATTGCAGAAGGTAAATTTTCCATTTTCCGACCAGAAAGTCTTCATTTTTTGCACCAAAATTTTCGAAAATTTCAAAATTTCAATTTTTTCAAAATATTTCGAAATTTATCGACGCGAGTAAAATATTTATAGAATGCTTTCTTGTAGAAGAATTAATTCCAAACAGAATGAGACCAAAAACAACTCTCTACGTCAAATAGAGAGGGAGTTATGAGCAATCAAAGAGTGGTAGTTTTTCCGGGGTTTTCCCGAATTTTCAGGGCTTTCCCGGGACGGGAAAGTCGGGGAACTTTGTGAGCTTATACTCTAGACGGTCCAGTTGAACGTCCTTATACTCGCATTTGGTTCCGATTTATTCGAAGGTTAAATGCTAGATTACCTGGACTAGTATCCGAGGTCGCCAGCCCAGCGAAAATTGGGCCTCCTGTGCAATGAGCAATCATTGCCCCTGGGTCGGATGGCTTATAGTGTCTCCTCTTTCTACTTTTTGAGAACAGTGCACACAAAGGTGTTAACAGAGTTCCAAGTTGCTGCTGATTCGATCATTTTGCTAAATATATCTTCTTCGGAGAATTCTTCGATCTTCGTCCGGAGAGTGGCTCTCTTTTCATCCCAGCGCTGGCAGGCAAGGAATGTGTGGTAAGCATCATCTTTGACACGGCATTTCTGGCATTCTGGGCTAAGCACCTTCTGCATGTGGTAAATATACGGTGCGAATAGGCCATGTCCAGTTAAAAACTGCGTAAGGTAGTAGTTCACCTCTCCGTGTTGGCGGCTTACCCAGGCTCCAATATCTTTAATCAGTGCTCTAGTCCATCCTCCCTTCGTTTCATTTTGCCAACGGTCTTTCCAGGCAGCCATTGTGTTATCTCGCTCCAACTTTTGGATACGGTAGCGGTCGGGCTCAGCTTTCCTGTCATACTTGCGCTTCTTTTCTTTTGCAAGAAGGTCGATCGGTGTAATGCCTGCGATGACGAGGGCTACAGGCTCCGATAAAATGCGATGAGCACTGATTATCTTTAGCGCGCCTCTGCGTTGGATTAATACTAGCTGCTTCCTGTGACTCTCGATGTTCAGAGTGTCAGCCCATATTTCAGCACCGTAGAGAAGAATCGAGTAAGTCACTGACATAAGTAACCTCCTCTTGTTGGGTCTTGGCCCATTTGTGTTCGCCATAATTCTAGAGAGAGCACTTACAAGTTTGTCAGCTTTTTTAGCCACGTTCCTTATACAGGGTGTTTCTAAAACTTATGTCATCCTTTCTACCACGTATTTTTGAGGTCAAAATAAGACTTTTTTAACCTATAAACAAGTGTGCGAAAATTCCCCCCTTTCGAGCTACAGCCCCCCAAAGTTTTAAAAAATTGTTGGTTTTTTTGGAATATCGACCAGATTTATGAACCAAATGTCATGAAAATTGGTGTCCCGAGGTACTTTTACGTGTAGGATCCATTAATGACCTCGAGAAATTCAGAAATGAGGTCTGACTGTACTTTTCAGGCAATCTTATAACTTCAACGACACAAATTTTATGTTACAGAATAGAAATTTGAAAAATAAATGATGAAATCAGATGGGAAAAACTCTCAGAAAGATATTTGGTCCTCTTTGTTTTCGTCGTTACGACGTGTATTAAGCGAGATAATCGCTGCACAAGGTGGAAAAGCCAGCGATGTTACTGCAGCGGGCGGCCCGAAGAAGCAGCGGAGTGGCGGGTTGCATACTTCCTACCGCTCCTCGTGATAAAAGCGCTGACTTTTCCACCTTGTGCAGCGATTATCTCGCTTGATACGCGTCCCATCGACGAAAACAAAGAGGACCGAAGATCTTTCTGAGAGTTTTTCCCATCTGATTTCATTATTTATTTTTCAAATTTCTATTCTGTAACATAAAATTTGTGTCGTTGAAGTTATAATATTGCCTGAAAAGTACAGTCAGACCTCATTTCTGAATTTCTCGAGGTCATTAATGAATTCTACACGTGAAAGTACCTCGGGACACCAATTTTCATGACATTCGGTTTATAAATCTGGTCGATATTCCAAAAAATCCAACAATTTTTTAAAACTTTGGGGTGCTGTAGCTCAAAAGGGGGGCATTTTCGGACACATGTTTATAGGGAAAAAAAGTCTTATTTTGACCTCAAAAATACGTGGTAGAAAGGATGACATACGTTTTAGAAACACCATGTATGTTCCAGGAAGGTTAATTTTGTGTCTAGGATGATGCCTAGGTGTCGAACAGCCTTGCTTGCTGTGATGGTAGCATCACCTGACTGGAACTGCCCCAACGTGTCAAATCGTTTCCTTGTCAGGAGCAAGATTTCTGTCTTGGGAGTTGCTAACTCCCAGCCATTTTCAACGAGCCAACCTTGTATGATCTGAATGACGGTGGTTAATATCTATTTCACATGTGCAGTGTCTCAGCCGATGATGATGATCGCAATGTCACCAGCATAACCAACCAGGAAAGCGCCCTCCAGCAGTCCCAACAAAAAGATTCCGTCATACGAGACATTCCAAAAATCTGGTCCTAAGATAGAGCCTTGGGCTGCGCCTGATGTTACTTGCTTTTCTCGGGGACCTTCGTTTGTATCGTAGAGAAGTTTTCTGTCCCTAAGGTAGCTCCGGATCATCTGCAGTAGGTATGCCGGGATATTGAACCTATGTTCTAGGGATTTAAGGACGTTGGTCCAACGCAGGCTGTTAAAAGCATTTTTAACGTCGAGCGTGACTAGAGCACACACCTTCTTCGCGCGGTGGTTGCCCTTCCACGAGGATTGCACTGCTGATACAACCTCTTGGACTGCGTCTACCATTGATCGGTGCTTCCTTAATCCAAATTGCCTGATCGCGAGACCTCCAGCTGCATCAATGGATTCATCTATACGCTTCTTCAGCATCCTTTCCAGTAATTTACCAGCTGTGTCTAACATGCAAAGAGGTCTGAACGAATTTGGAGTTTTTGGGCCGCTTTTACCCTTATCGATGAGGATCAGCTTCTGACGCTTCCAGCTTCGGCTGAAAGTTCCTGTCCTCAGGCAAGAGTTGTACATCGCCAATAGGAGCTCTGGGCTTGTGGCAGCTACTGTTTTGATGGCTTCTGCTGGGATTCCATCTGGGCCCGGAGCTTTCCGATTTTTCATTGCTGTCACCGCCTTCAGAAGTTCTTCGGTGCTAAACGGGGGAGCATCCTTGGTTGTTAATGGTTGCTCCTGCTGTCGGATAGGGTGTTCCGGGAACAGTGTGTTGACGATGTTTCCCGCCTTTTGTGCCGTGAACCTCAGCTTAGGACCGCCTAGGGAGAACTTCTTTGAAACAATCTTGTAAGCCTTGCCCCACGGGTCAGAGTCCACCTCTTTGCAGAGAGAGATCGACGAATTTTTCTTGCTGATTCGAATGACTTTTTTCAGCTTTTTCTTGGACTCTTTGTGGATTACTGTGTATACAGCAGTTTCTGCAGGATTTCTGGCTCTGGAGACTTTTCTACGAGTGCTCAGGCACTCTTTCCGGAGGGAGGCTATTTCTTCCGTCCACCGTGGTACTGGCTGTTTCCCTTGTATTGGTCTTTTCAGGGGGATCGCAGCTTTACAGGCTTGCTGTATCAGGTTCATCGTCTCTTGCACTAGGGCTTCAGAGTTTTCTTGCCTTTCTAGAGGGACATGCAGCAATCTGGTGGCACCTTTCCTGATGATGTTTTTGAAAATCTCTGCGAGTAGTAGTAGTAGTAGTAGTAGAAGTAGTAGTAGTAGTAGTAGTAAAGTCCAGCCGCCCAAACACAGTGGTTCATTTTCCTGATATTTCACAGCGAACGACTGGTCTGCATGAAAAAAGAAGGGGTAGGAAAGACAATCAAAGTACCTATCCTCAAAACAAAGGATATGAAAGAAGATAGTAACGGCGACCGGTCAGAGACTCTCGAAATTGGGAAGGAAGTACCTAGAGCACTCAAAGAGGTAAAGTCCTCTAAATATATTTTCTTCTATCTTTTCTCATATGAAATATTACTCCACTCTCAATTTTTGGTTCGTTTCCCTATAAATTGGTGTAACTCCAATTTTTTTTTGTTTTTTTTTTTCTTCCTTCAGTTCTTCACCCTCAACTCGCTTTGTAACTAAAAAAGGCTGTCCCGTAAATATCCGGACTGACGCTGTAACTCAGAAACTAAGTATTCGTTTTAGCTAAACTTGGTCTCATTAAAAAAAAAAAAAAAAAAAAAAAAAAAAAAAAAAAAAAAAAAAAAAAAAAAAAAAAACAAATCGATTGAGACCAAAACGAACTTATTTGAACAAAAATTGACCAAGTTATGGCAGTTTGAACAAAGGATGTAAGGAAGCACCCTACCGTTTTTAGAGCAAAAATGTATTCTCATCAAAATTTACAAACTCTTCATCACCGCTATCCTCGGAATCTTCAAACTTCTCTCGCTCTTTCTCAAAGTATCTTCCTTTGAATCGTATGCACTTTCCATGCATTCCTTCTATTTTTGAACCATACTCTTCTTGAATTCTTCCTGAGGGATACTTTTGAAGAATTTCTGGACTCCATTCTGGATTGCTGCCCGTGTTTCGAATCGCTTGCCGCGGAGAGCTGTCTTTAATTCCGGGAATACCCAGAAATCTCAGGGAGCCAAATTCGGTCTAAACGGTGGATGTCTGGTCGTTTCAACTTACAACTTGTCAAGTCGTCTTCGACGTTGTCCAGTCATTTTTGTTGTAAACAGAACCTCTGGAAAATTTTATGGGCTAATTCTACAAAGAAAAAAAAAATGCTCTAAAAACGGTAGGGTGTTTCCTTATATCCCAAGTTCAAACTGCCATAACTTGGTCAATTTTTGTTCAAATAAGCTGGTTTTGATCTCAATCGATTTGTTTTTACTTATTCTTTCAAATGAGACGAAGATTAGCTAAATAAGTCACTTACTTTCTGAGTTGCAGCGTCAGTCCGGATATTTACGAGACAGCCTTTGTATGTAGCTCTGCTCCGTATGATTCACTACCAACAATTCACTCACTTATTAATTCCAAAAGATACCTCTTTACATTCTGAACAAGTCATCATAACTTCACCACAGTTTGGCAACACTGTTGTACAACTTATCCGCAGTACTTCTTTGAACAAGTCAGTGGTTGAAAATAACTCTCTCACTGACTTCAATACATTTCTCACTTCTTTCTCTGGACTAGCCATCATAACTTCAGTAACTGCTTCTTCACCACAAAATGATAACACTGTTCTAATTGTGAAGAAAAAATGAGTACACAAACCTGGCTAAACCCGTAGGCATAAGTAAAACCACCGGGTAGAAACGTTTTATTGACTAGAATTCCCCATGCAAAAATTACTCCAACGTGCCCTTCAACTATTTCTCCAACACACCAAGGTCCTGAGGTGAAACCAACAAAAGAAAGTCATAGTAACATTAGTTTCCTAAAACTTCATTACCTCCAGTAAACACGACAAAGATTTTAGACACAGACTTCAGATGCTTTGTATCTAGACTGCACATAACACCAACCCCTGCCTGACAGGGTTGATCAAAAGATCAGTAGGCAGAGTATGTGCCCAGAATCGAGAAATTTTGATAGGACAAAATTTTCCTCAAGTTCACATCCAAAATAATTTTTCAGAAGCTAAGAGCAAAAATAAGAAAACAATTTTTACACGTGAGGGCAAGCTGAACGGAAGAAGCGTACCTATACGTAGTACAAGCACGCTTAAGACTGAGCTTGAGTGTTGTTCAAACTTTTAGCCAAACAACGGCTAAGAGAAAGAAAGTTTTACATTAACAGTGCTCTTACAAATGTTTCATCTTCCTCTCATAGAGTTTATCTCTAATCATTTGTATACTCCTTAGAACTTCCTCTCGTCACCATTCACAGGGTACTTACAGCATTATTAACAAAGACTAAAATTTTGTTCCCAATTCTTTGTACTGTTATGGTCTGCAATGCTTACCTTGCATGTTTGTGAAAATTCGAATTGACCTCAATCGAATTTTCATGAGCATGCAAGAAAGCATTGTTTCTCTTGGGCTCATGTCTTGAGTATTTAAGACATGAGCCAAGACTGGTTTGGGGTCATTTCCCAGCTGACGGCTCTCTAGCTAGTCGGCTATTGGACGAGGCGTTAATCGCTATCATCCACTCTCTCTGGTTTTGGCGCAAAAACGCTAGAAACTTTAGGTGGGCTATTTAGCTGCAACCTCCCCCCCTCATTCCCTATTCACTCATCTTTTTATAAACCGCTGTAAGTGTCAAAGTAATTAATATAATTAATATATAACATATTCAATTAGAAATCTAAACGGAGTTCATTCATTCACCCAATCTAGTTTCAGACTAGTTAATATACAGGGTGGTCCAGTTCTTTCCGGCATAAATTTCAGAGGTCATTCGGGAGGTCTATACGAACAAAAAAGTTCCTATGAACCATAGTCCGAAAATGCTTCGTTTTCTAGTTATGAAAGCTCAAAGTTGCGCGAAAAGTATTGTACGCAAAAGAGAAAAAAAGTTATTCTGAGCAGCAGAAGGGGAAATAAGAAAAATCAGAGGACAGGTTTCGTTCTACTAAACGAGAGTTACAAAAAACGTTTCCTGACTTTTTTCCCAAAAACGCGTTCCAAAGGGCCTACGGCCGATCCAAAAAATTACCGTATGACCGTACGCGGCAGAAAAGTCGACAAAAAAGTGTGTTACGGTCAAAACCAATTCTGGAAAACACTAAAATAAGATTAATCAAACTCTTAGCTTTCATTTGAGCTATTATTTGATCCATTTCGAGTGCGAAATATCGGAATGGCAGCGGTTTTAAAAAAAAAGTCGGTGCGCGATTTTGAGTGCAGAGCTTACAATCAATGAGTGTTCCTTGCTACAACGGCATGTGCGGTATATCTTGGCCCACCTGCCTAACTCGAGCGGTGGCCGTCTGGTTAGAGTCGCTGTAAACGATAGTCTGCATCATCCTCGGGTGAGGGTTCGATCCTGTCTCATACCATCTTAATTTTTAACAGTCTCTTCACGTCCCGTCGCGTCGTTGATATTATTTTGCTCGATAAATGTTGCGAATTCTCATTGCGGAACACCGCAAAGGCACAGAGCTTCGGCGTGCCGACATGTCTTTTGTCTCTTAATTTCATTAAAAACGTACCGTCTCACTGTAAGTACCTGTATCAATCGATTACGAGTATCGATTATCTTACATAATGTTTAGTTGGAGAAAAGTCCAATGTTGCCGAAACTACTTTGAATACGTTGATTTAAAAATTATGCTTCGAAAAAGGGGACCCCCCCCCCCCTTGATTGATTGAAAGATTCTAATCATTAGAAAAAATATGAATGCTAATCATTAGAAAAAATATGAATGAGAAACCGGACCACTTTCAGCCCCCCCCCCTTTTCGAAGCATAATTTACGACTTTTGGGGGCATCACTTTTTTCGTTTCTTAAAGACCTTTCAAATGATATATCACAAGCCATACCTTTACATTTGACAATTTTTATGTAGGGCCCCCCGAAGCCCCAATATTTTAGGGTGAGGGGACCTTGTACCCTTTTTCACAAAAAATAGGCATGTGACACATCAAAAGAAAGCCCTTGGTCTGCCCTTTCAGAAACTTCTTAGTTTTTTTAAAATCCAATGATTTGAAGGGTCACAGCGGTCAATCAAAGATTACCCCAACATTTTTCAAAAACCACCCCTAACTCAATAAAGGGTGGTTTTCAGAAAAAAAACTCATGAATAAAAAAGTTTTATTTTTTTATGCCGTATTAGATTCCATTGTCAAAACATACCCTTTCTATTTGATTTTGTCGAGATACGAGTACCCCAACCCTGAATAACCCCCAAGGGGTGGTTTTGGGGGACTGAAAATATTTTCCCCGAATTCTTTGGGATCGATATACGTTACACGTGTTTTACCGAATTTTCATATTTGCCTTAGTTTGGCCACAATAAAAGCTTGCCAGGTGGTCTGAGACACCCAGGGGCACCACCAAGATCATTACAAGGCGGAGGCCGTGGGATTATTTCTAGACGAAATAAGTATTTTTTGATTTCTCGGTAGTTTTTTTCCCCCCCATTGTGTTTTTCAGTTTTTTTATTGCGTTTGATCTTTTGTTGTGTTCCTTTTTCTTTTCTTTCTGATTGGTTAAAGTTGCATTGCAAGTTTTGTTTTTTTTAGTGTAGCTCATTTTCTTTTAGTGGTACTTTTCCTTTTCATTATGGAGGATTTAGTGCAAAATTTGAAAACTAGAAAAGAGAATGATGAGGTTTTATTGTATGATCCGGAAGTTCGGAAAAAGTTACATGGACAGGTGAAAATAACATATAAAGGGCTTATAGTTAGGTTGTTATAGTTTCGTATAGTGTTTTTTGTGTTATTCAAGTATTTGGCTCATTTTGTTTCTTTCACACATATTCGGATTATTTTATTTTGTTGTCGCATTTCGTGTTAGTTTTCAGCGCATTGCCACTGGTAATCAGCTTATATTTGCTGCTTGTTTTTTTTTACCCCACAATTCATGCTTTCGATCAGACACAGGTCTCCAAAGTCCATAGTGGGATTTATCTTTCAATTACTACTTTGGCAGCGTGGTCTCCTCGCAGCATTCGTCTCGCTTTCTGCGGACATTCTGAGTCGGAAGAGCTTCATATTAATACTGGAATACTGGTCTCCCTTTTTTTCGTAGCCTTTTTGACTCCGACTTTCTTCATTCTCTTTCTCTGCTGTTGTTTCGGTTTACACTTTATTATCCTATTCAAATTTCAGTAGTGAAATATTCTACCTTCTTTGGGTAAATTAGAGTGCATTCTAAACCACGTTCAAGCATGATTTTTAGTTTCCAAGGAGAGTAGGGTTTTCCATTCTAAACCCAGAAGGTAATTTGCAATACCTTTTTGGTCGGTAAACCTTGCTTTCTAATTGGTTTTCACTAAATAAGTTGCGGTCCGCATTGGTGCATGTTTGGCTGTTGTGACGCACATTTGTCCCTTGAGTTCATTAGGTCACTTTTGGTGAGCAATAACTACGTCTGGGACAGATTGGGTTTCGATCGTCAAATGACACGTTTTTTTTTGGGTGCCAGACCGTACAAATTTAATTTTTTTTGGGTTGGATTTTCAGCCTTTGTTTTGTCTAAAGTTGAGACGGTTGTGTTTAATATCAGTGGTATATATATATGGATGAATTTTTTTGTCTCCCTCTTTTTCCACTGTCGTTCTTTAGGTTGTTCCACTTTCTATAGGCGTGCATTTGTTTTATTGTTTTGGTCATAATTCACCTGTGCGATGACACGGAAGTCGAGAATCTCTCTCTTTCGTTGTTTTTCATGATTGCAGCAATGGTTGTTCTATGCATGAGGTCACTGATCTTTCGTCTCGTTGTTCAGCTTCATCCCATACATCGTTTTCCGCATCACATTCACACCCTGGCATTGCATTTGTTATTGGAGATGACTAACCTAGATCCAGTAACCACGTGCCTGGTGATGACACAGCGTTTCTCATTTTCTTACGCTACTACTGGTGGAGTACTATCGACGGTCCATTTTTGCTGACTGCATTTCGAACTCCGGAATTTCCGTTCTGCCTTTTTCATCTTATTGCAGAGTTGCCACGCCCACATCACAATTTTTTTTTTTTTTTGAGGAAGTTCGACTTTAAAACCCTCATATATTTTTTCATCGTATATTTTTTGAGTGAAGGAAGTTCTTCTCTGACACCCTTCCTCCAATTCATGGTTTTTTTTTACTTTATCATCGTCTTTGGGCATTTCTGGCAATTCCTTCATCGCTGTTTTGAGGCCGGTTCATTCATTTCCGAGGAGTTATCATCAGCAAGATCATTTTGGACTCTTTTGCAATTGGAGGCGTTCTTTTCTCTTCCAACTCACGAAACCTCAACTTCAACCCTCAACTTTAGAAGTATGCTGCTAATTCGACTGTTTGGATTTCTTGGCTTCTCTGTCATCGTGCATTGAGTTGTCATAATAAAACATCACGCAAGGTGGAACTTCTCTATTTTATTTTTTTGTAATGTGACTTTGTTTATAAGAGTGAATAAGGGGAACAAAATTTCAAAGGATCTTATTTTTTTTTTGCCTTTCTTGTTTTTTTTTTTTTGTTTTTGTTAAATCTTAAATTTTTTTTTTTTGTGGTTTGTTGTCTTTTTTTTTTTTTTTTTTTTTTTTTTTTTTTATTTTTATTGTAATTAATATCTATCCATAATTGTGGAATTTAATTCGCCATGTTATGGTCTATATGGCAACAGCCATCGTTTAAGTATCCTTTGGGATCAGTCGGGTCGACTGTTAAAAAGAAAGAGCCATGTTATGGTCTGCCATGCTTACCTTGCATGTTTGTAAAAATTCGAATTGACCTCACAGAACTCACTAACACAGAACTAAAATCCGAGTCAAAACCACTAAAAAACACTAAACAATAATAAACTTAAATCGAAAGTATACGAAAAACGACATGATTAAATAATCAAAAACGGTTCTGGAAAGAGGCGATTGGAACGTGTATAAACCGCGGCGAGCTCGCTAAACGTGATAAGTGCGACTGAGAAATACCAAACAGTTCCAAAACAAAACATAAACACAGATTAAAAGAAACTAGAGGTGACCACCGAAATAATAAGGAAACTGCATACAAATTACAACACTTCATTGTAGGCAACACTCAGAGCCTGTGTGTCACTCCTGAAATTGATAGCAACGGGCATCTTTTGACTTGAGTGGCCTCATGAATCAATCTTGCTCTTAAATTTTGCTCTCTGACTAAAATCTTTGGTTCCGAAAAATTAAATTCATGATGTTGATCTTTGGCATGCTGATGCAGAGCTGTTACTTCCTTTTTATCATATTTATGAGAGCGTATCCTTTCACAAAAGTATCTTCTAGTCTGGCCAATGTATGCTGAGTCACAATTATTGCAATTAATTTGATAAACAACGTTCGAATGTTTTTCTACAGGAACTTGACTCTTTAACCTCGAAAATAACCCTTTGCTCACCAAAGTTTTACTGTAAACGGGATACACATCGAATAAATTCCAACATTTTTTCAACTTTCCACTCAGGCCTCTGATATACGGCACTTTAACCACCTTACTACAGTCAAACTTGGTTTTTTCGTGTTTACCAGTTTTACATATGTATCCACACTTCCGTCTAATTTTTTCTATGAGATTTGGTGGGTATCCATTTTCAATAAGCTGATTGTATACTTTTCTTTCACTTTCTTTCTGGTAACATGCATCCGACAATTTGATGGCTCGTTGAAATAAATTATTCAATACGTTGAGTTTCCACTGATGAGGTACGGATGAAAAATAATTTAAGTACCTTCCGGAACAAGTCCGCGGTTTTTGGTACCATTTGGTTTTTATTGTACCTTCTATATTGTGATCAATGGTCATATCTAGGAAATTGATAATCATGTTATTTTCAATCTCTATAGTAAACTAAATACGAGGATGATATGCGTTAAAATGTTCTAGCACATAAATGCACATACTTTAAGGAACACAAATTAAAATATCGTCAACAAATCTTTTATAAAACGTGTAACAGCATTTTCGGGTTTTTAAAATCTCATTTTCAGCATACTCCATGACTAAATTTGCTACGACTGCTGAAACAGGTCCCCCCATTGCGACACCTGGCACTTGCTGGAAAAACTTATTTTCACCATACTAGAAGAAGGTTGATTCCAAACATACTTTTAGAGCGTAAATGAATTCTATTTGTGGAAGTTTTGTGTGATTCTTAATTATTTCCCATTTATTCTCAACGGCAGCTATTGCTAAATTAACTGGTATGTTTGTATACAATGATTGCACATCAAGTGACATGAGAGTATAACCTTCGGGAATTTTTTGATGTTTTATAAACTCTCTGAAATTGAAGGAGTCCTTAATAAATGAGGGTGTTTTTCCTACAACATTGCTCAAGATGTTTGCTAAAAACTTGGACATGTTATAAAATGGAGAGTTAAATGGATACTTTTAATATTTAAAAAAATAATTCAAAATGGTCGAAAAGCTTGGTGAGTTATTGAAATTATATATATATATATATATATATATATATATATATATATATATATATATATATATATATATATATATATATTTAACAACTTTAATCGGGATAAAGGCTATTATTAATCAATAAGACGGGACGTTTCGGGGTATCACAACCCCATTATCAACCGCGAAAAAAAAATAAAATAAAAGTGAAAATAATACAAGTTACACTATTTATTAACATTATTAATTGTTAACATTATTGTTAACATTATTTTCACTTTTATTTTCACTTTTATTTTATTTTTTTTTTCGCGGTTGATAATGGGGTTGTGATACCCCGAAACGTCCCGTCTTATTGATTAATAATAGCCTTTATCCCGATTAAAGTTGTTAAATATATTAGTGGGCTAATTAAGAATTGTTTTATACTTATATATATATATATATTATATATATATATATATATATATCACGTAACCTGCTCACTATGGTTTTCTTGAACGGGTGGCGATAAAAAAATCTGGAAAAATCGGTTTCACAGTAACTCAGACCTGAAGTTTCATTTAAAAATACTTCCACAACCCAAAATTTGGTTTTTGGGGGGTTTTCAAGGGGGGTGCCCCCAGAATCTCGAAATTTTCAAATAGCAACCCCTATCTTGTGATACCTCGTTTGAAAGAGGGTGAAATTCTAAGCATTTTGGCTTAAACCGGAAGTCGATGTCTTTTTTCGTTTTCGAGATATCGAATGTCGAAGATCGATATAGGACCAATTTTCGAAAATTCTTAACTCCTACAAAAAAAGTTGTAAAACAAAAAACTGCACATGTAAAATGCTCTACTTGATGAGTACTTTCAAGAAAAAAATACAAAGTTCCAATCAAATAAACCGGAAGTCGACTTTTAGGCACCTTAACATTTTTGGCGGGAAAATCCCCATTTCTCAAAATTTTCAAACGGCAAACCCTATCTTTTAAAACCTCATTCGAAAAGGCGTAAAATGTTGTGCATTTTGGCGCAATCAAAAGTCCGATATCATTTTTCGAATTCGATATATCGAAAATCGAAGTTCGATTTAGACCATTTTTCGACCCAGTAAAAACTGGATCCTATCGTGTGATACATCATTCAAAAGCACACAAAAAACCAAAAATTTTAGTGCAAACCGGAAGTCAATACCTTTTTTCGCGGTCGAGATATCGCAAGTCAAAGTTTAGTCTTTGGTTAGGGCCTACCTTAAACTTTGACTTGCGATATCTCGACCGCAAAAAAAGGTATTGACTTCCGGTTTGCACTAAAATTTTTGGTTTTTTGTGTGCTTTTGAATGATGTATCACACGATAGGATCCGGTTTTTACTGGGTCGAAAAATGGTCTAAATCGAACTTCGATTTTCGATATATCGAATTAGAAAAATGATATCGGACTTTCGATTGCGCCAAAAGGCACAACTTTTTACGCCTTTTTGAATGAGGTATTAAAAGATAGGTGTTGCCATAAGAAAATTTTGAGAAATGGGGGTTTTCCCGCCAAAAATGTTAAGGTGCCTAAAAGTCGACTTCCGGTTTATTTGATTGTAAATTTGTATTTTTTTCTTGAAAGTACTCATCAAGTAGAGCATTTTACATGCGCAGTTTTTTGTCTTACGACTTTTTTTGTAGGAGTTAAGAATTTTCGAAAATTGGTCCTATATGAATATCGATCTTCGACATTCGATATTTCGAAAACGAAAAAAGATATCGACTTCCGGTTTAAGCCAAAATGCTTAGAATTTTACCCTCTTTCAAACGAGGCATCACAAGATAGGGGTTGCTATTTGAAAATTTCGAGATTAGGGGGGCACCGCCCTGAAAACCCCCAAAAACCAAATTTTGGGTTGTGGCAGTATTTTTAAATGAAACTTCAGGTCTGAGTTACTGTAAAACCGATTTTTCCAGATTTTTTTATCGTCACCCGTTCAAGAAAACCATAGTGAGCAGGTTACGTGAAACACCCTGTATATATATTATAAGGGGCACCACAAAGATCATTATAGTTCGAATGCCTTATAATAATCAGATGGTAAATACGTTGCTGTAATTTGTTAAGTAAATTGAAATGTAACAGTTCTTCTATTTTCTGCCTGAGGTTCCAAACAGAGTAACAGTGGGGCTGTTGCACACTTTTGCGAAAAGGGATTGAACAGTCGATTCAGATATATAAACCTCCATGAATTACGATGGCAGCACTAAAAACATCCAAAATTCACCCCTAAAATCAATAAACGCATTTATTTGCGCGAGCGTAATGGTAGCATTGGGCAGTGATAATAGGAGATTCCCATCTAGCAATGCTGTGAATTCCATCAAGAAGTGACCAATTAGAGACGACTTTCATTTGACACCGGTGTCACTAGATGTCACGGTACCATTCAACAGATGTGGATCATTATTCTGATGACTTATTACTCTGTGAATCATCCTTGTCAGCAGAGAGAGAGTGGCGAAATGAAGATAGGAATCTCCCATTATTACTGCCCTAGGTTGGACCATTACGCTCACGCAAATGAAAGCAGTCATTGACTTAAGGAGTGGATTTTGGAAGTATTTAGTAGTACCATAATTATTTTCGGAGGTTCTTACACCAGAGCGACTATTACAGCGCTTATAGTAAAAGAGTGCAACAGCCCCATTCTGGAGAAACAGCCCAAAGACCGGATACATAAAAGTATTTGTAAACATGTTCATTTTTGCAAAAAAGACAACTGTTGGCAGCTAGTTTTCATTAAATAAACGACAAACATGCTATACGATACTTCTGTATTATTGCACATTACCGAAATGTTTTACAGGGTGTGGCAAAAGTCTCCCCCTCTGACTAACTTTTGAATGATTGCTGATAAAAAAACCAAACTTGGGGATGTTTCTAACTTTATGGGAACTTCATTTCGGCGTATTCCAAATTTCCGGGGGCGCTCCTGGGGGGGGGTTTCGCCCCCTAACTCAAAATTTTCAAATAGCAACCCCCATCTTGTGATATCTCGTTTGAAAGGCCAGCAGAAAATTCTAAAGCCGGGTCCACACCTGAGCATTTCGCCGCATGGCGTACCGAACAGCATTCCCCCGAATGCGCGCCAATGTGGACAACGCGTCGCACCGAATGAGCCATACGTTGTGCGGTGCGGACTGTTCGGCCGTGCTCGCTCAGGGAGGCAGTTTTTGTGACCCGAGTCAAAGGAAATTCCGTGTGGCGCAAACGCAGGTGTGGACGCATTCAGTAGCGCGTGGACTGTTCAAATACGGACGAATATTTCTTGAGCACGGGCGAACAGACCGAGGCAGTGCTCGTGCATCATTTGGTACGACCTGTTCGTCCAAATAAAAAAAAAATCTCCGCAAAGCCCACATCGCATGAGCATGCGGGCAAATGCTCAAGCGCTGTGCGGTGCGCAGAAATGCTCAGGTGTGGACCCGGCTTAAAGCCACGTCCACACTTGAGAATTTCGCCACATTGCACGGCACACCGCACAGCATGCGCCCGAATGTGCGCCAGTGTGGACGTCGCACCACACCGAATGAACCATTTGTTGTGCGGTGCGGACTATTTGGCCATGTTCGCTCAGGGAGGCGGTTTTAGTGACCCGAGTCAAAGGAAATTCCGTGCAGTGCGAACGCAAGTGTGAACGCATTCAGTAGCGCGTTGACTATTTATTAACGGACGAATATTTCTTGAGTACGGGCAAACAGACCGAGGCGGTGTTCGCGCGCCGTTCAGTGCGGCCTGTTCGTCGAAATAAAAAAAAATCTCCGCAAAGCCCACTCCGCATGAGCATGCGCCATGCGGTAAGGCGAAATGCTCAAGTGTGGATGCGCCTTTTAAAATATTCTAAAAGGTAAGTACTTTTCAGAAAAAAAATACGGCTGTGAAACAAATTTAGTCAAATTTGGTTTTAGAGCCCCCAAATATTTCTAACATTTTCACGCTCCCAGGGAGGATACCTCAAAAGTTCCTAAGGACAAACCCGACTAAGTGATATGTCAATCGAAAAGGCGTAAGAAACTGAACGTTTTGGCGCAAACTAGAGGTTCATGCCATTTTTCAAATTCGAGATATCGATTGTTAAAGTTTGCTTTAAAAAGTTCGATATCTCGAATTTGAAAACTGGTATGGACCTCTGGTTTGCGCAAAAACGTTAAGGTTTCTAAGCCCTTTCGATCGACATATCACTAAATAGGGTTTGTCTTTCGTAACTTTTAAGATATCCCCCCAGGGGGCGTAAAAACGTTAGAAATTTTTGGGGGCTTTATAACCAAATTTCGACGAGGTTTGTTTCACAGCCGTATTTTTTTCTGAAAAGTCCTTGCTTTTTAGAGTATTTAAGACTACTAGTTTTTTAAATGTCGACTTTTGAAGTAGGAAAAATGATTTTTTGAAAAAGAGTCCAAACCAAATTGACCTTTGATGTATCAAAAACTAAAAACAATATCAGGCTCCGGCTTGCGCTCAAAATGAGGCGATGCGACTCGTTGCACAACTGTTATACTCACAGTTTCACAGTGTGCAGCATCAGCCGACCAACTGAGCACCATCACTGTGTCTGAGCTGTGTTGCGTGCAGGGAACAATTATATCTGGCGCTGCTATTGCTGTGCAGCAGTCAGCGATTGCAACATGATTAGAACTTCTTCGACAGATGACTGCTGATTGCTCGACAAGATTAAATAGCTGCTTTATCAGACGAATGTTGATGAGACTCTTTGCACTGCTTATGCCAAAGTGGAAAAGTATGTAGTTGTCGATCGTGAAATTGTGGTGGAAAAAAACAATTTTGGACTCATTTCTTGTTTGAAAGAAACTTAAAAACATACAACTTTAATGTTAAGTTGTTCTTAGGAATAATTTTTAGACAGCACTAGGAGCGCTCGGCTTGACTGATGTGAAGATATTGTTACGTGGATACAGTCACTTCCAATCTGATCATGGCGTCCTCTCTCACTTCTTTAACTCATCTTCTCATATCTATTCAACCTTATTTGTAACAATTTTGTTCGAAATGATGAGACTTTCATTTACGTTATCCGGGCACCAAGAGATCTGCAGATTCTTTTTCATTTCTTGTTGAGACGTGTTCCAGTCAGCAAATTCTGATGGGTCGCTCCTGAGGTAAAGTGTCTCCGAATAACTGCGTCAGTTAACACAGCTTAAAATAATCAGAACCAAATTCCTGTACCGTTAAGCGCATTTTTCAACGTTCTGAATACATTGATGACCTCTAGATAAAATTACCAACCTGCAGTCCCCAGACAAACGTTAAATCAAAGATTTACTGTGTTACTTAAAGAAGCTTTCACTCATTGATAGAATTAACATTTTAAAAAAGATTTATTAAAATAATGAGTAAATTACGATCTTACCAAATGCAAGATACAATGAGTAAAAAATCAGAGGGAAGCAGAAAGCATCAATGTTGCCAAGAATCCACATTCTTCGGATCCAACTCCTAAAAAATGTAATGCTGACAACAGGTTTCTTCAAATTTCCACCTGAAAAATTCAAGTTCAAAAGAAGGAATGTTAATTTGACAAATTGATTTTACACGTCTTGTTTCAGGGTAGAATTCAAAAGTAAAAATACATATTTCTGCAATAAGAGACTGATGAACTGAATTTTCCCCTACTGAGCAATGGAAAGTTCTTCCTGCAGTACTCCATGCATTCACACATTTTTAAAGCACCAAGTATAATCTGTAATCCGTTTTTTGGGTTCCGAAAGGTAAAAGTTCTGAAGAAAATTACTGAAATGCCAGGTGCCAGAAATCCAAAGCAGGCCAAACTGAAATGCATGACGCAGCGCAAAGCGGGCGACCGCCGAACGTCCAAATTAACGATCCAACCTTATTTTAAAAATATTCATAGTAATAAATAACTAAAGCTGTGTGCGCTTTCAGAGTTTTTCCCTTGTGTGTCGAGCAAAAATCTTTAAAAGAAAGAGTAGATGTGCTCTGCTCTCCTCGTAAGAAGGGTGCATATCAACGAGCTGTAGAGATGGAGAGTCTGATATACAGGGTGTGGCAAAAGTCTTTCCCCCCAGGCTAACTTTTGAACAGTTGCTGATAAAAAAAACCAAACTTGGGGGATGTTTCTAACTTTATGGACATCATTTCGACGCATTCCAAATTTCTGGGGGGCGCCCCAAAGGGGAGGGGGGGTTTGCCACCTGGCTCAAAATTTTCAAACGGCAATCCCTCTCTTGTGATACCTCGTTTGAAAGGCCAACAAATTCTAAGACTTACAGTGCAAACCGGAGGTCGATATCGTTTTAAGTTTTTGATATATCGAAGGTCGATTCGGTAAGGACTCATTTACAAAAAATTCCCGGATGCCTAATATTTGTTGTAATCTTCCACTCAATATATATATTATTCGCCACTGATGGCGAATCTTTGTGACGTATACATCATTTTTAGCACTCAGTCTCTCTACTCAGCTTAAGCTGCGAGGACAACTGAGTGCCTAGATAGAAAAAGTCATCTCAAAAAAGGGGAGACCGCGACAATATTTTTGGCGGGAAGACGCCTATTTCTCAAAATTTTCAAATGGCAAACCCAATCTTGTATTACATCATTCGAAAAGGCGTAAAAAATTGTGCTTGTTGGCGCAGTTCAAAGTTCGATATCGTTTTCCTTATTTGATATATCGAAAATCAAAGTGCGATTTGGACCATTTTTCGACCCTGTGAAAGATGGATCCTATCGTGTGATATTCATCATTCGAAAGCACTTAAAAAACCTATCATTTAAGCGCAAACCGGAAGTCAATACCTTTTTATGCGGTCAAGATATCGCAAGTTAAAATTTAAGGTAGGCCCAAACCGGAAACTAAACATTGACTTGCGATACCTCGACCGCATAAAAAGGTATTGACTTCCGTTTTGCGCTAAAGTGCTTTGTTTTTTAAGTGCTTTCGAATGATATATCACACGATAGGATTCGTCTTTCACAGGGTCGAAAAATGGTCCTAATTGAACTTCGATTTTTGATACATCGAATAAAAAAACGATACCGAAATTTCAACTGCGGCAAAGCGAGTAACTTATTACGCCTTTTTGAATGATGTAATAAAAGATTGGGGTTGCCAATTGAAAATTTTGAGAAATGTGCGTTTTCCCGTCAAAAATGTTAACGGGCTTAAAAGTCGCCTTCCGATTTCTTTGATCGGAAATTCGTAATTTTTACTTGAAATTGCTCTTCAAGTAGAGCATTTCACTAGTGCAGTTTTCTGTTTTACGACTCTTTTTGTAGGAGTTAAAAGTTTGCGAAAATTGGTCCAAACTCGAACTTCGACTTACGATATCTCGGACACAAGAAAAGATGGCAATTTCCGGTTTAAGCCAAAATGTTTAGAGTTATACGCCCTTTCAAATGAGGCATCACAAAATAGGGGTTGCCATTTGAAAATTTCGAGATTTAGGGGATTCCTCTACTGAAAACCCCCCAAAAACCAAATTCTGGGTTGTGATTGTACTTTCAAGTGAAACCTCAGGTCCGAGTTAGTATAAAACCGATTTTTCCCGATTTTTTTATGGTCAACCGTTCAAAATAACCATAGTGAGCAAGTTACGTGAACCACCCTGTACATGCATATTTCACGTTGATTACAGGTGTGAGGTGGCACCACTTGCAGTGAATTGTGGGGTGGGCAAGATTTCTACATCATTTTATCAAGGGAAACAAAGAAAAGTTCTTGGGGGGTGTTCTTAAACAATAATAAAATTTACAAATGCTAAGGCCTTACATTTTATTCGCTGATCTAAGATTCGCACCAGACAAAGAGGTATGACACTTGCAGCAATCATGAAGCCAAACAAAATTTGAAACTGTGAAAGAAAAGAGGCGTACACATGAATTTCAATTCTGTCCAGCACTAAGGTAAATGCAAAAAACAAAAATTGATTTTGGTATCAGAATCGCCTTCCACAACACAACCTAACCAAAATTAAATCATCCACACTTACAGCTATAGATAAACCAGAGTCAGACAAGCCCACAATGGGAGTTTTCAGCTTGTTAAAAGTGCAACATTTGAGGAGTTTTAACCCTTAGAGGAACCTGTCCCATTGACAGCCACTTTCTGCCCTCTTTTAGGTCAAAAATCACAAGCCTGGAAACAATAAAAAAGTCGTGGATTACATGTGCTTGGACGTCCAATCGATCAGAAAACATCAATTAAAGAGGTATCTTGGTTTGTTCACCCAATTTGTGTATGAATTTGACTACATTTTTGTCAGAGGAAGCGGCGCATTAAGCTACTAATACAGCTATGAGATTAAGCTTCAGGTATAAGCACAGTCCACAATTTTTTTCCTTTTTTAGACTCTTAATTTTTGACCAAGAGAGGGGCAAAAAATAGTCCTTATTGGAACAGAAAATATACCTTGCAAGTGAAGAAACATCCAATTTAATAATTTACAAAAAAAAAAAAAAAAAAAAAAAAAAAAAAAAAAAAAAAAAAAAAAAAAAAAAAAAACAGATTATGTGTTTTGGCAAAACTTTTTTAAGTATTTTAACTCAAATTCCTGTGTTAAGATACTTGCTTTTTGCCGCCAGCAACCGATTTTTGAAATCATTGGATAAGGTTCGTAAACTGAATAAATGAAAGGCTATGCTTTTGGGCCCTTTTAAGCGTTCAAGAAAATGGAGACCTCTGTTACCAAGTATCCCTCTGTTACAATCGATAAGCTAAAAGCAGCTTAGAACAAGGGGATAGCGCATCATATGTAGCAGAGGGATTACTGCTTTCAGAGCTCTATTTTTTGACAAAATGTAGCGGTGGGATAACTCGTTAAAGAGCTATACTTTTTGAAAAAAACTTTAGAGAGACTAATAATACCCCTTCATTTATCCAGTCTACCAGCCTTATCCAATGATTTTGAAAATCAGTCCTCTATGTATGTTTGGTAATAAATTGATACATTTGGTCCTTCAAAGCTCTCTTTACTTTATTCTCCCTGAGTTCTATAGATTTCCGTGTATCACTTATAGGATTCCAGACACTTCAGGGCCCTGGCCCTGGCACAAACAGAGTGGAACTACTCGATTTTTCAGTTATACAAAATAAGCGAACCCCCTCTCCCCAGAAATAAGAGAACACTTATTTTTAATTGTCATCTCTTTCAGAAAACTGTACGACTAGCTGTTACATCAGATTGGAAACCGAATTTTCACTCACCGCCGAAGAAAAATTTGCCATTAAAAGTAATCGAGCAAAAACACCAAAATTATTTCTCGGCTTGTCAAGAGCAAACGGCTGTGATACTGTCTGATTTCTTCCTAGCATATCTTCAGCAGAAACCTGAATTATAAAAACACAAAGAAATGATAGTAATAATAGTAATAATAATAATAATAAGGAGAATCAATGCAGGAGCTGGAAAAAATACAAAAAAGAAACAAACCACGGAGATACAAAATCGAAGTGAAGACCATGAAAATAGCCAGAGGCCTCAAACCCAAGAAAGTATGGAGGCAAGCGGGAGCACAAATGGGGCCCTAAGAACCCCAAATACAAATGAGCATGTAAATGAGTTGTTCCAAACCCCAGTTGGAACAGTAGGTGGTCTGAAGAAACTATATGAGCATGGACCTTCTAAAAGTAAAAATAAGAGACCAAGAGAAGAGGAAGAGCCGAAGACCATAGTACAAGCAGAGAAGCAGTTTAAGAGAGCGCTATCCTACATGAAAAATCTTATAAAAGAAATAGAGATGGAGGCTGGTCTGAAAACTGGCGCGCGAGACATGATAGACAATATGACAGAGGCATTCGAAGACATGAAGACAATTGCAGAAGAATCCCAAGACCCGATACGACCTGCTGGCGAAAACCTACAATTGGGGGATCTAAAGAAAGATATATTGTGTGAAATGCAGAAATTGGTGAAGGAAGCCGTACGGAGCGAGATGAATAAAGCCAGTGCACCAGCAACAAAAAACCAGGTAAACGGTAAAAAATGCAGTTAGAGGTGTACTTATACAGGACATGCCCATATTAACAGAACAGGCAATTGCCACAGCAGGCCAACCAGGGACATACGCGGAACGATTGAAGATACCGAGCATAAATGCCCCTAGAATCAGCGCAATCCCGAAGTCCACGGGAACTGTACTCACAATCAAACAAGCGGAAGGGAAGACAGACAAAGACCCCGATTTGCTGGAAAAGGAGTTCAAGAAAATCATAGACGAAAAGAATGAAAACCTACAACTAAGAGGAGTACGTACAGGCAAAGGTTGCGTCGTTGTAGTAGCGGACACCAAAGAGATGGCTGAGAAAATAGTGAAGAACGATCAATTCAAAGAAGCAGGACTAGTAGTGGAAACGGCAAAAAACAGACAACCCGCGTTATTACTAAGGGGGGTCGATGCAGACCTGTCTGAGGAAGAACTCCAGAAAACCCTTTATGAGAAAAACCCGAGACTGCAAGAAAATGGCCAATTAACGCTGCGAGATTTCAGTCTGAACTTTCAACCGGTGGCAAAACTCTGACCCAGAAATAAAAAATCAAAGACAAGGTCAACTGGATTGTCAAATGCTCACCGAAAATTAGAAACATCGTGATGAAGCAAGGCGAGAGGCTGTCCTAAAATACGGAACGGTGTACTGCTCAGACTATATCACTCCAACGAGATGTTATAAATGCCAACTGTACGGTCACCCAGCCAAATACTGCCGAGAAGAAAAAGATACGTGTGGATACTGTGCGGGAAAAGGCCATAGATTTAAAGACTGCGAAGTAAGGAATAACCCAGAAGCTCAACCTAATGTGCGGCTTGCTTCAGGATGAAAGTAAAAGATGATAACCATACTGGGGATTCTTATGAATGTACTGCATTCATGAGGGCTAGGGAGGAGATGGCCAGAAGGACTGATTATGGCCTCTGAGACAGGAAGTCAGCAAGCGTCACAAAGCGGACAAGCGCTGAGTGACGCTAGCGGGGCGGAGCCACAACCCTCGAGTAGAGTCAAGTGGACGAAATCTGATAACCTAGAAGTGGTAAGGTGTTATTACTTGGCGCAAAAGAGAAACAGTGCATCGGAAAAAGAAGTTTACGATCTTTGGAGAATAAGAAATCCCGGAGTAAGGCCCAATATGGATTCAAAAAAACTGGCATCCCAACGCATATACATTATAAAGAACAAAAAAATAACACCTGAGGAGATAAAGACCATGCAAAATGAAATCAAAGAAGATTTGGAAGAAGATCCGGAACAAACAACAGAAGAACAGACTCCCGAGGGACCCATACATCCACCGAGTCCCCGGATCCATTCAGACCCCCATCCACAAGAAGTCCCTGCCGGCTTAGAAAATAGTAACTGTACCATCAGTCAAGGTCCCGGGGAACCCCCCGCGGAAGATGAAACGGAGGGCTACAACTACCCCCAGCGGCCCATATACAACACCGCAATAACGGAGGAAGACCAGCTACTCCAAAAGGTCGAAGATGAATACGCAGAGCAGGTAAACGTGAGGATCGAGGAAAGGGAGCAACTCTCGAAATTACAGAATGTTAAAAAAGCCAACATGACCATACATAGGGTGAACAAAATCATTGGAAAAATGATAGAGGAGAAAGGAGAGCAAATGGGACTCAAAGAGATCAACGCATTAGTATTTTCGGGGGCAAAGGTTGTATTGGAGCTGGAAAACCCTGTTGAGAGACCGAAGAATAACGCTAAAAGAGGAGGATCTACCACACCACCATGGGTGAGGAGAATAGAAACGAAGATCCTCGGACTCCGGAGACACCTAAGCATCCTAGAGAACTATCGGAGGGACGGAAGTGGAGAAATCAAGGCAGAAACCCTTCTACACTTTTACGCAGAGAAGGGTCTCCAAACCACCGAAGAGGTGTGCGAATATCTGAAGCAAAGAATAACAGCCCTAGCCCAACGGATACGCAGATATAAGAGACGAGCAGCACAATTCCAGGAGAACAAGCAGTTCAGAGCAAACCAAAAGGCTTTCTTCCGCAAACTGCGACGAGGGAAAGTAGAGGAAGGACCAACACCAGAACCAACGGCGGTTGACCAATTCTGTACAGGAATATTTGAAGATGACACGCAGCACAACCAAGAAGCCAAATGGATCGGGAAATTTAAGTGCAACACCCAAATGGAGTTCGATCCGATCTCGGAAACAGAGGTCAAAACGGTATTATTCAGAATGGCTAACTGGAAATCCCCAGGTCCGGACATGATCCAAAATTTTTGGCTCAAGCAATTTCGAACGATGCATAAGAAACTAGCGATGGAACTTAATAAACTATTGGAATCAGATGATTTTCCAGGATGGGTGGCAAGGGGCAAAACGTTTTTGATCCCAAAAACACCGGAAACTGACAACCCTCAGAACTACAGACCGATCACCTGTCTTAACACTACATTCAAGCTGTACACAGGAATACTTGCGGAAAAAATAGGAAGATATGCCGAAAAAACCGGTATCATACCAGTAGAGCAAAAAGAATGTTGAAGAGGAGCCCGAGGATGCTTAGACCAACTGCTTATCTCTAAAAGGGTGGTAGAAGACTGCAAAGCCCGTAACAAGAACCTGTCACTAGCCTGGATAGATTATAGAAAAGCCTTCGACAGTGTACCACACTCATGGATCCTACAATCGATGAAAATGGTAGGCATAAATGAAAAAATCGGCGCTATCCCCCTAGCGCTTCGCGCAGGCTACGGCGCTACGCGCCGTCATATTGGGGCAGGGGCGCAATATGTTGCGGGTACCCGCACGCGACTTTCTCGCTCCATGTTTCCTATACTTTACAGCATAGGGGTGCACAAGATTATTAATAAAGCTCAGTCAAATTTCGGTTCAACAATACTGCTGAGATTAGATAACCCAGAAAGATTATCACTTCCAAAATCAACGTAGCTTCATACTTTAAGGTATCTGCGGTACAAGAGGAAAGGAACTATACTTGCAAAGGAAATTTGGCGATCCTAACTATTCAAAAAGGAGATGAAACAAGAAGGTAGTTCACTCTGGATGACGAGATCTGTGACCATGAAAATAATCAGACCGGGATTCAAACCCACAACCTTTAAAGTTCAGTGGTTATTTGCGCTTGATAGAATAGATGTCGTGTGTAGCGTATTTCTGATCTCAACAGGACGCTTTCGCCGGCGAAGCAGTTGTGCGAGTTCCATATGATGCAGTTGAGTGAGTGTTCGCCAACCATCAGATAACTGATAAGACCATCATGTCTTCGAAAGTTGGGCGAATCCATCTTGAGGGGTGTGGAAGGTTCCCTGGAAACAGATTTATTTTCCTGACACAGGCTGACAGTCCATACCCCTCAGGCATCATGGACTTGCCGCGATTCTCGAGGAGGAGGGAGAACCCCTGATTCCCCTTGGCCATACATTTCACTCACCCCAGTTCAGTCAGTGCCCATCGCGTCGCCCCCTCTCCATTCAATGTACACAGCCAATTCTTCCTTCTTGCCCGTGTTTACATTTGGTTGAGAACAAGCTTAGGTTAGGGCCTAACCATTAAGTAGTTTGCGTTTAAATCTAATGATCACGAAGAGTTTGGTCATCTTTAAGTTTATCTCCCATAGTGTCTGTCAAAACTCCAATTTTCTCTTTTAGCACATTCACTCAACTTCTGAAAATAAGTGGTAGTTCTAGTGCACCACAGAATCTCCATTGTCAACATGGATTTTTGCTATCTCAAAGCAGCCTTACTTTGAGTGATAACGTGTGCGTGTGTTTGTGTGTTAGTGTTCCCTCATCAGTGACCTCGTTTTCTTTGAATCTAATTTCACCGGTCAAACATCAAAATCTGATCAATGACCGATGGTCCGACAGTTTTCTTAAAAGTGGTTTTTAATTTTACTCTTCTACGAAATTTAAATGTGTGCCATATAGGCAGCTTTCCCCCTTTATTGTGGTAGTTCCAAGCAAGAAAAACACAGCAATTCCTAATCAGGGTTTCAGTGTTTTCTCATTTGGAGCTGCATAGTTACGGCTCTAATGTCACAATCTTTACTTGTCAAACACTACTATTGGAATCAGAACAGTGAGTACATTTACGATTTTTTAAATAAATCAGTGTTGACACTTGAAATTTGGCATCGCTGAATTTGCTCCATTTGAACTCATTTAAAATATCGATTAGGTGGAGTGCACCGTGTACTTGTGATAGTTTGACCTTTCCATCGGTGGAAATGGATCAAATGCAGCTATGCCAGATTGCAGGCGACACCACTGAATACAAACCTCTAAGTGGTGCTCTTAAAAATTGAAGTTCTACTTGTCTAACCCACCCCCTCTCCCATAACTACCCTTATTTGGTTTTTCTTGGACGAATCAATGCTGCCATTCGATGTGTCTCTCTTAGGAGCATATTTTCACCAAGTTTCAAGAAAATCCCTATGGTGGTGGTCTCGGAAACGGGTATTTTTCCCCATTTCCCCCACCCCCCTCTCCCATATCTACCCTCATTAGGGTTTTCTCGAAAAAACGAATGATTCCATTCGATTTGTCTGTCTTAGGAGCATATTTTCACCAAGTTTCAAGGAAATCCTTAGAGCCATTTTTTAGGAATTTCAATTTTTACCCTATTTTAGGGGTAAAACCCCCCCTAACAACCCTCAAATTCAATTTTAAGAAAAACCAAAGAAATCGTCTGTAGAACTATCTGAAAGAACCCCTCTTGCCAAATTTGGATGCTAATGGACCCATAGGTTAGAAGTTATGATGTCGGACGGACAGACGGACGGACGGACTGACGGACAGACATTTTTTGGGAATATGATTTTTGAGTTCAGGGGGATCTGAAATGCCAAGATATGGAAAAACCCCAACTTCGAAATTTTTCATGATGACAATACTTTCTCTCCTTAGGGGGGAGCGAGAAAGTAAAAATGCGCCACACTGTGTCACCTTTCATGTATATATCGATATACCTATATGTATATCATCGACCTTTTTGGTTGCTTGAAAATATTTGTACTAGACAGACCTAATATTATTCCGACGTTGCCAGTTAGTTTCCCCTGTTTAATTCCCATGTGAAGGAATCTGATGAATGAAATCACTTGCTATTTTCGGAATCAGGATTTAACGTAAAAATTGGGACTTAGGTTTTTGGGACTTTCAAGAAATTCATTGCTCTAGGTCAAATATTGATAGAGTTGAATTCAATTAAAGATGGCTTCTTCTAGAGTTTGTTGTATCCTTTTGATACAAATAAGTCCAATTAGTTTTACGGGACAATAAGTTAAACGGCGTTGTCGGATCGTCGCTCGAAGGCCGTGTTTTTAGCCTAAATCTAAACCAGGATAATTTGGTTTTTCGGCAGCGATCAGGCAACACTGTAATAAAGTCATTGCACACTAGTGCTTTATAATCTTTTCACTTTTATACTTTTTTACGTAGGTTAAAATGCCGACCTGGCATCCCATATCAGATAAATTTCGACTAGAATGCCATTCGGTGGTGCGTATGTTTTCATATACCTCTGCTTCTTACTTAATGTTGACTATTTTATATATACATATATTTAAAAGGGAAAATGGGGTACACGCGACTACTTCGAGTCATCTGTTGTCTTTTCGGCAAATACGAAATAAAAATGTAAATCAACTCGACCGCACTCATGCACCCGTTAAATTTGCCACCTTTGGATCTTTGGAACATAGGATGTGGATTTTGGATCGCCTCATGACCGCTTTCAGATTTCTGCTGCGACATTCCCATTGCAAGGGGAGCAATCATGGATGGACACTCATGCTCACGGCCGGATGGATTGAAATTCTGCTTCCAGCATCGCACTTTTCGATTGAGACGCCCACGCTTTCCACGCTTGCCAAACTGCTACGGTACTTGCGCGGATAGACGCGTCTGGCCTTTCAGCCCTGATTTGATTTTGCGGCGCAGCGCTTCGAAACTATTTTCTGAGATGCACATTTTTCTTGTTGCGCAGCGAACCTGAGCAGCAATGCCACCACAGCACCTTCAAATTTTCTAAATCTCGAATCAGAAACAAGTTGCACCATTGATCATGGGTGCAAAGCCTCGCGAATTCATGACTATTCTCGTTAATCTTAAACGTATATCAGTTCTTGGATATTAGGATATTTCATCCCGAGCCCTGATTGGTCCATCTTCCAGAGGCTCCTCTGAAAAAAAATTTATTCCCAACTTGGAAAAATCTTCTCGGAGTCGAGATTTTTTTTTCTGATCAGGGTGGATCTACGTGAACACTCCTGGATTTGTTTTTCTCTTTCCTTCGTGGATCGTTTTTCGGTAGTATTCTGTCTGTGTGACAAGTGTTTTTTTTGGTGTTTTAATTAATTCGTCTGTGTGACAACAAAATCTTTTCTTTTTTTTAATAATTTCGTCTGTGTGACAAGCAATTTTTGTTATTGTTATTTTTTTTGTTAAAATTTTTCTTCTCTCGTTAAGTTTCCTTTTTTTTATTTTCGTTAAGTTTTTTTTTCTTTTGTTGTTGTGGGACTTTCCAATTCAAATTTTTATCTTTATAAAATCTTCTCGGAGTGGAGTGTGCTGTTATATTCTGTGTTCTTTTTTCTCTGTGTGTTTACTATACTTCAATAAACTTGCGTGTGTACACCCACAAAGGAATTCTTTCTTGGTATACAACTGGACATTGGCGAGGTGAGAAACTTAGTTTCTTCACAAGAGGTAACATAGAGAAGGGAACTTTCAGCAGGCAGCCTATATACCTCACTTGACACTAGAATAAATTCTTAGAGTTGACAGGGCTCAAGGGTTGGCTGATCCCCCAGACAGTTTAACTCATCCTTCCTGTCTGGTGGACGCCCCCACGCACACTCCCTCATTTGTGGCAAGGGCAGTTGTGTGACTTTCACGCCACGCGCGAAAACTGACGCCACAATAACAAAGATTGCAGAAAGACACAAAAGAGAGGAAGAGTTCGAACTCGAGAGAGGAAGAACCAAATTATAAAGAAGAAACGTCGTAAAAAACAAGATAAGCAGAAATATACAGAACAAATGGATGCAAAAACCGATGCACGGACAATTTCCTAGAGAACTGAATGGTGGAGGAGCAAACAAACAACTATCAACGCTATGGCTCACCAACGGAGGACTAAAGGGTGAGACGGAGAGTCTCATAATAGCAGCGCAGGACCAGGCCATCGCAACCCGGTATCGAACTGTCAAAATCCATAGAATCCCTGGCAGAACCAAGTGTCGGATGTGCGGACAGTTCGAAGAAACCGTGGACCACGTGATGTCAGGTTGCCCTACTCTGGCAAAAAAAGACTACATTGAGAGGCACAACAGAGTCGGAACCCAAGTACATTTTAACATCTGTAAGGCACTCGGGATTCCGACCAAGACCGAAAGATGGTACGAACACGAACCAAAGAAAGTCTCAAGATCGGAAGACGGAGAAATAACCGTGTTATGGGACTGCCCTATACAGACCGACCGGACCGTCACGGCCAACCGGCCAGATATAGTCGTCAAATATCATGAAGGAACAGCGCTGCTAATTGATGTCTCAATCCCCATGGACAACAACATCACCCAAAAAGAGGCAGAAAAAATTTTGAAATACAGGAGCCTACAGATCGAGGTCCAGAGAATGTGGAAATGCAAGGCCAAAGTCGTCCCGATTATCATAGGAGCAACCGGAGTGGTGTCAACCTCTTTCAAGAAACACCTAAAGTGCCTGCCTGGGAAAACATCATTGGCAAGCGTGCGAAAGACGGCGGTGCTAGGCACAGCCACCATTCTCCGGAAAGTGTTCATGTAAAATTATAATGACAAGTAGTTAATGTAGCTTTAGTAGTATATGTAGTTTGTAGAATGTAAGCCATACTCAAGGAAAAAAAAAAAAAAGGGGGGAAGAGATCAATTTGTATAAGAAAGGAAAGAAAAAAAAAAGAAAAATGGAAAGAAAAAAATACAGGAACAAAGACAAAAAAAAAAACACGGGAGTACGGCAAGAAATTATGGACCCTGCGAGGCCAAAACCAAACCCCCATTACCCGCCACAAGCGGTGATAAAGAACAAATAACCATAATAGTAATAATATAACGCGGCAAATGTAATCAAATGCCGCCCTAGGCCCACGGCTTAGGACCATTGTTTGGTCCCGCCGTGGGAACACCATCATTACCCGCACAAGCGGTGAAATAAAAATACATAATAATAATAATAATAATAACCGGAGTAAGACCCAATATGGATTCAAAAAGACTGGCATCCCAATGCAGATACATTAAAAAGAACAAAAAAATAACACCTGAGGAGATAAAGACCATGCAAAATGAAATCAAAGAAGATTGGGAAGAAGATCCGGAACAAACAACAGAAGAACAGACTCCCAAGGGACCCATACATCCACCGAGTCCCCGGATCTTGATGAGCTCGGAAAATGTAGATATTTCACGACCTTAGATCTTGCAGATGGTTTTCATCAAATACAAGTCCACCCAAATTCAATCTGCAAAACAGCTTTCAGTACCGAGAACAGTCATTTTGAATACCTCAGAATGCCGTTTGGGTTACAGAACGCCCCTGCGACTTTTCAGCGAATGATGGATTCTGTGCTTGCTGGACTCCAAACTGACATATGCTTGGTCTACTTAGATGACATAATTATATTTAGTTCATCTTTGCAAGAGCATATTCGCAACCTCCGAAAAGTTTTCAAAAGACTCCGACAGTTTAACCTCAAAATCCAAATTGACAGAAGTGAATTCTTGAAAAATGAAGTAGAGTACCTTGGTCATCTTATAACTAAGGAAGGTGTGAAACCAAACCCAGATAAAATATCTGCCATCCAAAATTTTCCAGTTCCAAAGACACCAACAGAAATTAAATCCTTTCTTGGTCTGATTGGGTACTATCGCAAATTCATTAAAGATTTTTCCAAATTAACTAAATTTCTCACTGTTTGTTATAAAAAGGATGCGAAAATTCCGCATGAAAATCCAAAATTCATCGCTCAATTTCAACAATCTCGCGATCTTTTGTGCAATGATCCAATCCTTCAATACCCCGATTTTTCTCAAGAATTCATTTTAATAACGGATGCTTCAAATTTTGCGCTAGGAGCCGTCCTTTCCCAAGGTGAAGTGGGTCAGGACCTCCCTGTGTGTTAGGCATCAAGAACTCTCAATGATGCAGAAACTAGATATTCTACAATTGAGAAAGAATTGTTAGCTATAGTCTGGGCAACAAAAACTTTCCGTCTCTACCTTTTTGGCCGCAAATTCAAAATCTGAACGGACCACCGCCCTTTAACATGGCTTTTTTCTCTAAAGAATCCAGAGTCAAAGCTGGCAAGATGGGGAGTAAAATTAGAGGAGTATGATTATTCAATTGAATATAAACCTGGAAAGAAAAATCTGAATTGTGATGCCCTCTCTAGAATCCAACTCCATTTCCATACCTTAATCCAAGATAATTTAGATTGTGAACGTATATTAGACATGAATGAACGAGAAGCTTTGCTAAATTTCACCGAGTCTCAAGGCTTAGAGTCTTTAATCGTAAACTTGGATGAAAATGAAACCCAAGAAGAACCAGTCCCTGGCCCTTCTCAAGAAAATTCCAATAGTAGTGACACAATGAACTCCCAAGAAGAAAACCCAATTCAAGAAATTCCCATCACCGAGCAAGCCTTAAACTATGCAAAAAATCAGCTTTAGGCAGCACGAAATGCCTTCGGAGATTGAAGCACAAACGCTTTCTCCACACACGCGTAATGAAAAAACACGCCTGTGGATAACTCTAAACCTTCAAAATTTAGAAATAGATTTGACCAAAATATTTCGGGAAGAAATTAACCCAAATTTTAAATATAGACTCCATTTCTTTCCTGATAATTAATACTCAAAGGTCACTCCTATAATCCAAAAACATTTCCAAAATTTAAATTTGGAGAAGACAAACAGATTTCTTGAGGATGTCGAAACCGACGAAGCTCAACTTCTCACAATAAAAAATTACCACGAAGGAAAAAATAACCACCGTGGAATTATCGAAACTGAGCACCACCTTCAGAGAAAATTCTATTGGCCGAATATGAGAAATAGCATTCAAACTTTTTTGGCTACTTGTGAGATACGTAACAAAGCAAACTATAATAGGAGCCCTTACAAACTTCAATTTGAAAAAACTCCAACTCCAATGAAAAAATTTGAAATAGTGCAAATCGATCTTTTCCAAATTGAGAAACAGGTATTTTCGATCCTCACAGACGCATTTTCTAAGTATAGCCAAGCAAATCCTTTGGATGCAAAGCAGGGGATAGAAGTCTTAAAACAACTTCTCGTGTATTGTAATCATCATGGGTGTCCAAAGAAATTAATAACGGACAAGGGTTCAGAATTCGAAAATACACTGCTGAAAGACTTCTGTGCGACTCATAATATCGAATTTCACGTAATCAGCTCCGATCATCCGAATTCTAATGGAATTGTCCACTCATCGCTCATTGAACATATAAAACTTTTCAAACTTGAGCCAAAATTCCAGAAGGACCCAATCCAAATGTTGATCCTTTACGCTCTAGCTGCTTATAATAACCCCATTGTTGCCGCAACTAAGTTAACTCCCCACGAAATAGTCACTGGCCACTTAGAAACAGAAAAATTCTTAGAATCAGCTGATACTCCCACAACTCAAGCCTATGTAGCGAAACATAAGGAGTATTGTAGAAAATTGTACGATCTCATTCACCATCGTTTAGAAGCAAATAAGATTAGTTATATCAGTAAAGCCAATCAGAAACGACAAACGGCTCCCGAAAAACCTCAGCCCGAAGTTGTTCTACAAAAACTCACCCGAGGTAGGACCAAAACCCAGCCTCGCTTCGTTCAAAAGAAAGTCCAGAATCAAGTAGACCCTAAGACCTTAATTTTGAAAAATCCTGCAAACCCTTCTGGGATAAAAATAAGGTTGGATCAATTAAAAAGGTTACCCAAAAACTTTGAATCTGTTGCAGATACAGCTGCGCAATCTGCCTCTCAGACTCAGAATTCGTCTTCCGAAACCTGACCGACCAAATTGCAATCTTGCCTGTAAAACTAGGCCAAGCTTATTTGGAAAACGCTGATTATACATTAATTCACGTCATTGATAACGGACCTTTGTCAAAATCTTATCAGTCTTTGTCTCTACACCTGGATAATTTTTTGAAAAATATTAAGACCTATCATTCTAACCTTCATTCAAGTAACGATAGATCTGACCGACCCAATTTTCTTAATGAGGCAGACAATTTTATAGGGAATTTGAAAATAATCAATTCAAAAATTGAGGAGAAACTTTTATTCCTTAACCTAGCAAAGCGCAAACGATCATTAAATTTCTTGGGAACTGGAATAAAAGTCATAACCAGCAACCTAAATTCAGATGATGGTGAACGCTATGATAAAGCCCTTCAGGTCATCCAAAAAGGTCAAATTATTCTAGAAAATCAAGTGCAATCCCAGTACTCTCTTGCTACTCAAACAGTTGAACAGTTTAAAACAAATCTTACAAAAATTGACTCAAATGAAAAAATACTTAAGTCAAAAATTGATGAGTATGCTTCTGCCTTATTGAATGATACAAATTTGAATTCATTAGAAATACAAATCGAACTAACATTGAGGACCTTTTCTCTTAGTTACTCTGTTCTGCTTTATTTTCTCACCGAAATCGAAGACTTGATTGCGTTTTACTATGCTCATGTTTTACACCCTAGTATTATCGCACCCAAAGTTTTATCGATGGAATTGTTACAGATCCAACGGAATTTTAATGTGACTTTTCCTCTGTCTTTAAACGAGGGAAATTCATTAAGTTTAGGAAAATCTATTTCTGTACATTGTCAGAGAGAGGCCTCTCTATTAATTTATAACTTGATAATCCCATTGATAAGGAAATGTATAATTATTATTCTCTCCATTCAGTCCTTATGTTTGTAAGATGAGAACAAGTTCTTTTTCAGCCCCGACATCGATACATAATCCAGCATCAAAAAACAACTGTCAGCTCCAACACGGAATGTATTTATCTACGGAATGCCATGTACCAATGCTCCAATGCTCCGTTCCATCCGGCAACTATGTGCAAAATCGAAACTCTGAGTATTGGCAGCATCGAAAAGTGCCCAAAGGTTAACCAAGCAAAAAATCCGACAATTACTCAAATACCATTTGCTCACCGTTACCTAATCTCTATCGACAAACCGACAAAAATCTCAGTCGAATGCAAAAATAACAAAGAAATGTTTATAGTAAGTAGGAAATTATTCCCTAGAACCTAGAAATTGTACAATATATTTTAATGATACAAAATTAACTTCCCCGATCTCTTCTAGATCATACATACCTGTATTTATACCTTCTGAATTCATTTAAAAAAGGAGTCAAGTTGCTGTGACTAATTATTCATAATCAAACCTTACAGCTCACTTTGAATCAAACAGATTATTTCCTTCCATGTGGTATAATTTCATTTCAGATCGTACGCAGACTTTGGACAGCGTAATGTATACATTCTTTGTCATAATACTCCTTTTTATCTTGCTAGGTGGAATGTTATGGTACCGCCGGTTCAGCACAAGCCCGGCGCACAGTGCCTCATCTCCAGTTGTGATGTATGCACCACAAAGTGTTGAGCCCTAGCTCATCAAATCAACAGAAGTTCTGTCATTCAATGAGACTCCTGCTCAAACCGAAAAATGGCGATATCCCGGCAACTTGCCGATCCGATACGATTTTTCGAACTAGGCATGGAGGAGTTATATCATATGTACTCACAAGCACCTCTTATTACTAATTAATATTGTGCTATTCGATACTTCTCAGATTATAGATCACTTCGAGCACCCAGTTGGGCTGTCCGATGATCAAGCAGAGCTCATCACAAAAACTGATCAACGATTCATTCTCTTACATCGCATATTGAGGATCACAGTCCTTATTTCCTTTGGAGCTATCTCTCTCAAACTGGGACTTAAATCATTTTTATGCATTGTCTTATTTTTTAACTTCAAGTTGTCTATTTTACTTCATTATTGTTTTTCGTTTCTAAAGTGTTTTATTAAATTATTTTATCTGATTTCTGATTAAAGTGCTATTATTATTATTGCAAATAGTCAACATTTCATTTGCAAATGATAAATAAAAGAACGAGCCTTGTTCGTTTATAAAACTCGCGCTGTCTCTGCGACAATTTTGTCATGATTTTTCCGAAACTTTGAAATTTTTTTGCGACGAGGCCTATTCACAAAACGTGAAAAACACGGGTCTAATATTTTGCCGTGAACTACCTACTAGGCTACTATACATGAAAATTTGATCAAAATCGAAGGCGGCACGGCGTCACCGTTAGGTCCCTAGTTAGTGATGAACGTTTCTGCAAAATTTTGTAAAAATCGATCCATATTTACTACCAATTTTTGACTGCAGATATATACTACCAATTTGCAACTGCACAAAACGAGAGCCACAAGCGTCTGTTAAATACGGCGACGACAGCATAAGGTGCTTGTGCTACGCGACAGCACCTAAAAATGTCTGGCTTGACGTGATGCCGGCGACATGTTTTTCTTCTCATTGGAATACTTACAGTGATATGATGAAGACCATGGACGAAGTTGTTAGGATTCCACTCAGCAATAAATAAAGGTCCTTTAACATGATCACAAGAAACCCAATCCTTAGAGTCATCAAATTTAACCTTAACTTCTTTTATTTGAGTAATTGAGAAAACGAGCACTCTGCAAGACAAGATAAAGTGAAACTTAAATCAATAAGATTCAGGAACTGGTTTGAAGACAAGCTCAAAACTAAGTAACAGCCACAAAACTTTTGAAAAAAAAAAAATCAGACGGATGATTGAGTACTCATGGGAGCAAAAGCTTAAAAAAGTAATGATGTTTAATGATGTTAGTGCTCAAAAGGTGCATTTCCCTTGTGACACCCCGGTCCTGTTTCCACTTGTTTACAGATCGCTAAAATTCAAGACTTCTAATGCTATCAAGATTGGACTAGGGCCCCAAGAGAAACAAAGTAAGACTATGGTGCCCTATTCTTATAAGCGGAGCTATGGACCTCCATAAATTTACATTTGCGCAGCGTTCTGCTTAGTTTTTGTAATCTTCGTAGCACCTTCTCACAAGAGATTCTACCAAAAACTACCTGCGGCTTGGAGTCGTATTGGTGCAGCCTGGAGGACTGATAGGATCCCTCTTGCAAGAAGGCATGAGTGGGTATATTGTTCCTGCATTTAAGTGGAGAGT
The DNA here is from genome assembly GCA_011764245.1 of Trialeurodes vaporariorum. Taxonomy (NCBI): domain Eukaryota; kingdom Metazoa; phylum Arthropoda; class Insecta; order Hemiptera; family Aleyrodidae; genus Trialeurodes; species Trialeurodes vaporariorum. Next base: position 50,031,187 of record VMOF01000111.1, read on the forward strand.
TCACTTTAGAATTGCTTCACAAAGGCATCACTGGAGAGGCAATGGGTCGAATCCAAAATTATAACGAATCCGAATCCCGTGAAAAACCACAGCCTTGCCGTTCAATGAGGTTAAATATTTCAATCGATGAATTGGAACGGCTTTTCCTTCGCTCATCAGATTGGTATTAAAATTTAGTTGCCGGGGGAAGAAGAAATTTCACTTCGATGGGACTTGCCGTTCCCATGATATCATATCTTTCAGTTGATGCATCGGAACGGCTGTTCGTGACAGATCTAGTTTCTTTCCTTGCCGTCTACTGCACCTGGAAAGGTTTTTGGTGGGATATAATTGGTTTTAGCTTGTGAGATACGAAACAAGTTTTGAGGATTTATTGATTTAAATTTCTATCTATTTGTTTATTTATTAATTTTTTTATCATCATCATCAGCAGCATTACTATTACTAGCATCGTTACATACGCGTGAAACGCCAATGTGCGTGCTCAGTGGTTTCAATGCCGTAAACTTTTTGACATCCCCGACTTTTTCATTGGAGAATGTGAACGAGGAGATGTTGCGTTGCATTTAATGAGAAGTTTTGTGAAAGCCACCACTACCACCACCGCCCACTCACCAACCGTATCCCGAGGATACGGGTTTTCTGAATTTTGGCATTTTTCTTTCAATTATCGTAATTCATTTGGACTATTAATTTTAGTTTCAATTGAAAACAGTGTTGGTCTGATCTGCCTTGCCCTAAAAACCTGTTACGTGAGATTCAGAATCATCAGCTGCCATTACATTTTTTTACTTCGAACAGCTTTTTTGCTACTCACGTTTTGAAGCAGTGGCATGGAATGTTGAGCCCTGTCTCACCAAACCAACAGAAGTTCTGCCATTCAATAAGACTCCTGCTCAAACCAAAAAATGGCAATATCCTGGCCGATCCGATACAATTTTTTGAACTAGGCATGGAGGAGTTACATCATATGTACTCATGTGTACCTCTTATTAATAATTAATAAATTATTACTCGATACTTCTCAAATTCACAGCTCACTTGGACCACCCAGTTTAGCTGTGCGACGATCGAGCAGAGCTCATCACAAAACGTATTGACGAGATTCATTCTCCTACATCTCGTATTGAGGAGCACAGTCCCCATGGCCTTTGGCACACTCTTTGTCTCTCTCTCAAAAGTAAAACTTGAATTATTTTTATACATCTATTTTTATGATTTTCAAGTTGTTTTATTTTACTTCATTGTTTTCCTTTCTAAAGTGTTTTTGATTCATCTGACTTCTAATTAAAATATTATTATTACAACTGCAAGCAGCTGATATTTTATTTGCAAACTAAATGAAAGAACGCTGTGAACATAACCTAACCAAATGAAAGCTTTTGTTCTTTTACTAAACTCGTGCGTGTGTATTTACGCGACTTTTTGAAATCTCGATCGGATTCGGGATTCGGATTCGAATTCGTGATTTCAGCGGACCGAATCGGAATCCAAATCCCAGCTCCATCACTACACTGGAGTGAGAGTTTTAAATCATACATCTGGAAGCTAGTAGTGAGAGGAGAACTAGGCTAGTAACACATGCACTAAGACAAACATGAGCAGTTAGCCTAGCAAAAGAGGGGCATGTGGAAGGCAAAAACTGAGGGGTTATTAAAATTAGAGTACATAACATAAGACAAATAGTTCAAGAGGTAGGTTGTGAGAAACATGTAAAGATGATAAAACTATACTCACCCGCAGCCGAATCGGCGGGTCAAAATCGGAATTAAAACGCAAAAAAGGCAACACTGAGGACCCTTGCGCGTCTCGAGTCGAGTGAATAGCCGAGAGTCGGCTATTGTTTGGGAGGAGCCCCGTCTCCAGCCACCTCGGACCCTTTTCCTTCGCCCAAAATTTATGACGATTTTTTTTCGTCGGACAAACGCGCCGTTTTCATGCAGAAATTCGGTTTCAGCGTGAAATTTCAATGGAAATGAACTAAAAAACTAAGCTGATTAGCTTAATTTGAAGCTCTTTGATTCATCACCTACAACCAAACAGTGATGAATCAAACAGCTTCAAATTAACTCATCAACTTAGTCTTTTAGTTGATTTCCATTGGAATTTCACGCTGAAACCGAATTTCTACATAAAAACGGCACGTTTGTCCAACGAAAAAAAATCGTCAGAAATTTTGGGTGAAGGAAAAGGGTCCGAGATAGCCGGACACCGCGGCTCCTCCGAAACAATAGCTGGCTTTCCGCTATTCACTCAGAGCGCGTCAGCAGTGGCTTTCACTGCGACGACTCGAGGCTCGAAAGAGTCCTCAGTGTTGCCTTTTTTGCATTTTAATTCCGATTTTGACCCGCCAATTTGGCTGCCGGTGAGTTTAGCTCAGGGAACGTAATCATGAAGAAGAGCGTGAAAACCAATCAGGAGCAAGAAAAAAAAATCTTTGTGACACTTTATTTTTATCTAGTTTCAATTTCAGAAAATTCAACACCTTGTGTATTTTTATAGTTACTTTTAGTGCCTATAAAAATAAGGAGGCGTATTAGCTAGCATGTTACAACTTTCCATTGCCATGGGGGCAACACTGCCTAGTAAACTTTTTCACTAAGACAGCTCACAGCCTGTCTTACCATTCTGCAAACCTAAAATTAATTGTAGACTAAAATAAATCAATCTGCTAGTTATTTGTTATTTTGCCAATGACAGTCTTAAACTTTAAACTTGACATACAGGTACTATAGTTTAAAGAGAGCTTTTACGAATGAAATGTTCAAACAAATGAAAGAGTGAAGAGGAACAAGGTTACTTACCGAATATGCGTTGAGTTCCTGATTACGTCAAGGGGCTCTTTCTGTCCAATAATGAAGTCACAATGCTTTGGATTTGTAATTAGAATAATGGGCCATTGATTGAGAGGAACATCAGTGAATGAGAGGAAGCCGTGATCAATTGCTGCCACGCGAAACCTAGAATAGACAGACGTTTAAGGTGTGACGGTAAGAGTAATACGATATTTGAAGGATTGCTGGATGTAGAAGAAGTCAGTAGTAGAAAGCTTGAAGACCGTATTCTTCCAGCCAGTATCACTATCAGCATTATGACGCTCAGTAAAACATACGCTTTTTCATGCTGCAGTTGATAACGCTTATTCTCCATTAGTAATCTGTGTAGTTGCAGTACCTAGTAGTATTGGTAGTCATTGAACAGCCCAGTTGAAAGTGAACAGTTGGTAGCCTCCCCCTTACAAATAAAAAATGTAACATACATGTGTCTTCCCTTTTTGAATAATATTGAAAGTTACACTTTAAATACTATGCGAAAGGTTTTTAATACGAGGGCCTAATTACTTCCCCATGGCTAGCTATCAGCAATGCCGGGCCCGCCTGATCCCTTTAATTTCTTGGCTGGCTATCGACTAAAAGCCGCGGCCGCCGAGCCCTTACACCTAAAATTTGCCTACCCTCCAGCATTATAGTGTTTCAGTAACGTTTTTTTGGCAGAGCCGTTCGATTAAGGAGAAGCACTTCCAAATCTGTTTATAAATGCAGTTTTTTTCCAACAGACCTATCAGAAACATCCTCTTAGTCTTAGAGCTCAACCATAAAGTTCTGCCTTAGACCTCAGGTGCTGGAGGCAAAATACCCAGGACTTTGACTGGACTCAAAAATTCACTATAATGTCCATAATAAACAAAAGCAGAAATCCCACCTCTTATAATTTTGAGGAATACGTTGGCACTTCCGTAAAAATTCTGCATCAAGTTTACACAACAAATTGCTCTTACTTACACGAAATCTTTAGTCTATTTGGAGCTATGGATGTCAGATCTGCAGGCTGATTCTGCTCGTTTGGACGAGACGAGACGAGATAGCGAGAATCGAGCAATCCCATTGGTTTAAATAGTTTCACGTGACCGATTTGAAGTCATTCGAGGAGAGTACGCGCGGGATCAGAGTCATTATTTTCAAATTCATGACTCTGATCCCGCGCATACTCTCCTCGAATGACTTCAAATCGGTCACGTGACTCTATTTAAACCAATGGAATTGCTCGATTCTCGCTCTCGTCTCGTCTCGTCCAAACGAGCAGAATAAGCCTGCTGGGGCTGCGCCAAAAATAATAAATTGAGCATGATGCAACTTTAGCAAAAAACCATCTCGAGGAATGGTTCAAGCTGGGTGGTACGATCTTTAGGAAAAAAATTGAGGAATGGTCCAAGCTTGGTGGTACGATCTTTAGCTAAACAACATTTGGAGGAATGGTTCAAGCTAAGTGGTGCGATAGAAACAGCGACATTCACCGCGACCTTGGCATCAACACTGCTGCTGAACACTAAAGCAAAGTAGCTAATAAATGTAAATACAGACTGCTAGGCTTCACACTGCACAGGCACCCCAACAAGCAGGCAATCAGATTAAAGAATCCCTAGTTAGTAATGATATATTCAAACAACTTACAAAAACAATTGTAAAATATACCAATCTGTACGGAGAGCAAAACTCAGTGGATTTAAAAATCAAAAGTACACATGGAAAAGTTTTGAAAATTTCAAAATCTAATTAATTTTTTAACTGTCATTGACGCTTCTTATTGTTAGAATAACCGAGTTTTCCTCATTTTCATTTAGGTTTGGCAAATCATGGGGTGAAACATAATTCCCATTGTTAGTATAAAGACTTGCACACAGAAATGAGAGCTTACATTCGATTTTCTTTCCAGTCTATTAATTCCAACTCTAAGAATCCGGCTTGCTGCATTGTGTACATATTGTGAACTGCCCCGCCCATATTGTGCAGATGACCGCACAAATACGCCAGTGAGGCTGGATTCGAACCAATGAATTCCCTGAGCTGAAAATATAGTTGTGAAGAAAGAGAGTAAAAAGACAGCAGAGTCAATCATTTATCATTTCAAAATGATCAAAGATGAAAAAATAACGAACAGCAAGGTGATCGACAAAGTAAAAACAGAGAAGAAATTAGATGGTGCCTACCTACATTGGACTGAATTAGCAAATTAGGAAGGACCTTCTTTGCACTGCAAAGTTTTACTGAAACAAGTAATGACACGAAAATGGAGATAAGGTCAGTAAAAAGTAAGGTAATATTAAACTTCCGAAAGAGCTTTCATTGTCATTTGCAGTCAAGATGATGAAGAAGGGGAAGGTGAAGTGGAAGCCAAAACAGACTAAAGTAAACAATGCTTACAAGGGGAGGCTCAGAAGTCGCCGCTTTCGATTTTGAAAACAATTGCACGAAAATGTAGCTGAAGTAAAACTATTAGACCCGTGTTACTCACTTTTTGCCAATGGGCCTTCCTAAAGCATCAGGAGTTTTTTGAAAGTTGCCGAAATTCACGTAAAAAACCCGAGCGGAGAGCGTTCCGAATATTTACGTTAATTTCGGCAACTTTCAAAAAACTCCTGACGCTTTAGGAAGGCCCATTGGCAAAAAGTGAGAAACACAGGTCTAATAGTTTTACTTTAGCTACATTTTCGTGCAATTGTTTTCAAAATCGGAGGCTGCAACTTCTGAGCCTCCCCTTGTTAGACCATTTGATGTTTCAACCAGACAATCACTCTTGTTGCCAAAATTCTATGGTCCTGATTTTCCCCATGATTTTAAAGTCCCCATGAACCGAGAACAGTGCAACCAAAAAACACCTTCAGCCAAACTTTTTTCTCCTGTCCTGCACCTTAAAAACACTGTTTAATCTGGCTTTTTTTACATAAAATTTGCAAACACTAACCTTATCTTCTTTTTATCCCTACTATTTTCTTTCAACTTAAAGCGTTGGTTATGTTCAATTTTATCCATAAGAACGTTGCAAATACTCCCTGCGGATCTCACTGAGAATGAACATGGACTTCTGGAAACCATGAGAAGTAAATGGTGTAGGTTCATTCTAGCAATCTTGCCTGACCCATTGGATTGGTCGTAAATACTTTTCCTTGTGATATTATCAGTCAATAACAAGATGACAGTACACTCTCAACTCTACAATGCCTTTAATCTTCATCTCCACTCGGCAATCACCTCGTTTCCTGGCTCGCCGTTCTGCATTTTCTTCTGAGTCTTCTCAATGAATCACAGTAAAATGTGGCTTATTGGTGTTAAGCAGTAATAAAGATTCTATCATTTACGACACTTGTTGGAACAATTGTCGACAGTCTAACCTACCGCATCTTACTTCATTGTATCTCTCATCTTTTACATAATCGCAACACTTACTTAAAACTTACTATCAATTTCATGTTTGCAATTGATTAGTAATCAAATTGGAATTATCAACACTCAGATGTATCTGAGATTTGGAAGAGACTCGCAAATCACAAAAATGGCTTATCTAAGTATAAAAAGTGACAAAGTTAAAAGGTCAAACATGAGGCAAAACCTTTTGATATTAAATCAAACTGTTCAATGTAAGGAGTTAGGGAAGTAAGCTGTGCACAGTCGGAGGTCTTTTGGATCATTACACTGTGAGAAATCATCATTTTAGTGCATGGTGTTTGAATTTTCTCCCGCCGGACAATGTAAAGTTCAGCGTTCAGTCCTTCGAGCATTCGCGAATGTTCACAGTGCGGACTGCGATCAGGATTCAGTTTTTCGTTGCCAGAAGCAACATGTTGGCCAAAATCATCGAAAAATAGTACAAGTAGGCGGTAATTAGGCGACGAAATGGTAAAACGTTGCCAAATGGAGCCGAGTACTCAAACTGGGCCAGTAGGCGCGTGGCGGCCCGCTTGGACAAAAATGAAAGCACCGCGAAACGGGCGACCGTCCATCATAATGAATGAATTTATTTAACTTGTACAAACAAATATTTATTGTAATAAACGGTTTAAACTGTGCCAGCTCCAATAATCCCGCTCTAGAGTATCAAGAACAGTCCTTTAAGAAATCAACTCTAAAAAGCAGGATTGTCGGAAAGTTCATAAATTTCAGTCTCGCCCTTTTCGAATTTTCGGCACCATTAGGAAACGTTTAACCGGTTCGTCGCCTTGTTACCGTACTTTTTTTTTTATCAATTTCGGCCGAAATTTTGCTTTTGGTGACTAAAAAAACTGGATGCAGATCGCATTTCGCACTTTGAACATTCGCCAATGCACGGAGTACTGTCGGTGGAACTTAACATTTTCCGGAGGGAGAAAATTCAAACACTAATGGAATAAAATGCTGATTTCTCAGAGTGTAATGATCCAACAGACCTCCGACTGAGCATAGCTCATCTCTAGTATACAGGGTGTTCCTGGATTAACACGCATAAATGATGGAGGTGATTTTTCAAGGAAAACTAAGACTTTTTTTTCCTATAAACATAGGCCATAAAATGCTTTCCCTCTGAGCTATGATTTTTCAAAGTTGGAAAAAAATTTTGGTTTTTTTAACACAACGGCCCATGTTATGGATAAAATTGAATGAAAATTAGTTTCTGAGGGTATTTTTTGGTGTAAAATTCAATTCTTGGGTCGAATAAACGTTTCAAGGAGTTTAAATGGGAGTTTCAGAGGGGTGTTGATCTTAAAATTGAAAAATTTTTGGTAGCCGGTCAATTTTTTGGAAATTGAGGTGCATATTCGGATTTTATGAGCAAAAACAAAGGTTTTTGATCCCTTCCATTTTTGTCCTCCGCCGCGTTTTTAATGGCGAAAAATGGATTTGAGATTTTGTCCGTTTTTGGGTATATCCTCCTAATTGAAGGCGCAACTTCCGATGTCACCGTCCCGAGCACGTAAACTCTCCGCGCCAGCGCGAAGCTATGCGTTTGGTGGTGTCCCCCCTCCAATTATCTTGGAAAGCAAGAGTAAACTCGCAAGTTCATCAAGTTTTAGAGGTTGCCTAATGGGGCATTTAAATAAAATAAACCATAACTATCATTATTATCTGTTATGATTATTGTCAAAAACAGTTACACACATTAAACAATCAAACCGTCAAAGCCATCAAACAAAAAGTGTATGCTATGCCCGTTCCTGTTGTTGAAACATTGCAGCATCGCATTGTCGAGGTGTGTGCCGATTTAACTCGAACGCAATGCAGATCAGCCGTGACGTCAGTAATAAAGAGGTGCACCTCTTGCGTCAACCAAGGTGGTTTTCATTTTGAATATTTGCTGTAAAATTTTAAATATTTTTAAGGCATATGAGTGCCTTCTTAGCTTCGTTTGATCCAAGTTTTATAAAAGAAAAAAAAAAGAGAGAAAAAAAACTAAGTTCGATTGTTTCATAACAATTATTGTTGATTGTCTTGTTGTTACAGTTATTACTAATTGTTTCGTTTACACATTAATAATTGTAATTGTTTTTTTAATAACCATAACAGATTTGAATGATAATTAAGGTTATCATTATTATTACATTATTATTACATCGATAAATTATTATGATTATCATAACATAAAGTCCATGGTTTATTTTATTTAAATGCCCCATTAGGCAACCTCTAAAACTTGATGAAATTGCGAGTTTACTCTTGCTTTCCAAGATGATCGGAGGGGGGACACCACCAAACGCATAGCTTCGCGCTGGCGCGGAGAGTTTACGTGATCGGGACGGTGACATCGGAAGTTGCGCCTTCAATTAGCAAGGTATACCCAAAAACGGACAAAATTTCAAATCCATTTTTCGCCATTAAAAACGCGGCGGAGGACAAAAATGGAAGGGATCAAAAACCTTTGTTTTTGCTCATAAAATCCGAATATGCACCTCAATTTCCAAAAAATTGACCGGCTACCAAAAATTTTTCAATTTTAAGATCAACACCCCTCTGAAACTCCCATTTAAACTCCTTGAAACGTTTATTCGACCCAAAAATTGAATTTTACACCAAAAAATACCCTCAGAAACTAATTTTCATTCAATTTTATCCATAACATGGGCCGTTGTGTTAAAAAAACCAAAATTTTTTTCCAACTTTGAAAAATCATAGCTCAGAGGGAAAGCATTTTATGGCCTATGTTTATAGGAAAAAAAAAGTCTTAGTTTTCCTTGAAAAATCACCTCCATCATTTATGCGTGTTAATCCAGGAACACCCTGTATATTAGATGAGATTTCATCATTAATTGGTTGATGCCTGTAGTCATGTCTTAAATAGAGACTTTGTATCTTTACTTTCCGAACTCCCCTCGTATACACAACCAACAGGTCCATTAATTAACTTGACCTGTATTCAAGGTGACTGGTGAGCCTAGCAATCAATCAAGTGTTGTGGTTGGTACACGCACCATCGATTGGACTACTAGCCATTTTGCAAAAAAATGGTCGCTGAATTATCGGGATAACTGTAATCAAAACATTAAACGCTTGCATGCTGTAAATGTAGAGTGCTCTCTCTATCTTCTTAATACAAGGGGTGTCCCAAAAGTAGTGAGACTGATGCTGTAACTTTTGAACAAAACAAGCTTTCGACCTGATCTTGATTGCGTTTGAAAGATCAACTAGTTAGCTTACAATTGAGCCCAAGATAAGCAAAATCGGTCGACAATTGACCGAGTTATGGCACTTTAAAAATAAAAAAAATGTTGATCCCCAACAGTTTTTAAACGAATACTTTTTCGTATGAAAAGTGAAGGGATTTTCCCAAGTATTATTTATCAGGACATGAGATGGCAACACCTTTACGTGGTCATCTTATCTAATTTACGCTGCTATCATAGCAATCAGACTGATATTGCTCATCAACTGATCGCATCGACAACAGGATGTTCTAATCAAATTAAAGATGTGCACATTTCTTGGAAACGGCCGAATTTGAAAGCCTCTTGGATGCTGCATCAAGATAATGCCTGACCACACACTTCAGTTTGCACTACCAACTTTATGAACAGAAATGGAATTGAGACCGTCTGTCATCCACCCTTCTGTCCAGATCTTGCGCCCTGTGACTTTTGGTTATTACCGATTCTTAAAAAAGCATTCCGCAGTCGCGTATTCAAATCGAACGCTGAGATTCAAACCGAGGTTCAAAAATTTTTCACCGCGATCTCAAAGGACGCATTTAAAAAAACCATGACAGAGAAGTGGCAGGAACGAATGAGGAAATGTATCCAGTTTAATGGTCAATTTTTTGAAAAAGAAAATGATTTGGCAGTAGAGTCGGAAGGAAGTGCAGACGAAGCTTAAACTTGGCAGTTCCGGTAAGAAAAAATTTAATGGGTCTGTTGCATACTTTTGCTACATCAATATAACTCATTGTTTCTAACATAAAATTCAGCGAAAATAACGATGCGCACATTAAAAACTTTCAAAATCCACTCATTAACTCAGAAAATACCTTTCATTTCAAACAACCCGCGCTACACGAGACACTATGTCACCGACTTATAACTACATAGATGGAACCATCTCGTTTATGTAAACATGAACAGAACTTACAAACATTGGAATGTTTCGTTTAGATGCGTACATTTCTTATATTATTTTGTAATCTTTGATAAAACAAAAAGACCAGACAGCAAATGCAGCCAATAGTTCATGTATTTAGAAGGGAATTCCATCATTTTGTAGTTAGGATGTTGTTTACTTAGGCACGGTGGTTCCATCTATGTAGTAGTAGACCGGTGCAAATAGTGTCTAGTGTAGTGCGGGCTGTTTGAAATTGAAGTGATTTCCTGAGTTAATGAGGGGATTTTGAACGTTTTTAATGTGCACATCGTTATTTTCGCCAAATTTTACATAAGAATCAAGGTTCTATATTGTTGTCGCAAAAGTATGCAACAGACCCATTAAAAAAACCGTGGGGGGGTCAACATTTTTTTAGTAAATTTTAATTTACTTATATAGCTGCTTTTGTTTCCCCCCCCCCTCTCCCCCCCCGGATGGACTTTATAAAGTACGTACTGTATATAGACTTTATATTATGTTTATACGTACTGTACTATTGTACGTACTATATTTTGGTGGTATAACATGTATTTAGCATATAAATCACGTATTGTAGTAGATATGTGTATAGCACTGAAATAATTATTATATAGTAAATGTAATATATGTACTTTATGCATTATATGCATTACATGCATTATATAAACAATTTTTTTATTTTTTTATAGGGGGGTTTTGGGGGTTTCCCCCCCCCCCTCTCCCCCCCCCCCGGGTGGCGAAAAGGTCCACAAAATGAGTGAAATGCAGGGGCGAAAAGGCCAAATATGGGTAAGAGAGGGTTAGGTAAAGGTTAAATATGGGTGAAATAGGGGCATGAAGAGGCCGAATAAGGGGAATTAGGGGCAAACCAGGTACATAAAGGTAAATGGAGCCGCATATAGCTATAAATAAGTGGAAATAAGTGCGAATTTAGGCAAATTAGTGTCAAAAAGAGAATTACGAGCACAAAGGGGAGGAAAGGGCCAAAAAAAGGGGTAAAATATGGGTGAAATGCAAAGGAGAAAATGCCAAATATGGGTAAGATAGGGGTTAAGTAGGGGCAAATATGGGCGAAATAGGGTCATAAAGGGGAAAAATAAAAGGAATTGGGAGCAAACGAGAAAAATAAAGTGAAATAAGGGCGCTTATATGAATAATTAGGTGGAAATATGGGCAAATTCAAGCAAATAGGTGTCAATTAGAAAAAATACGAGTACAAAAAGACGGAAAGGGCCAAAAATGGGTGAAATGCAGGGACGAAAGGCCAAATATGGGTTAGAGAGGGGTTAGGTAAAGGTTAAATATGGGTAAAATAGGGGCAAGAAGAGGCCAAATAAGGGGAATTAGGGGCAAACCAGGTAAATAAAGGTAAATGGAGCCGCATACAGCTTTAAATGAGTGGAAATATGTGCGAATTTAGGCAAATAAGTGTCAATAAGCGAATTACGAGCACAAAGGGGAGGAAAGGGCCAAAAAAGGGGCCAAACATGGGTGAAATGCAGGAGCGAAAAGGCCAAATATGGGTAAGAGAAGGTTAGGTAAAGGTTAAATATGGGTGAAATAGGGGCATGAAGAGGCCGAATAAGGAGAATTAGGGGCAAACCAGGTAAACAAAGGTAAATGGAGCCGCATAGAGCTATGAATAAGTGGAAATAAGTGCGAATTCAGGCAAATAAGTGTCAATAAGCGAATTACGAGCACAAAGGGGAGGAAAGGGCCAAAAAAGGGGCCAAACATGGGTGAAATGCAGGGAAGAAAAGGCCAAATATGGGTAAGATAGGGGTTTATTTCCGGTTCACAAGAATTCCCATAGGCATATCAAGGAAAATTATGGTTTTACTTTACCGTTTTACTTCCAATTTATAGTATTGCAGGGGAGAAGGGGCCAAATAAGGGTAAGAGAGGGGTTACTTAGGGGTCAAATATGAGTGAAATAGGGACATGAAAGGGCCAAATAAGGGGAATTAGGGGCAAACAAGAAAAATAAAGATAAATGAGGGCGCTTACAGCAATAAATGGGTGAGATGCAGGGGAAAAGGAGCCAGATATGGGTAAGAGAGGGGTCAAATATGGGTGAAATGGGACATGGAAGGGCCAAATAAGGGGAGTTAGGGGTAAATGAGACAAATAAAGTTAAATGAGGGCGCTTATAGCAATATATAAATGGAAATATGGGCGAATTCCGGCAGATAGGTGTCAATAAGGGAAAAAAGGAGCACACAGAGGGGAAAAGGGCCAAAAAGGGGCCAACAATGGATGAAATGCAGGGGAGAATTCGAGGGAATTCCCCAGTATTTTAGGGAATTCCCCAGAATTTAGGGAATTCCCCAGAATTTAAGGAATTCCTTAGAATTTAGGGAATTCCCTAGAATTTAGGGAATTCCCTAGAATTTAGGGAATTCCCTAGAATTTAGGGAATACCTCAGGATTTAGGGAATTCCCCAGAATTTAGGGAATTCCCCAGAATTTAGGGAATTCCCCAGAATTTAGGGAATTCCCCAGAATTTAGGGAATTCCCCAGAATTTAGGGAATTCAACGGTATTTATGAAATTCCCTAGATTTTAGGGAATTCCCCAGAATTTAGGGAATTCCCCAGAATTTGGGGAATTCCACAGAATTTAGGGAATTCCCCAGAATTTAGGGAATTCCCCAGAATTTGGGGAATTCAACGGTATTTATGAAATTCCATAGATTTTAGGGAATTCCCCAGAATTTAGGGAATTCCGCAGAATTTAGGGAATTCCCCAGAATTTAGGGAATTCCCCAGATTTTAGGGAATTTCCAAGATTTTAAGGAATTCCCCACAATTTAGGGAATTCAACGGTATTTATGAAATTCACTAGATTTTAGGGAATTTCCCAGAATTTAGGGGATTCCCAGATTTTAGGGAATTCCCCAGATTTTAGGTAATTCCTCAGATTTTAGGGAATTTCCAAGATTTTAGGGAATTCCCCACAATTTAGGGAATTCAACGGTATTTATGAAATTCCCTAGATTTTAGGGAATTCCCCAGAATTTAGGGAATTCCCCAGAATTTGGGGAATTCTCCAGAATTTAGGGAATTCCCCAGAATTTAGGGAATTCTCCAGAATTTAGGGAATTCAACGGTATTTATGAAATTCCCTAGATTTTAGGGAATTCCCCAGAATTTAGGGAATTCCGCAGAATTTAGGGAATTCCCCAGAATTTAGGGAATTCCCCAGATTTTAGGGAATTCCCCAGATTTAAGGGAATTTCCAAGATTTTAAGGAATTCCCCACAATTTAGGGAATTCAACGGTATTTATGAAATTCACTAGATTTTAGGGAATTTCTCAGAATTTAGGGGATTCCACAGAATTTAGGGAATTCCCCAGAATTTAGGGAATTCCCCAGAATTGAGGGAATTCCCCAGAATTTTGAGAATTCCCCAGAATTTAGGGAATTCCCCAGAATTTCAGGAATTCCCCAGATTTTAGGGAATTCCCCAGATTTTAGGTAATTCCTCAGATTTTAGGGAATACCCCAGATTTTAAGGAATTCCGCAAATTTCAAGGAATTCCACAGATTTCATGGGCGAATTCAGGCCAATAAGTGTCAGTAAGACAAGATATGAGCAGAAAGGGGCAAAAAAGGCCAAAAATGGGTAAAAAGCAGGGAAGAAATGTCAAATATGGGTGAGAAAAGGGTTAATAGGGGCCAAATATGGGTGAAATAGGGACATGAAGGGGCCAAATAAGGGGAATCAGGGGCAAACGAGAAAAATAAGGTTAATTGAGGGCGCTTATAGCAATGAATAAGTGGAAATATGGGCGCATTCAGGCAAGTAGTTGTCAATAAAGAAAAATGCGATCACAAAGGTCGGTCCATTAACCAATCAGAAGCGTCCATTTCAATCAATGGGGAATACTCGATCCTGATTGGTCGATCCATTGACCAATCAGAAGCGTCCATTTCAATCAATGGGGAATACTCGATCCTGATTGGTCGGTCCATTGACCAATCAGAAGCGTCCATTTCAATCAATGGGATATACTCGATCATGATTGGTCGATTCATTCGACATTCAAAATATGTCAACAACACAAAAAAACCGGCAACAGTAAATTAAAATTTGCTAATGAATGTATTTGCTTCAGCAAATACCGTACAGAATTTTTTATTTTCGAAGCGCCATAACTCGGTCAATTATTGACCAATTTTGCTCATCTTGGGCTCAATCAAAAGCTAATGAGATGATCTGTCAAACGCAACCAAGATCAGGTCGATACCTTGTTGTGTTCAAAAGTTACAGTATCAGTCTCACTACTTTTGAGACACCCCTTGTATATTGTCTCTTGGCAAAGGAAATATATCAATCAGAAAAAAATAGAGTGAAATAAAGCAAGAGTAATGAAAAAGACATTCTACCATAAAATCTGACGGAGAAATTATGCAGGATGTTGGATAATGTCCAAACCAGATATTATAATGTTTTTGACGGGTTTTGGTTTTCTCTTCTATTTTTTTTATAAGCTCTACGTCTCTCTGTTTAAGTACACCAATAAAATTAAAAGGTCGCTTTGGTCCAGGCTCAATACAAGCATCCAGTCCGATGAAAGAATAGACTTCATCATGAGAACCTTCCACTTGGTATAGATAAGATTTGGCATTTTGCCTCCCTTGCACGGAGTAGTTACGGAAAAAGTTGTTCTTGGAATTCACGTCCAGAATGTTGAAGTTATCTGAAAAAGAAAAAAGTGTTAAATGAAAAGAATGAACTCTCCAACATGATCGACGATCGTGAGCAGCCATAATGAATCTAATAGGCAATCTCATAAACTAAGAGACTGAGTGGCGATGGCTTTCAATTAAAAGCACTCCCAGGACATTAATATTCTGCAACTAAAACTGGATTAACCCTCTCCGATATTGGGGTTAAAATTTCTTCAAGCTCATAATGCATTAAAACTTGAAATTTGGTGCGGTAAGTTCTGTCTCCCTCCATTTTATGAGAAAAAAAAAACAAACTTAGCTATACCTATACAGGGTGTCCCAAAATTCATAGTAAATATTTTTATCACTTATTTTTGGGGTCAAAATAAGACTTTTTTTCCCTACAAACATGGGTCCGAAACTGTAGTATTTTCGAGTTACAGTGTTGCAAAGTTTCCGAAAAACAAATTGAAAAATTGTCATAACTCCCCGTCTCTTAGGAGCATCCCGTAAAAATTCTGGGTAGGTCAAAAGGTAGCTTCCATTAAGGTGTAAACATTCCAAAAGTTTCGTTTTTTTATCTGCAGCCATTCAAAAGTTAGATAAGGGTGCGAAACTTTTCAAACACTCTATATTTAAGACCTGAGTCTTCTCTAAGACGCCATTTTTGGATAGCAAAATCGACTGCATGGTTATAACTCTCCATCCGCAGATGCACACGAAATCATACCGCGCGGTCGAATTTGCTAACCGAAAATGGCAGCGTCGAAAATACTGAAGTCTTAAACTATACAGGGTGTAAAAAAATTATACACAGTCATTTTCAGGGCGTGTTTTAGAGGTAAAAATAAGACTTTTTTCCCTATAAACATGGGTCCGAAATTGTAGTCTTTTCGAGTTACAGTGTTGCAAAGTTTCCGAAAAACAAATTGAAAAATTGTCACAACTCCCTCGTGAATTTTTCTTAATGCTCCTAAGTAGGAGTTCTGATGTAATTTTCAGCGTTCGTGCCGATTTTTACCGTGAAAATGCTGTGTGCAAAAATTTGAGGGGGGTTTCAGGGGTTTTTCTTGATTTTTCTCACTTTTTTTGGCCAAAGTATGTGAAAACATGCTTTCGGTTTCATTGAACCCAAAAACGATTAGCATTATTCAAAAGTTCGTAAAAAATATGCATTTTTGGTACTTACGAGTTTTTCCATTCCGCAAACCATTTCCGAGATAATCGTCCCTGAAGGAGAAGTCGGCCACGAATTGACAAAATTAAAGAAAAGGCGTTTATCGGCCGACTTCTCCAACCCAGATAGCAGACGGATATCTATAGGACATCCTGAGAATATCCAAACAAAATTTTAAGATATCCTATGGATATTCGGCGATATCCATAGGATATCCCACGGATATTCATTTGGCACACCTCTGATATCCGTGGAATGTCCTATGGATATCCTAACACCCGCGGATATCCAGCGGATATCTCACGAAGATTTTAAAAATTCGGTTAGATACAGATATCCTCAGAATATTCTGAGGATATCTGTAGGATAGTCGAATATCCTACAGATATCCTTACGATATTTGCAAATCCTCATGATATTTTCCGGATATCAACAATCAACGCCGAGAGCAATTCAAGCAATATTTTGACTCGATTAGTCATAAACCAAAGACACATCAGTGGTTCTATCCCAATGGATTCTGAAATCCGAGAATGGAACTTCTATTTACTCCAGGAGGTTAACTTCGCCTCGAATCAGTGCCATTTAGAAGATTCATATCCCCCATTAGGTAAATCCGTGCAGATTTTACTTCAGGGAAACTAATTTTAATCACGAGACGTGTAACTCGCTCAGCGGAGTAGTAGAGAGTTACAAAACAGACTAAGAGTCGAAGTAATGTTGAATGTAGAGAAAGAAGGCGTTTAAATCAATTCAGTTCCAAACTTTGAGAATTTGAAGTTCAAATGAAAATTTACATTACAAATCTGAAGATTATCGAAACCCGATTTCTTGACATTAGAGGAAACAATTAAACGCACCTTGTAATAAAATTTATTTAAAGAAAAATATTGAAAGAGAAATTAGAAAAGTCAAAAAGGAAAAGATATTAGATTGAAAGGAGGCGAGCGCTATCTAGTGGTAGCGCTTGGAATTAGAATCATTGAGAGCGTTCTCTGCGGAATAATCGGAGAATATCCCCAGGATATCCTAGTGTGTTTTCAGATTTTTTTCACCATAAAATTGTCTTCGAAGGTAAATATACCTACCTACTGTAAAGAATATTCTGAGAATATTCTCGGCGGAATATTCTGCTGGAATATTCTGAGAATATTCTCATTCTGAGTTTGCCTGCAGGGTTACCACAGAACAGAACACACATTACCATAATGAATATTGGCTGAAGTAATCTTTGGGCCAGTACCGCAACAGCAGCGCTCACGGTGAGCTGCAGCCTTATCGCGAAACGATTCTCCATTCTGATTACAGTCGCCCCCCCTCACCCACCCGCTGATGATGATGTGAGATGCCACCAAAAAAAAAAAAAAAAAAAAAAAAAAAAACATATCTGTAAATTATTCGAAGACTTTACATTTGACCGAATCATCCCAAGATATTCTGAGGATATCCTGGCATTATCCGAAAAAGTCTGATTTTGTGAGGATATCCACAGAATATTCTGACAATACCCGACGATGTTGGATTTTGTCCGGACATTGTCAGGAGATTGAATGCTATCTGGGAACTTCAGGGACGATTTTCTCGGAAATGGTTTACGAAATGGAAAAACTCGTTAGTACCAAAAATGCGTATTTGTTTACGAACTTACTTTTGAATAATACTAATCGTTTTTGGGTTTAATGAAACCAGAAGCATGTTTTCACATAATTTGGCCAAAAAAAGTGAGAAAAATCAAGAAAAGCCCCCGAAACCCCCCTCAAATTTTTGCATACACCGTTTTCACGGCCAAAATCGGCAAGAGCGCCTAAAATTACATTAGAGTACCTATTTATGAGCATTCAGAACAATTCACGAGGGAGTTATGACAATTTTTCAATTTGTTTTTCGGAAACTTTGCAACACTGTAACTCGAAAAGACAACAGTTTCGGACCCATGTTTATAGGGAAAAAAAAGTCTTATTTTGACCCAACAAATACGTGGTACAAATATTTACTATGAATTTTGGGACACCCTGTAGATAGATAGAATGTCTACCAACCTACCTGCTAGCTTAACTCTTCCGCGGGTATTTCACGTTTCACCACGAACGATAGCCCAGTTTCAGGGAAAGGAGGGTAAAAGGATGGGGGAGAGCATGTTGGGCCTAGCCGTAAGCTAAACACCCTGCAAAAGGAAGGATTACCTGAGAGCGGCACGACATGGGTAGTGGCAAAGGTTGCACTGATATCCCCCCCCCCCCTCCGTATAATTTGAGATTTCTTGACATCCCTTATGGTCCGTTGGCTGTTCACGGTATCACGACTCGTATTTTGCTTCCATCGCTATTTTTCGATCTCCTGAATGCAGTGGTTCTGTTATCAGTTCCTTCGCGTGTTTGAGGCACCTTCATCTCCGCTGCGCGCCGTGTTAGTGTTGGATCATGTCGTGTGCTGCACCTAAGGTCCCTAGAGAAAAGGAGGTACTCGATTCTCCTGTTTCAATAAAAAGGGAGAGGACTTCCATTCCTCTGAGCCAATCTTAAGCGCGTGAAAGTCCACCGAGTGATGCCGAGTATTACCGAAGAGGGCCAAACGGAGCCGCCGAGTCCCAGCTCTCTCCGCTCACGGCTAGCGTCTAAGCCTGCTCTACCCTTCCTCATCTACAACTTTGTTAGAGGTTGTTTCAGAGGGCTATTTACAAATGAAAAAGTTGACTATTATCCAAGATGCTCCTCAGAAATGAAGTTTAAAGGGTCTAATATACGTTAAGTAAAGTTGGTTAAACACTTAGTCTCAGAAGATAGTTAAATATTCAGATGAAAAAGTTGGTTCCTCCCATTTAAATACGCGTGAATTCAAACGCCCCGCTACTCAAAATACCTCCATAATCTCAAGCGATAGTACCTGTTCTTCTCTAGGGACCTTAGCTGTGCCTATTTTCTCCTCTTGATGCGATAAATCTCCTGACAAATAAGTATGCCGTGGGTTGCATGTCGCTCCATTTTCTTTCGCTCGTTTCACTTGTTGTATTACTTTTTTAAGGAAAAAGTTATTTTTAATTATGGTGTAGATGAAGTTTTGAAGGTTCCAGGTGATGGCAGTTGTCTTCTAAGGCCCTTGGTTGATCAGTGGCATCGGTTCCATCCTCATGTTACTCAAATAATCGCGGGTCTCCGTTTTCTGATTAGTGATTGTATGCTAGCCCATTTAACTGATCCTGTTTTTGTGGCTAATATTCTTGAGACTGCTGGACAGGATTGCCGTTTCCGGTTACGCTATGCGCTACGGTCAGAATCCAGCGTCCGTTCAAGTCCGACTTTTTGTGCAACAGTTAGCAAGTGATTTGACCTGTTTCGGTGGATCGGAGACGATCGCCGCTTTTGCGCGCTAATTTTCATGCACTATCCAAATTTATGATGAGTTAGGTCCGATGTACGCGCTGGAGATTTTGAAGATCCGTTATCGCTTGACTCAACAAACTCGAAATCAATGAGATACTGTCGTTTCTGTTCGTACTTCGAACTCATTTTTGATGATTTTTATGTTCTTACTCCTTTGACTGAAAGTCCACATTGAAAACGTTCCATATTCCGTCACAGGGGAAGTAGAGGGTATCGCCAACTTGATCGTCTTTCCTCCACCTGATAATGTTTGTTGTGCGCTTCCTGTGGCAGTACCTTGTTCCGTTGTGGCTCCTGTTGATACTTCTTCGCGGTTTTAACTTGAGCGTTCTGAATCATTCCGATGCCTTTCATTCCGATCAGAATCTAGCCTTCGCAACTGCTCTTCGTCTAGCTACCTGAAACGTACAAAGCTATAGATTCCATAACTCTCAATTGAAAATTGATTCGGCACCTGATCATTTGGATTTAGGCGTGCTTGTTCTACCAAAGACTCATATGGCATCGCAGACCATCACTACCCAGGATTACACTTGGTTTAGTAGTCGTCATCTAGATGGCAATCGTCCTTCTTGTGGTATCAGTGTATTAATTCATCGCGGTTTATTGGCGTCAGATGTGATCGGCTATTCTACTGATTTGTTGTCGTTAAAGGATAGTATCTATGGGTGATATGCTCCTGGTTCTGGGACATCGACTGACTATAGTTTCTTCCGTCATCTTCATCGACAGCTTTCCACCGTACCTAGTTCGCACATATTCTCTATAGCAAGAGATTTCAATAGTCTTTTAGGATCTACCAATTTGATTCCAGAGGATTCAACTATACTTGGTCGTGTTTTGTTTCATTATCCTAATAATGGAAATGGCCAGCTTTTGAAGGAGCTCACTCATTCTTATAAACTATGGGTCGTTTTTACCTTTCGCTCCTTGCGTCGTAATATTTTGATGCTTACCACTTGAAAGGAAAGCTATTAGGTTTCAAAAGTTGATCATGAGTTGACTCAGCAGGTGTGGGCTCACGCGCATTTCTGCTGAGCTTTATGTGTTCCAGATTTCAATATGGATCACAAGCTGATTCATTGTAGGTTTGGCCCCCTACAGGCGGGTTACAACCTAGGGTTATTCGACCCTCAGTCTCCTTGCGACAACCCTCAACTCCCAAAACCTAACGCTCTGGACCGATGGGTGAGGGTTTGAATCTGCAGGCCCTCCAACTACATCCGATGAAGCTGAAGTTTCTGGGAATCTGTTGCTTCTCAGTTGTCTGCTTTCAGTTTCGCAGATATGAACCCAGATTGGGATCAACTAGTTCAAATCTTTTGTACCGCTACAGATGCAGAATTGTGGGTGCCGTCCTCTCCCCTCACTCCATGTCGCAGAAGGGCACTGGAAAGACTTTGCCAAGCTCGTTTCCGTCAGTGTAGGCAGCCTCGTTATCCAAAGTTGCGTAGGGAGTTGAGGAATGCCTATTCCAATCTTCGCCGTCAGCAGTATCGTACTGGGAGGATAAGTGCCGCCAATATTTCAAAATTGTCACAGCAGCCTCCTACCATTTGCCTGCATCAGACTTGTCGTTTCCTTCGCTCTGCTCGCCAACGTCGAAGTCATTCTACTCCATTCCCATATTCTCGCTCCACCATTTGTCTTGCTGATTGGACAGAAGGTAATTAACAAAGTACCTTCCAATCTTCATCATCCGAGGACTCTGACATTGATAATTCGGTTCCAGAAGACTCTGAAGTTCCATTTCGTCCAATCACTACCCTTTCGCGCTAATGGATAGATAAGATGCGTAGAAGGACTGCTCCAAGTCCAGACCAAATCTCTATGGATCTTCTTCAGGCCTGTCTTAGTGTGTTCTTTAAAAGTCTTTTCGTTTTGTTTGCACTGATCTGGACATCTAACGAGACTGCATTTAGCTGGTTTGATTCCGTGCGCGTACTTACTCCTAAAAAACAACATCCGAGGAGTATCGACGATTATCGCATAATAACCGATGTCAGAGTTCATTAAAAGCTCCATGCTCACTTCCTTCTCCAACGACTAAAGCGTTGCATGGGTGAATTTGCCTCTTATCAGGCAGGTTTCCAACACAATCGCTCAATCGATTATCATCTGCATATACTCCATCGTGTGCTTGATGATTCTTAGAATGCACGTAAAAAATTATAAGTGGTTTCCTTAGATCTTCGTAAGAGCTTTGACTGTATGGATCATTGAGTTTTGTTTGTCATCTTCAGGGATCTTGCTATACATTCAAAAAAAATCACTAGGGGCGCCGCTACGCAACAAGGCCTATTTGGTCTACATCGCTAGGCTAGAGTAGGAGTGAAGGCATGCTGAAGAATTGCTTTCTATGTCCCTTACCAAGAAAGTTCCATATCAGCCAGGAGAAATCCTCCAAGTTTGAGAGGTTGAAAGGAATTCGGGACGTTACGGTACTGACTTGGAGCGCCAGGTGATCGAGAGAGATGTGTGAGTGTATGGTCTAGAGAGAGATTGCAAGTTTACGTATGTGTCATGCAACTCGAAGGGTACGGACACTCATAAAAGGGTCACCGGTTAGCAGAGATTTCGTCCAAAGCAAAAATGTCCAATTTTTTTTTAGTCCAACTTTCTGTTTCGTCCAATGTAAGAATACGTCCAAAAATGATTTGTCCAAATTTAAAAATGTCCAGAGTTTACTTCCGTCCAACAGAAAAATTGGCCTAAAACATTATGTCCAAAAATGAGAAGATGCGCGCTCTACGCATGTGGGCGACACGCTCTACGCATTCAAAGAGTTTGTTGTTTATTGTAACAGTGGTGGTGATAAAGATAAAGGCGGTGCCTTAGTATTGCTTTACCACGCTGCGACAAAATACTGTCAGTGACGGTGAGTTTTTGATGCTAAACTCTTGAATTCTTAGAAAGAAAAATCACCTTTTATTTGATATACATAGGATTTTGTGAAAGGGTACTTTGGACGCATGTAGTACGTGGACGAGCGAAAGGAAACCGAAAAAAGTATAAATAGAATCCAATAATCAGAGTTAAATAAAACAAAATTAACCGAAAAAAAGGATGACAATTTGACACTTAAGTTTGACATTAGGGGGTTATTCAAACATTACGTTGCTGCAAAGGGGAAACATTCGGTTGTTTACGTAGGAACTCGTCATAATTAATCTCTGATGAAAATAGATATCTTTATTTCTTTATTACTGAGCAGGCATGTTCAATCTACGAACATAACATTCAATCTGACGATAGGATAGTTAAATGGTCTCTTTTGATAGGAAAATTGAGATTGTTCATTTCTTCCAATAAGTAAAAGTGTGTGTTCCGTTGATTCGTTGATTTCCACGAATGTTTCAAAATATTGGACGGAATTGAAAAATCGTCCATTCCTTCGAGTCAAAATGAACTAAATAAAATGTGGGTAAGTTGTACGTTGGACAAATTAGCGCTTTGGACGAAATAATAATGGACAATTTAAATTGGACTAATATACGTTGGACGATCTTTTTTGGACCAAAAGTGTATTGGACGAATTAAGATTGGACGGGATCTCTTGGAACCGGGTCCGGGGTCACCGTATCTTGACGAAGGTATCAAAGATTGACTTCAAAAAATGGCCAGGAAATTCATGAAGAGCTCAAGCGGGAGGAGTAGAAAAGATAGGGGCGCCCATTCATATCCTTGAAAACACTGAAAATGCAAGATTTTCATTGCATGTCGGAAGAACAGTAATTGCCAGAAAGAACCTAACAACAAAAGGGAAATCATTAACAGTTGGCTCACCATTCAGAATAACTCTGCATAAGACCAGACGTAAGTGACCGTGGTTGAACGATTGATGTTTTTTCGTCAATCAACTCTGCTCTAGCAACCGGTCAGTCTCACATTTAGTGTATACAAAGATGGCATGCGGATCATTCAAAAACAGAAAACTTTAAGCCCTATTCACAAGTAACAGCATTGGACCTCCATAGTAGTTGTATAATACTTAAGGTTCGAAGATGTCCGGTTTTCTCCAAACTGACACAAGATTGAAAATTATAGGCAACACTGCTGTTACAGAGAAACATACAGGGTGGTCCAGTTCTTTCCGGCATAAATTTCAGAGGTCATTTGGGAGGTCCGTACTAACAAAAAAGTTCCTATGAACCATAGTCCGAAAATGCTTCGTTTTCGAGTTATGAAAGCTCAAAGTTGCGCGAAAAGTATTGTACGCAAAAGAGAAAAAAAATTATTTTGAGCTGCTCAATAATTGAGCAGCAGAAGAGGAAATAAGTAAAATCAGAGGACAGGTTTCGTTCCACTAAACGAGAGCTACAAAAAAGTCACCTGACTTTTTTCCCAAAAACGCGTTCCAAAGGGCCTACGGCCGATTCAAAAAATGGCCGTATGACCGTACGCGGCAAAAAAGTCGAAAAAAAGTGTGTTACGGTCAAAACCAATTCTAGAAAACACTAAAATAAGATTAAGCAAACTCTTAGCTTTTATTTGAGCTATTATTGGATACATTTCGAGTGCAAAATAGCGGAATGGCAGCGGTTTTAAAAAAAAAAAAAAGTCGGTGCGCGATTTTGAGTGCAGAGTTGACAATCAATGAGTGTTCCCTGCTACAACGGTACGTGCGGTGAATCTTGGACCGTCTCTCTAACTCGAGCGGTGGCCGTCTGGTTAGCGTATCTGAGTCCGAATACTCTTGTCCACCTCGGGTGTGGGTTCGATCCTGCCAAGTACTATTTTAGTTTTTAACAGTCTCTTTACTTCGCATCACGTCGTTGATATTACTTTAATCGATAAAAGTTGCAAATCCTCATTGCGGAACACCGCAAAGGCACAGAGCTTCCGCTTTGTCTTTTGTCTCTTAATTTCATTAAAAACGTACCGTCTCACTGTACCTGTATCAATCGATTACGAGTATCGATTATCTTACACAATGTTTAATTGGAGAAAAATCCGATTTTGCCGAGACTACTTTGAATACGTTGATTTTAAATGAGCCGAAGCCGAAGAAGGGGGGCCCCTCCCCCCCCCCCCTTTGATTGATTGAAAGATTCTAATCATTAGAAAAAATATGAATGAAAACACTGAACGACTTTCAGCTCCTCCTTTTTCAAAGCATACATTTTCGGCTTCGGCCCATTTTAAATCAACGTATTCAAAGTAGTTTCGGCAAAATTGGATTTTTCTCCAATTAAACATTGTGTAAGATAATCGATACTTGTAATCGATTGATACAGGTACAGTGAGACGGTACGTTTTTAATGAAATTAAGAGACAAAAGACACGTCGGCACGCTGAAGCTCTGTGCCTTTGCGGTGTTCCGCAATGAGGATTTGCAACATTTATCGATTAAAGTAATATCAACGACGCGATGCGACGTAAAGAGACTGTTAAAGACTACAAAGGTACTTGGCAGGATCGAACCCACACCCGAGGCGGACAAGGGCATCGGACTCAGATACGCTAACCAGACGGCCACCGCTCGAGTTAGAGAGAAGGTTCAAGATTCACGGCACGTACCGTTGTACATAGCAGGGGACACTCATTGATTGTCAGCACTGCACTCAAAATCGCGCAACGACTTTATTTTTTCTTTTAAACCGCTGCCATTCCGCTATTTTGCACTCGAAATGTATCCAATAATAGCTCAAATGAAAGCTAAAAGTTTGCTGAATCTAATTTTTGTGTTTTCCAGAATTGGTTTTCACCGTAACACTTTTTTTTCGACTTTTTTGCCACGTACGGTCATACGGTAATTTTTTGAATCGGCCGTAGGCCCGTTGGAACGCGTTTTTGGGGAAAAAAACCAAGAGACATTTTTTGTAGCTCTCGTTTAGTAGACCAAATCCTGTTCTCTGATTTTACTGATTTCCCATTCTGCTGCTCAAAATAATTTTTTTCTCTTTTGCGTACAGTACTTTTCGCGCAACTTTGAGCTTTCATAACTCGAAAAATAAGCATTTTCGGACTATGGTTCATAGGAACTTTTTTGTTCGTATGGACCTCCCGAATGACCTCTGAAATTTATGCCGGAATGAACTGGACCACCCTGTATAAAGCCTGTTATTACCTACGCTTAGCACACATAAATGTTGTTGATGTCAATAGACATGACAAAGCAAAATAGATCATTATAGACCAGAAGAGAGAAGTTGAATGGGAAAATGGATTTTTAAACATAGATTTGTGTAATAGAAAAATTCGCGGAAAATCGCCACGGAAGGACGGTCGGATGGATGGAATGTCTGCCGTCCTAACTGTTGGCTTAGCTCTTGTGCGCGAACGATAGACCTGTGTTTCAGGGAATGGGAGGGTACAAAGGATAGGAGAGAGCACTTTAGGCACAGCTGTACAGGGTGTACTAGACCACCCGGATAGGGCGTTTTTCTCGAATACTACTGAACCAAATGATTTGAAACAAAAAAGTCAAACAGGGAACTGACCTCAAATTTTCCGTTTTTGGTATTTTTGAGTCTCCAATAGCCCCTTGGGAGGTTTTTTTTTTTGGGGAGGGGGCTCAAACACATTATTCAAAGGACGGGGTACATTCTTAATGGGAAATGGCCCCTTGCCAAATACCGATTTTATTTACATGGATCGACGCTGCTTGTCGAGCTGAGCAAAAGTTCTCGGGCACCAAAAAATGTTGCCGTGCCGCGGCCGTTATCGCGCAATTTAAGCTCAAAGTTGAAAATTAACAATAGGAACCGGCATTAGTATGGAGTGAATTTCTCGAAAAAGGCGGGTGATCAGCGCATCTGTCTCTCGTAAAACAGTAAAATTGTTCACACTCGGACCACACGGACGGGTAGACGGACTATTGGGCGAGGAGGGGTAAAAACCGACCCTGTTGGGCGAGGAACATAAGGTCTATTAGGCGAGCTGAAAACCAGGGGTTTGGAGGGATCCAGCGAAAACAAGGGGCTTATTGGGCGAGTTAAAAATTCAGAAAAATACGATTTTCATATTTACTCACCATTGATGCCAGATAGTCAAGTGTAAGAGACAGGTCCGAAAATTGGAAGGCACTTAAACTTTTTATCACAGAAAAATGATAAAATATTGGAAAAAAGCACTTAAACCTATTATCACAGCAAAAAATCACAGCTGATCGTAATTGAAGAAAAAATTGAGAAATTTTAAATTTTTTTGCCCTGATATAAATAACCAAGCTCTTTCACGGATTGAAGGCGACTTTCTGATGTTTTTGAACCTGCCTCGAAATGATTCCATGATGTTTCAGCCGCAGCCATCCGATTAGCAACTGCTTTCCGTGGTTCATTCTCATTGTTGCGCCGCGCCTGATGGAGTAAATTTTTGTGAAAGATTCCGCCTGAATTTCTTTGAGGACCTCTCGACGACTGTGTGAATGCATGGATGATGATGATAAAATTCTTTGTTAAAATTGCTGTGAAATGCGTCTGATAAAGATTGTAGTCGCATTGCGGAGAAATGCGAGGTTGCCAAGCCTACAAATTGACCTCGCCCAAAAGTCCCGTGGCATCTCACTTCACCTGTCTTTGCCCCCCCAAATTGCCTCGCCCAATAGACCTCCCTTTTTTGCCTGATTTTACCCCTTCGCCCAAAAGGGTTGCGCCCCACGGACGTATGGTGTCCGCTCCTCTCTCCTACACCCGTTCACACATTTCCCTTTTACTCACTGACCGCATCCCCTCCACCCAAGAGCCCTCATCATAGCTCCGTCTTTCTTCCTTTGTAGTTTTCTTTTTCACTCTGTGACTCTCTCGTGCGGTCCGAGTGTGAACAATGGTATTGTTTTACGAGAGACAGAAGAGCCGATCACCCGTCTTTTTCCGAGAAACGCACCCCGAACTGATGCCAACTCCTATTGTTAATTTGCACCTTTGAGCAGCTTAAATTGCGCGCAAATGACACGGCGAAATGTTTTGGTGCCGTGAGAATTTTTGCTCAGCTCGATGAGCGACGTCAATCCATGTTACAAAATCAACTTTTAGCACGACGCCATTTTACATGCGGAATAAGCCCCGTTCTTTTCTCGACAAAGTCTCCAATAGAGATATCAAAAGAAGTTCATATCCCTGAAATTATAGGCAAGTGGCGACATTTTTGTTCCTATAATTTATTTCCAAAAACCCCAAATTTTTTGTGTTATAGGGGCTTTTTGGAATATTTTTGAATTGGCTTTTTTTACCACCCTGTTATACACTTCTCAAAAATCATTACAAACTCTGAAAGAACAGACCTTTCGATTCATGTGCTTTACGTCATCTTAAAAAGCAAAACTAACGTGTTTTTGGCCAAATCAAAATTTTGGGGCTTACTTGGCTCACTCCATGGCGCCAATTCTGCAATTGAAGTCTCAAAATTTGATTTGGCAAAAAAAGACACCTTATTTTTTCACTTTAAGGTAACAAAAGGGCACATCAATCGAAAGGTCTTGGTCTGTTCTTTCAGAATCTGCAATGATTTATGTTGGACGAAGATATGACAAGGGCCAATTCGAAACAAGTCCAAAAAGTCCCTTTAACTCAGAAAATTTGGGGTTTTTGGAAATAAATTATAGGAACAAAAATGTCTCCAATGGGGCAGTTGCAAGGGTCTAAAATGTTGAGTTTTTTATAAAGAAAATGAAAGTACTAGATGAGCTGAGAACAAAGATGCCTTTGGTTTCTCCTCAAGTCCCATTGTTCCGGAGATGAGATTTTGGCCCGAAATACATTGTTTTAAATGGGAATTCCGCGTTGTGACGTCACTACACACACGATTTTATACAACTTTACACGCCTGTATCTCCGAAACCGGGACACTTATGAAAAAACCAAAGGCATTATTGTTCTTAGCTCATCAAGTACTATCATTTTCATTATAAAAAACACAACATTTCAGACCCTTGCAACTGCCCCATTGCCTCTTCTTTACGAATATGAATTTTTTTTTTGATACCTTTATAAATGACTTTCTCAAGAAAAGTTGAAAAATGTGTTTGAGCCCCCCCCCTCCCCAAAAAACCCTAAAAGGCTATCGGGGGCATTTGAAAATACCAAAAGCGGAAAATTTGGGGTCAATCCGCTGAACGACTTATTTGTTTCAAATCATTTTGTTCAGTAACTTTGGAAAAAATGTCTTATCCGGGTGGTCTGATAAACCCTGTGTAAGTCTGATACCCTGGGCAAGGAAGGACAACTCGTAACCGGTATGGCTAGGAGCAACGGTTGTCGTGATTTTTATTTTTTTTTTGTTTATTTTGGAGTGCTGTGCTCCTCGTTGGTCGGCTGGCTGCTCCTTTCAGCTACCTCTATCACAATTATGTCTTCTTCGAACAGTGCTGGGGTGCAGTTATCGGTTTGTACGACTATTTGCCACACCTTCGTTACCAATCTGTTCCTGATGCAGCTTGTCTATATGAACTTGTCCAGTCCCGCCGCAAGACGTATTTCTAATCTTGATGTGTTGTATGGTTTACTTCCCGAGAACAATAGTACATCACCATTATACTCTACGGCGGCTAATTCACTTTTATTTGCACTTTACTGTTCATGTCGAAATAAAAGATTGCAAGAGCTCCACTATGACCACAGTTGGTATCGAAATAAAAGCTTGCGAGAGCTCTACTATGGCTGTCGAACTAGGAGAAATGAGCGCAACATCAATCAGAAAGTAGTTCAAATACAAACGTTAAATTCCCACAGATCCAGCCTCAAATTGTGTAAATGAAAATGTAGACTCTCCCAAAATGTCAACATCAACATGTCTTTTCTCCCTGATTTCGTCCCAGATCAGTTGCCGAATTCCCCTAATCTCCGTACTTCATTACTTGGGCCATTTTAGAACCCTGCAAAAAGACTGCATGCTTTCGTAAAGAAAAACACGCAAAAATAAATAAATAAATCACTTAAAAAGATAGAGCATCTCACCTAGATAGCTTTAGAGAATTTGTGTGTGTGTGTGTGTGTGTGTGTGTGTGTGTGTGTGTGTGTGTGTGTGTGGGGGGGGGGGACGTAAAAAACGGAAAAAACAAACATTGCTGGAGCAGGACTTCAGAGGAGATTTCCGTCTCTCACTCACCATGATTCCCACGAATGTCTAACCAAACAGTATTTCTGAGAACATTTGACTCTTTCAGAAGATCTCGATAAATCAGCCATTCTTGTTTGTACTGTCCGGATCCCATATTGTTCGCAGCTTTTGCATCAGTTAAGTCACCTGAACGACAAACAGTAAAGTAAAAAATGATAATATAAAATTTTCGAGGAACGGTATCTCTATGGTCTGCTGTTTATAACATGGGAAAATTTGAAAATGTAATTTATTACAACAATTTTTCAGCGGAAATAAATTAGTTTAAGCTTTATCGACAGAATCGCTTTTTTTCAGAGAAGTTGCCATTCAAATGCCCTGGGCCTTGCTTTGCGGAAAATGGCTCACAATAGACTCCTGATCTTCCGGGCTCCGATATCGAAAACGAAAAATGATATAGCCTTCCAGTTTACGTTAAAAGTCTTAAAATTGTACATTTTTTTTTCTAATTATCTAGTAAAAGGGGTCTCCTTTTGAAATATTAGTTTTAGGGGCTGGGATCGGATCTCCTTCCAGATACCCCCAGGAAGAGCCTTGTCACGTTCCGCGAGGAGGCGACGCCTAATTCGGCTACTTAACGGGAACTAGGAAGTTGAAATATGTAAATAATTGAAAAGATTTGAGATAGGTAAATGATGATTATAATAGACGAAAAACATAGAATTCAAATTGTAAAAATGACGAAATAAAGACCACTTAATGAGGGCGCGTGTTTGCCGAGTCTCGAGATGTTAGCGACTGATTTGTAACGTTTTTGATTTTGAAAGTGGGAGAGAAAAAAAAAGAGTGAGCTATTTTAAAGACAAAAGGGATCGGCTTGAAGGACAAGCCGAGCGTTCGAATGTTAAACAGATGTGTTACTCATTAATTGGCGGATGATGCTCATCCCCGATGCAGGAAGCAGCATCGTGCGATGGTCATTTGCAGTTTAAAAGATTTTAAGAATACTAGGGGGCTGTGCCCCCTTGCCGCTCCGCGGCCCGTTCCCAAGAGGCGCTTCGCGCCGCTTTTTACCACTATTCAAAAATTGAGAAAAGATTAGGGGAGATAGGCCAGCTACGCAAGACAAAAGAGAAGTGGTCAGTTCGAACTTCGAAGACTGCGGGATGGGGGGGGGGGGGGGGGGGGGGGGGTAGATTCAAGGATTCACCGGCTGGGCGTAGCGGAGGAGAGCAGAGGCTCTGGCTCTCCCGTACATCTCGGCTCATTTACCCCCCGTCGCCTCGTCGAGAATTAGTCACGGCACTTCCGGGCGCACACACAGAAATGCCAGAAAATGAACAAAATCGAAGGTTTTGAGAGAAATGGGGAAAAAATCGAGATTTCGGTCAGCTACTCGTTAGATTTTTATATTATGTAAGGATGTAAGGAAGACGACTGAACATGCCCCAAATTCCGTGCGAACGAACCCCTTGAAAGCTGCCCCCTCGAAATCACTAAAGTGTTTCAGCATGTTTCCAATCTCAGAGCCATTCTCAAGATATTCAGCCTGGTTCCTTTTTCAGTTGACACCCTGCACGACCGTATCTTTATAATAAAGTTCTCTTTCGGTCCCCCGGCACTCCCGTTCTTCGGCCCCGTTCCCGCTTTCGTGAGGGTCTCGCAGTCTCGCGCCCCGTCCGACGTGTCCGACGCTGCGGCCCGCTCTTCCTCCCCGAGGGCCGACCTACCCGCGCCCCTCCTGTCCAGGGAGGGCGATTTTTCCGAAACTGTTTTTCCGATCTCTCCGCCGCACGCGTACGGTTCGGCCGAGCGGTTCCGGACCGGGCCCGTTTGATTCGCCTCGTCGACTCGCGTTTCCCGAGCGGCGTGGCGCACAGTGTGGGATATGCCCGATCTAGCTAGACAATAAAAGTCGAAAAATTAAGTTGCTTAAAATTGTTCGAAAATGAATGAAAATGAAAGGTGAGGGTATGCTGATCACGAAAATATGTATTGTTTTTACATTTTCTTTGATCCGATTAGTGTAAAACAGCTTGAACATTGGCTTCCGTCATAGTTCGGTTACGACATTTCCTACGATCATTTTCTTAGCCTTAGATTGATGCTATTTTAAGTATACGTGTTGCAGTTTCGGGAAAAGTGTTGGTTGCATGTTGTAGAGGATGGTCTGCTGATCATTTTGCACCCTATTTTATTTACTAAATGTCCTTTCTAATGGTTTTTGTAAAGCCTCGAATGAAACGTTCTCCAACTCCTCAAGTTTACGTAAATCGTGATCTTTATTGGACAATAACTTTTGGCGGAGCTTTGGTTTACACCACGTGAAAGCCCATATTTCAGAGAACAAATCCATGAAAACAGTTGCTGCCACAAAATGCCACCACGAAAATAAGATCAATTTGAAAAGTGAGAATCGCCAGTTCAGACCTCACTTTGAAGGGCTTGTGAGAGCTCGTCGCGCCACGTACTGCGCATTTTCTGTACTCGCTTATTTGTAGGGATGGAAACCCGCCCTCCGTCACGATGACTCGTTGGCTCAGTCGGTTGCGAAGCCTCACCACCATTGAAAGGTTTGCAGTTCGAATCTCGGGCATTCTAGTATTTTTTTTTTCCTTTTTTTCATTATTCTGGGCATTTCTTTAAAGGACCAATTCATTTAATGTAAACGTTTCATTAATTAGCGTTGTTGAAAACTGATCCCCTGTTTTTTAGAGGAATATTTTTTTTTTTTTCATTATTATTCTTTCTTATACAATTATTTTGACAGTTTTTGGGCTTTTAGAGCACTTGACATTAAAATCCATAAAAACTGACTTCAGATTCGTGATCAGCGACCCTTTAAACCCCCTAATAACACTTATCGCGGAAGAAAGTCATTGCTCGGACTTTTGTCTAGCTAGATCGGTCAAATCCCACACAGTGCGGCGCGGCGTCCCGACCCCGTCCGGTGTCCGGAGAAGGAAGGGCGACCCGAAACATCGTTTCGGACGGGAAAACATGTGATCAGGGTCAGGGTCAGGGGCAAACCCGAGCGTTTCGGGACCCCGTTGCTTCGTCCGGTAGATCAACCAGGGTTTGAACCAATTCGGTCGGTTGTTCGTTTCTGCGGAATCGCTCCGTGGCGCCTGGGAAGGGCGGTTTTCGCTTTACGGTTTTCTTTAGTTTTGGACCGCGCGGTTAAACCTGAGGGCCCAGGATTTTGCGTGTGGTCGCGTGGCGGGTAGGCCCACACTCGGCTCAATTAATTGGCCCCTTTCTCTTCTTTCATGTGTTTCAGAGGCTCATTCTTTTGAAGGTGAGGGTGGTTATTTACTCTCAAACAGTTTTCCTAACTATTCGAAAGAGATGCTGAATTTTGCAGCTAAATTGTTGTCCTCTCGATGAACCCTGTTAAATTTCACCTGGTTAATCCCCCATTATGAATTCAGATGCTTAAAGTTGAGCATTAGAACTTCAGAGATACACTCAGCCCAGAAAAAGATATCGATCCGTGGTTAGCGCAAAAAAAAAAATAGATTTAGATGCAATTTTACTTAGTATAGGTAGTGAAAATATGATACTACCAATTGGAATGTGCGCTCCTCTTTTCCTCTCCAACCCTCCTTTCACCCTCAACACTTACTATCGCTTTCACTTTTTCTCTCTCTTCTCTCTCACTCTTGCCGGCTTGAACACTCTCTCTCTCTCATTTTCGACCCCCTCCTTTACTTCTAATCAAACGTAGCAAAATTTGAGCACTTGTCCAGCGAGACACAGAAGATTCCCGAAACTGCTCACTTTCCAACATGGCGGCCCAGAGTAAAGAGTTTATTACATTTTCCGTGCTGATTAGAGTATTCTGTGGTAATACAAAGGCATTCACTGCCGCTTTAGTTACTAAACAAGACAGAGTATGCTTATCCTTTGAAAATCGAGGACTTTTCGGGCGGTCTTTATTTACCCTGAGAGGCTACACTAGACCAATTGACTCTATGTGAATGTGATAAGTAAATACGAATGGAACCAATCATTAAAATGATTCTCCGTAGGTAGATAACGTCAGGTACATTATTCTTCAGGGATGAACGTCAAGATTGCATTTAAAATTAAACTTCTGATTATGAGTTTACTTGGTGCTTTACAGGCCCTTATCCCAGCAATAATGGGGCTCTTACAAAATTTTACTGTAAGCAAAGGAATAGTATAATCTGACGTAAGAACCAACAAAAAACCATGTTAATCACTCTAAAAAAGTCCAAAATAAACTCAGAAAAAATCTGTAACGGCATGATCGTAATAGCGGAGTTACGCAGTAATCATGGGAGATCTTGTCCAATTTGTCACTTCCTTTACGGAAACACAGAAATATTATTCAAACTGGATAGGAATTTTCCATGATACCTGCGTAGCTCTGCCATTAGGCCCAATTTTGAAAAGAATGTTGTGATTTTTTAGTATACTCATCGTACAAGTTTTTTGTTGTTATAAGAAATCAACTCATCAATCACAGGTTGAAAAAATTTGCAAGACCCCCACTAGAGTCCCTTGATGGAAATATTGTATAGGGAGTACCGACACGACACTTTATGCATTTTGACAGGAGTCGATTTTGTCGACCGCGTGAACGCATTCGAAGGTTAAGTTCGACAGTGGACCAGTGGTGGACTGGCGGATTTGCCGGCATTCCGGTCCGCTCCCATACGTTCCTCTACGAATCGACTCCTTTCGTGTGGAGCCTTCGATGTCGTCGACTCCTGCTCGACTCCGTGAGAGCCTAAAACCAACGACCAATCACAACTCGTTGAGCTCGTGTCGGTACTCCCTATACAATATTTCCATCAAGGGACTCTAACCCCCACTATTGTAAACTCAAAATCTCCGTCTAGACTGAACCTAACAACCAATCACATTGGAAGATTCACGCTTACGCATCAGATGATACTACGATTCCAGCATAAACAAAAGCATAGTGTGAGGTAAGGTGCGCAAATTTAATCGGTATTGGACGACGATTAATTCAATGTTAAAGTTGACCAGTGTTTTCATTTCATTTATATGTCTCTGAAGTTATCATAGATTGCTAACTTGGTTGGTGTTGCGACTCAACTGATTATTTTAGTTCTTCAAAGTTGTAGAAAACATTACACTCTTAACGTTATGAAAATGTGATTTATCGTCATTGTTGCAAATGGTACCTTCTTCAACAGAATCAAGGGTTGCACATGGCATAATTAAGGTTGACAGATCCACCTATTTACGGTCGGAGCCGAGCGAAGCCGGGCGGCCCGCTAGTATCGTAATACACACATGATACTATGAACACCAAAAGAAAGTCTTCTCAGGAAAATGTCCCTTTAGGAATTTTTCATGTAGTAAATGAAACTTTTGGGATTCTTTTAGCGTCCTTAAAAGTAGCACTGAGTACTTACACTCAGCACTAATAGAATCAAAAGTTTCAAGATTAATTAAAATTGGCTTAATTCGCTGAGTTATGACTGATGGAAACTTCTATAAAGAGGATATTCTTTTAACGTCGATAGAGCACTGAACAGGCATCACATATTCTTGGTGGTTGAAAGTTGACGAAATATTATGAATAATTCTCTCACTACTTAACTAGGTTAGTCTACTTTTCAATTGCACTTATTGTCGTCATTCTTTTTCAAATCAATTACTTTCCTAATTTTAAGCAAAATGGCTCCTATGCTGCAACAGCAAGACAATACATACCAGAAGCAATGACAACCACAGGTGAGATAGTCTTGACTGTCACAGTGCAAAATTCTCTCAGGTCGGTGATGCGTGATTTGTCATGAAAAATACTCAGATGAATATCAGTGATCTGAAAAGATAAAATATTAACGTAATAAAAAGTAATAAGAAGAGCAGAACAGGTGAAAGAGAGTAAAAAGTCGCTTTCCGAAGTTTCAGAATGATCTTTCCTTGGTTGCAAGCGACATGAATTTATGACCAGTAAGTTACTATCTGCAGGGTGATCCAAAAGTCCGGCGACCCCCTAATAACTTTTGAACGGCTGCGAATAAAAACACGAAACTTGGGGAATGTCTACAGGGTGTTGATTAAGATAGTTTCCACTCGGCTTTTTTGGAAAACGGACGCGAATTTCAAAAATTGCTGAAACCTGTGTAAAATTTTTTTGAGGGGGACATCTTTTTAGGGGGTCGCCGATTTTGTGCCCCCCCTCTGGGGGAAATCCCATACTTGACACAGAGACCCCCCATTTTTATTTGATGTTTGGAAAGAAAATAAAATTCTAAGACTTTTGGTGCAAACCGGAAGTCGATATCGTTTTCCGTGTTCGATATATCGAAGGTCAAAGTTCGATATGGACCCATTTTCAAAAATCTGTAACTCCCCTTTGAATGGTCCGAATTGATAAAACTTTGAGTCTAACTTGCTCTACCGAGCAAGGTCTTTTCAAAGAAAACCACGCAATTTCCAAAAAATGCATTATAAGGGGGTTTTTGGGCCCCTAAATTGTTTCGAAAATTTGAAAAATTTGAAGAGGCTGTAAAAAAGAAACGAGAATTAGAAGGCTAGATTTAGGCTGTCAAGAAAGCTCTAAGAGACAAATGCAAATGGCGGAGGGTTTGTTTACTTTTCGCGAACTCGCTTTCATTACACATTTGAAGTAACGGTGACCGCGGTAATTTTTGTTAATTTTTCCTCTGCTTGAATGTTATTCTGCATTTTTCTCTTTCAATAAGGACTGTTACTGTCGAGAATCAGAACCTAACCTGTAAGAGATAGTGAAATAGCCGCAACAGCCCAAGTAGGCCTCTTTAGCGACATAACTGTCCGCGACAAGCACCAAACATCAGTGTTCTTTTTAACTAAATATTACTGTGTTTCAATGAATTTTCTTGTTAATTACATGCAAATTGTGCTACTCCTTAGTATTTGAGACGCTGATGTCAAAAATGATATCATTTTCTACGTAACTCGTCCCAATTTTACGCATATTCTACTTTTAAGCATTTTTTGCGATAAAGTATAAATTGTTGAAGGACTAAAAAATTTCGACCAAAACTAAGGCCAAATTCGAACACGGCACGTCAATTAACATCAGTAATCGTGCTATCAACGCGATAAGAGGTCCAGTGATAAGAAAAAACTCCATGTTTGTGTCTAGGGACCCTTATTTTGTGTTTAGAGGGGGCGGACATCTGTCATTAAAGCGTAAAAGTCCAACAGCGCAGAGGCAAATGATCATCCTCCATATGCATTTAGCCTCTTGGTAGCTCCATTGATCCGCTTCTTCTTCTTCATTTTGAAAGCATTGGCGCAACTCCCATAGTACCTTTATGGGGACTCTACTCTATACCATTAAGGAGAGGTAGGATGCCGATGCAATGGCATGAAACACTAGCAGTAAATCACTTTCAAACATCAAAAACTGACTTTAAAATAACAATGAAGAATGAAGAAGGCTCCTTTCTAAAAGACAAGCTCTCAAAAAGATCATAACAACTCACAAAAGTAATAAATAATAAGTGTCCGCGGACACTACCTTCTTGCTCGGGGGTTTTGGACTTGGCCTGATGGCTACCGCCACTTATGATACCTACACTGTTTTGAAGGTTATACCTGCACCGGCTGCTAGAGTGACAACACTCACTTGTAACCTCCGTTAAAGCTGGAAAAAATGTAAAAATGCCGGAGTTTCACTTCATTTACAATCTAACCAACCTTATCACTGCGTTCTAAATTAATTCTCCGACAAAAATTTTGTAAACAAAATTGAAAATCGTATGAGCATTTTCACAAGGTAAACACACGACAGCATAGGGCAACGTAAACAGATCGGCAAGTCAACGGATATGGACGAGTCAGATGATACGACAGTACAGCAGGTTGCACAGTACCTAATCAGAGGTGTCCAAACTTAAAATCACTAAAAATGGCTTTTTCGCAGCTTTACGTGCAACATTTGTAATTTTTGATCGCGCCATCATTCTTCTCGTGGAATTGCCCACACAAAAAATTTACTTCCTCAATTCCAGAAGCATGCAAAAAGTCCATTTAGAAGGACTTCTTTCTTCTTCTTCTCTGTTTGTTTACATTTTAGACAAAGATGGCAGCGATGCTTGGCACAGTATGGACAAGAAAGACCGCAAAAGACTCGGGTTAAAATCAGGGTCGGGTCGAAGCAGAGTACAGGGAAAACCGAAGTGTTTCTGCAGACATCTCAACCCCCGGTTCTGATCTCTCACATGATCTAGGCTAATGTCCCTTCATGTGGATACTCATTTCACTCTTCATAAATGTAAAAGGAGAGATCAAAAAGGATTGGGGTGGTGCCTGGAGGGAGCAAATTAGAAAAACAAGAAAAATATTGTTTCAAACCTGGACAAACCACAGCAGATGATCCATGCCTTGCCCCATAGATTCTCCACTGTTCGGAGTGTTCAAACGATACTTGGCAATGCTTGGATGGCGAGACTCTTCCAGAGAATAAACAGCAATCAAAGAAATAATGTTAGCAATAAAGATGGAAGTTAGAAGGACCATCAATAGGCAAAGATATAATGTTCCTGACGCTTGCATGTTAGCTGGACATCACAACTAAATGGAGCGGGAAGAAAAGTTCCTTCCTATTTCTGAAGATAATTTTGAACAGTAAATCAAGTTTGATGAGATCATAATTTCCACCATCACTTATAGAACAGAACATGTTCTGCTCGAATGCTTTCATACGATCTACGATTGCACACCGCACAAAAATTGGGATGTAAACTGGTTAAATGAGAAAAGAATCAAAAACATGAGGGAAAGGTATACATACAGCTATCATGCCTCAAGACATTTTCTTGTCAAAGTAAGTGAGTAAGTACACATTTCGCAAAATATATGACTAAAAATTTCGTCTTGTTTTTTGTTAGGTTAGGAATTAGAATCTACCCTAGAGTTTTTACTAAATATGATCACTTTATAGTTCGCGTGTAGTGGGATTTGCTCCAGTGAGGTTACCCTAAGTAGAGCACGTTAAAATTAATAAATTAGTTTATTAAAGTTTATTATTTTTTAAAATGAAATAAACTCGAAGTTGACACCGTCATATTGACCATGACCAAAGACATAAAGGAAGGAAAGCTATTCTTCCTTTATGACCAAAGACCAAGGTCCATATCAAGGTATATGGAAGAACAGGTATGGACAGGAGGCGGAGCCCATCTCAGTAGGTGACGGCTACGTCACAGATGTTCTAGACGGTCGCGATAAAATTCGCCTACCGTTTCGAACTATCTCACTCAGGGCCGATTTTATCTTGTGAGGCCGGAACCGATGGTTCGTGAACCACTGGTTCAGTCGAACTACTGGTTCGCGAGAGAGTTGGATTTTTGCTTGGATTTCTGACTGGTGGTTCCTGAACTAGAGGTTGACGAATGTTGGCGAACCACCGCTACAGACCGTTCAAAATACATGCTTCGTTTTGCTGTTATTATGCTTCTTTTCTAGGTTAGGGAAGGCATAAACAAACAAATGCCGACCTCTCATGAAGTAATGTAATGACGGTATCTACCAGTTTTCCTCAAAATAAATCCTCTTTTTTCTTATCCATGTTATTTCACCTGTGTTTTGACCTCTTACGTTGAATCTTTACTTAGATTTTACTCACCTAATCTTTCTTTTATTTCCTTTCACCTACATTTTATTGTTCAAAACTTGAAAAGCTCTCCTCTTGGTAAGAACTGTTTGTAATTGACTGCCTGATCTCACCGGATTTTAGCTCCTATTATATTGAGCTCTGTATGTTTCTCCACTGTTTATCTGTGTAAGAGTATTTCTAAAATTTAAACTGTCTCGAATACTATGCATTTATCGGCCTTAGTTTGATTCTAGAAAGCTGATGTTAGCGATCTACCTCTGCTATAACTTTTGTTCGTACTTCCCGTACTTCCTTACCTACAGCTTCTATACAAGAACGGAAAGTTCCAGTTTGATTCTCTTACCTTTGCACTGCATTTGATTAAAGTCTAGATAGTCCTTTAATAAATTAGTCGCCAGTTGCATGGTAACAAGACTGAAGGATTCATGATTTACTCACAACTATTTTGAAAATCAAAACAAATGATGGTTTTAGTTCTTTCATGATCACTTTAGGTTTGAGCCGTGTTAAAGCTTGTGGATCAAAGTACATGCAAATCCTGACGTAAATGCTGATTCCCCACGGAAAGAGCAGGGCATTGGTGGAAGCGATCAGCAGAAGAATTTTGCTCGCGGAGGTAATTTTTTTAATAGATCGGTTTCACAGCTCTTCTTTCATCATTGCGACGAGTTTAGATTATTGAACTTGTGTCACATGCAAATTACAAATTTTGTGAGCATGACAATGTCTTCTTTATAGAGCTACTATGTAGACAGAAATGCTGCAAATGATAAGGTGTGTATGACTCCGAACAGCATGATGCCAGGCGGTTACAGTGTAAATGGTCCACGGTGCATGGAGTATTGCATCCACCTCTTGATCAGACTGGTGCATATGAGCCACGGTGCATGGAGTCCTTGCAACAAAAATTTTCTTGTCTTTTTCAGTCGAAAATACTGACATGTATGATCCATGGTGCGTGGACTTCACGCACCAACCCAAATCAGTGCTTTTTCAATGAAGAAGACTTTCTGCGTGGAGTCCATGCATCAGTAATAACTCCCAAACCTTGGTGCAAACAATCCACAGAACATGGGGTCCACCAACAGTGGATCCTTTGCACCAAGATGTGGGATTGGCTGGTGCATTGAACTTGTTGTTATTGCAAATTAAAAATTTTGCGAGCATGACAAAGTCTTCCTCACGGAGCTACTATTTAGACTGCAACGCTGCTAATGAAGAGGTGTGCTTGATAGCAAGCAGCATGTGCCAATGGTCCAAAGTGCATATGGTCCACACTCTCCTGAAATTCTATGATAAAACAATCCATAGGCACTCTTAGGTTTATTTCGAGAGGATTATCGTTATATGATCTCAAAATTATAAAGTGATAAGGCTGAAATTCAAAGTTCACTTTGACTGTGGACCTTGTGTACCATGGAATTAACGCTCCAGCCTGACAGGCTGACAGGTGCACATGACCCACACTCTCCTGAAATTCCATAAAAAAACAATCAAAACCCTTAGGTTTATGCTGAGAGGATTGTCTTGATTCTTTGACTTTCTTTCCTCAAAGTAGAATCTAATCACTTATGAAAAGTTGGTTCTCAGTTCAAACTTAGAGCTAAAGTTCAGTTTGTGGACCAAATGCACCAGCCTCTCCCACATCTTGATGCAAACAACTCAAAGAGGGTGGACTTCATGCACCATCCAAAATGACAAGTTTTCAAATAGTGCGTGGACTCCGTGTACCGTTGTACGCTTGCATCAAGGTTTGGGAGTCGCTGGTGCATAAGATCCACCGTGTACGGACTCCAGGCACCAACTTTTTTCTGTTAAAAATGATTGATGTGGATTGGTGCGTGGAGTCCATTCAACCTGGATCATTAGCACTGATTTTTGGCCTGTAAAATGTAAGAAAAAGTCCACACACTGTGGACCATTTGCACCGCTACCAAATGATGCTAGGCAGTGTCCTTCGATATAAGGAAATATGGTCATAATCTTCAGAGGCAAATGGGCTCCGAAATTCTGACCAGGAAACTGATCTTGAGCCGGCTCACATGGGATTGTCGGGCGACACCCTCTACTCAAGGAAGGGGGGTTCAGAGAGATCTCTTCCCCTAAAAAAATGTGGTACTTTCACGGTCAAAAGTACTATTCTATGGCTAATTTATTAGATCATCGATTTTATTCTTTCATACCCTGCTCTGATTTTCTGCGTTTTTGCAGGGTCGAGACTTGTCATGTTACTGTAAATACAAGCCCCACCCGATCGTATCGAAGAATCAGCCCCGCTCAAATATATTGAATGACAGTTTCAGCTCTTAAATATCGATTACAGGCCCATCCCAAATTTGTTGAATTTAACAACAGGCCAGACTATATTATCTTTGTCTCTTTTTCATTCTGTTTCTTTTGCCTTTTTCCCTTTTTTTTCTCTCAACTCGACTGACCCTAAGGGCAACTGGGAAATTTCCTGGTGTACCGGCCGGTGGGCCAGTCCACCTCCGTTAATCTTGTCCGTAATCTTACAAAGTCCTTAGCGAGAAACGAAGACATTACTTCGTAGAGAAATACGTAAAGAAGGACTTACAAGTTTTGACAGAGGAAGAGCGCTGAAGTCACAGATGGTCAAAGAAGAGCTTTCAAGAATCAAACTGTAGCCGATAAAAGCAAAATGTTCGAGATAGTTTAACTTTAAGAAATACTCTTAGACAAAAAAACAGTGGAAAAACATACGTCACAGTATGGGAGTTCAATAAAGCAGCAAAAAATCCGGTAATTCCGGTAATGATCATGAAGACTTCTCCCTCGGAAGCAGACTACTCCTTCTAGACAAGAAAGTTAACGGATAGCTTTAAATTTAAATGAGTCTAGGAAAAAAGTCAAACTTGGTTCGACGTTTTACCTGCGAGCAAATAATGGCTTAATTTTGAGAGTTTTGCAACATTCCTTTCCAGTATTAGAATACACTTTCATATATTTACAGCAGGGACTCCAATTATACCAAAAGATTCGCATTTGACACCTGACACTTTATGAAGAGCAAATGTGGAACCTCTGATGAGTGCCACAAAAATCGATCACCCTTGGTGAATGGTTATAATTGCGCATTTCCCTGTCTTAAAGGCGTAAGAATCAGCGATTGACTGGGAAAGAGTTTTAGTTCGTTCATCAACCAGAACATAAATATCAAACAGTTTGCATTGATGTTTAATTTATTCCCGAATCCATTAGTTTGGAACCTATGCAGCAACAATACACGCCTCTACAGAAATACAGCAGAAGTTTCATTGTTAAACTCCGCAACATAAATCATCATGTAAGGAAATAATCATGTAGAACCACCGTTCATAATTACTCGAATGGAAATAAAAACAGACCAGTTTGAGCCAAATGTGGGTTACTATCACTTGCAAAGATACTGAACCCACCCAATTGAATAAATTGTGACAACGGCGATTAAGGGAAGAGACTCGGCTAGAGCTAGCAGTCGCCTTGATGCCATCAATGAACATTTTCAATGATGCGGAAGCATCAGAGCTCTTTGGTCATGGAATGGGGCTCTTGCAAAGGTTTGCTATAGGGGATTGAAGAGTTGATTCTTGCATTAAAACCTGTAAAACTGACGACAAAAGCTCTAAAAAATCACAAAATTCACTCTCAGGATCGGGCTTAATGGCGGAGAGACGCAGATACCATGGGAGATTCTTATCTAAATTGAGACATATCTCTGTGTTTCCGTAGAGAAAGTGACATAATAGACAAGAATCTCCCATGATACCTGCGTTACACCGCCACTATGATCTTGCCGTTACAGCAGTTATGTGAGTTTATTACTAAATTTTAGACTTTCGTGTTGTGATTTTCGTGATTTCTGCTGGTCTCTACTTCAGATTGGTCTATTTTTTTGCTTATAGCAAACGTTTGCAAGAGCTCCATTGGTATCGAAGCATTGAAAATAGAACTGGGTTGTTCACTGTTCAGTGGTGTTTCCAGGAGACATGCAGGAAATGAAAACAAGAATGGATCAATTCACTGATTAGAGGCAAGAAGATGAATGAT
Organism: Trialeurodes vaporariorum; assembly: GCA_011764245.1. NCBI lineage: Eukaryota > Metazoa > Arthropoda > Insecta > Hemiptera > Aleyrodidae > Trialeurodes > Trialeurodes vaporariorum. Next base: position 50,074,432 of record VMOF01000111.1, read on the forward strand.
CGGAAATGCAGAAACGATAGGGAGCTAGTACTTATCACAGCAGCTACTTAAAGGCAGAACAATTGATGTATTTAAAAAGTTTGAATCAATTGAACAATACGGAGAAAGAAAAGCATGGACAAAGGAAAAGAGATACTTTTGAGAGAAAAAAATGATGAGACTCCGAGTAAAAACCACCATGTAATTATCACTTAAATGGCAGCAAAAAGAGTTTCTTCAACCTATAGGTCATGGTATAAATAAGAAGAAACAGTAAAGAAAAAAACGGCAGAGTATAGTGTAATTCATCACATAAAAATGCTTGAAAATCGGTGGCTATGACTGTGATAACAGGGATTTGTTTGTTTACTTCTGATGGATTGCGGAGAATACGCTACATTCGAGGTTAGAATCCCCTGATTCGACTCGAACCACCACTGAACCGCCGCTTGAAGTCCTTGTTCGCTGAACCACTGGTTGAGCGGGTCGCGGAACGGAGATAAAATCCTGATTCGTTCCGAACCACTAGTTCGCCGCTGAACCACCACTGAACCAGCAGTTGCCAGCGAAGATAAAATCGGCCCTCACTCTCCCGTGATCCCCATCTCTCGCTACTGCAGTAGGTGACGGCTACGTCATCGCCAAAGCAAGCGTGTCGTCATCATTTGGCGGGAAAACTCGAAAGCCCCTTAAACCCCGCCTCCTGTCCATACCTGTTCTTCCATATACCTTGGGTCCATATACTCCAGGTCAGTCGGTGCGCATCTACCTCGTCTCACCCCTCGGATCCGCTCCCATCGGTTGCCGCTAGCCCTCCGTTCGTGACGTATCCTTCGAGCAACTTTCGAGCGGGAACTTTAAAACACCGTGTTTTCTTATGGGGGAAACACCTTTTTTTATTTGAACTTTTTGAGCTTATTTCTTCGCCTAATTTTGATTTTATTATTCGAAAATGAAGAGGAAAGCTTGTAGTTTTGAGAAACATTGACCTGAGTCCTTGTTTATTTTTTTTCATATTTTTTAGCGATTTTTGAAAATGCGGTCGTCTCACCGCCGAATTCAGTCATTTTGCAAGGAGAATGAGGTTATCCTTCCTTAAACCAGGTAAACAATGGGAACGAATCGAGTGGATTCTCTGTGGAAATGCTAGGATATCTCCTTTATTGAATCCTAAGGCTTTAATTGTTAATTGAGAATTTTTTTCCGCGATATTTACCGATTTTACTTGTATAGAATACTGTGAGTGTTTCATCCTTTTTCATGTTTTGTTTGTGTTCACCCGGGAAAGTCCACTGTTCAATAAGTATACCTCGTAGTAGTCGCATCATCGTTCATTTGGTGTGATTTAAATTTTAGAACTTTAATTAATTTGATTTTCAGTGAATACAATGTACCTACCTATCAGTCTGTAATTGGATATCGGTATGATGTTAGTAATCGAAAAATTCCAGTTGTCCCAGTGCTGTGTTCAATACAAACTTTTGAATTATTTGTCCTTTTGTTGATCCGTGATGTCAAGATTCTATGTGTTTTTCTGCCATAAAAATGTCTTTTTCTCATCGAGTCTCAGTTTTTCATCTGGGATCACCCGCACTTGATGATACGTCTGGCTATTTTAAGGTGTTTCTGAAATTCAAACTGTTGAAACAGTCCGCTGTATTTTTGTTATCGATGACAGTTTGACTTTAGAAAGCTCTCTGATGGCCATTCATTACTTCCGTGTTCTTACTGTGTTGGATTTGTCCTGCGTAAGTACCCACCGTCAATCATTTCTCATCATCATTCATAATGACGAAGGAAGTCAAGTCCCAATCGCATCGCTCTATTGACCCGCTCCATAGATCTAGCTTTTCTGATTAGGAAAGTAGGAATTATGTGTATAATTCATTGCGGTCAGGAAGTTAGGTCGCAATCGCATTGCTCTATTAACCTGCTCCAGGGGCTACAGTGAGGAACCTTTAGGACAGCCACAGTATTCCAAACCGACTTCGATTTTTACGAATTTAGAGCCATTGTTATCCTCGCAGTTGTTTCACATAAAATTAAAATTGGCATTTGTCCTTACACACCCGTCTTATTGGCGACCAGTGTTGAACCAATAGCGCCAAAAACAAAATAATTTGGTGGAGTTATCTTGAAGTAGCAGACCGCAATGAACTATACACATAATTCCTACTTTCCTAATCAGAAAAGCTAGATCTATGGAGCGGGTTAATAGAGCAATGCGATTGGGACTTAACTTCCTTCGTCATTATGAATGATGATGAGAAATGATTGACGGTGGGTACTTACGCAGGACAAATCCAACACAGTAAGAACACGGAAGTAATGAATGGCCATCAGAGAGCTTTCTAAAGTCAAACTGTCATCGATAACAAAAATACAGCGGACTATTTCAACAGTTTGAATTTCAGAAACACCTTAAAATAGCCAGACGTATCATCAAGTGCGGGTGATCCCAGATGAAAAACTGAGACTCGATGAGAAAAAGACATTTGTATGGCAGAAAAACACATAGAATCTTGACATCACGGATCAACAAAAGGACAAATAATTCAAAAGTTTGTATTGAACACAGCACTGGGACAACTGGAATTTTTCGATTACTAACATCATACCGATATCAAATTACAGACTGATAGGTACATTGTATTCACTGAAAATCAAATTAATTAAAGTTCTAAAATTTAAATCACACCAAATGAACGATGATGCGACTACTACGAGGTATATTGAACAGTGGACTTTCACGGGTGAACACAAACAAAACATGAAAAAGGATGAAACACTCACAGTATTCTATACAAGTAAAATCGGTAAATATCGCGGAAAAAAATTCTCAATTAACAATTAAAGCCTTAGGATTCAATAAAGGAGATATCCTAGCATTTCCACAGAGAATCCACTCGATTCGTTCCCATTGTTTACCTGGTTTAAGGAAGGATAACCTCATTCTCCTTGCAAAATGACTGAATTCGGCGGTAAGACGACCGCATTTTCAAAAATCGCTAAAAAATATAAAAAAAAATAAGCAAGGACTCAGGTCAATGTTTCTCAAAACTACAAGCTTTCCTCTTCATTTTCGAATAATAAAATCAAAATTAGGCGAAGAAATAAGCTCAAAAAGTTCAAATGAAAAAAGGTGTTTCCCCCATAAGAAAACACGGTGTTTTGAAGTTCCCGCTCGAAAGTTGCTCGAAGGATACGTCACGAACGGAGGGCTGCGCAGAACGGACGAATTTCGTACACCGGACCGACTGACCTGGAGTATATGGACCAAAGACTTCTAATAGACTGTTTTAGTAGAGCGATATATCGTATCGATTGCCGTCCGAGGGCCTCTGGTTCCAAACAAACTCTGGTTCAATGTATTTTCCCCATAAGCGAACTTTTGAACGGAAATTTAGGGTAATAAATCAAACAATTAATGCGACCTTTTTGCGATTATGAATTCTACGTCCTCGAAAATGCTTGAGTATGCCTGGTTCCTTGACTAAAACTGCCGAAATCAATAAGATATTACGGATTAAATGTTGCATTTGTAGGTTAGAATCGCCCGAAATCCCGCCAAATTCCACAACAACAACAATAACATTTGGGTGATTCCAACCTCCAAACGCATCGTTTAATCTGTAATATCTTGTTGATTCCGGCAGCTTTACGGGTGAAACCAGGCAATATTAAGCATTTTCGAGGACGTAGAATTCATAATCGCAAAAAGATCGCATAAATTGTTTGATTTAATACCCTAAATTTCCGTTCAAAAATCCGCTTATGGGGAAATTACATTGAACCAGAGTTTGTTTGGAACCAGAGGCCCTCGGACGGCAATCGATACGATATATCGCTCTACTAAAACAGTCTATACTATCTAGACCTGACAAAAGGCTCATACTAGGGCGGGGAACCTAGGGCTGAGTAGAGGGACAATAGTCCCTGGTTGGCCGCAACCCGTCAGTCAGATTGGTGCACCGCGACCGAGATTCACATTGAAGCAAATGGGAAAATCGCGATTTTAAAAAATTCATAAAAAATAGTAAAAAAAAATTAAATCTATTAAATAGGATACCATTTGAAAGCTTATGCTCTGTAGATTGGGCGCCTTTTTTTAGTTTTTTGAATTTTTACTCCAGAGCTTTTCTACCGAGGCTTAAAGTTTACTTGAAATCCGTGTGTGTGTACATAGGGTAGTGCGAGTGTGTGAGTGAGTACGGTTCGACCCTTCGCCCATTGTTTCCCCAGCCGATCCCGTCAACAATGACCGTGCGAAACAAAGCGCCGACCGGAGCCGCACCAGACACACACCCACACATACGCACATTTACCTGCCTTTACTGAAACACATGCACAACTCATCCCTCTCACAACCTACCCGAGTTGCTACAGTACAAAAGGACAAAAAACGAAAAAGGTCCGCTCGCTCACTCATTCATTTACTCACACACTCGCACTGCCTTACGTACACACACGCGGATTTCCTGTAAGCTTTAAGCCTCTGTAGAAAAGTTCTGGAGTAAAAATTGAAAAAACTAAAAAAAGGCGCCTAATCTACGGAGCATAAGCTTTCGAACGGTACCCTATTTAATAGGTTTACATTTTTTTTACTATTTTTTATGATTTTTTAAAAATCGTTATTTTCCCATTTACTTCAATGTAAATCTCGGCCGCGGTGCACCAATCTGACCAACGGGTTGCATACCCAATCTGCCCTAAGGAGCTGGCCATATGTCAGGTCTAGATAGTATTAGAAGTCTTTGATATGGACCTTGACCAAAGACTTTTCTTTAATCTACCCAATGGACCTTGAATCTACCTTGAAGCAAATTTTATTTCGTGACCAATGGTCACCGGTTACTTCTTTCGTAACCAGAGTTTCGAAACCACGGTCACTTGCGCGAGCCAATCACAGACAAGGCGATTCAAAATTCAAATTTTCCCTCCGGTCACCTACTCGTCCGGTCACGTTTCACGTAACCTACCTCGGGAGGTAGGTCTCGAAATTCGGAACCAAGCGGTTCCCGGTCACCTTTTGATACGGTACCGTACATAACCGTACGTTGCTTGGCTCCGCCCACTTTTAGGTGACCGGAATAATAAAATTTCGGTCACCTACCGATTTTCGAAACCTGGTCACGTAAAACGTAACCTGGTCACGAAATAAAATTTGCTTTTGGACTTTTAATACTATCAGGTCAGTCACTTCGGTTACGAAAACGCGTCCGTTCTGCGCATCGGGGCGAAAAGGAGCGGGAGTTCAAATTAACGTGTGTTTAAATGGGGGAAAGCACTCATTTTAAGTGTAAAGTTCCGGCAGCACAAGATGATTTCAATCAAACTAACCGTTTGAGAGTCTTAAATAGAGCTTGTAGATTAGTAGGAGCCCATTCATAAGGCTTTAATATTATTTTTTCTATTTTTAAATGATTTTTAAAGATTGGGTGGGTAAAGCTCAATAACTTTTAGATTCTGGACTAGACATTTTCAAAAAATGAATTTTGGATTTAAGGACCAGTGAAGTCATTTTCTCTTCAAGTATATACTCTACTTTAATGTTTTGCCAGTGGTCGAGCTTAATGATACGAGAAATCCTTATTTTTCAAGAATGAAGTGGAAATTACTCGAATTTTTTCCAGACCGTCCCGTTCTCCATTTTATGCATACAAAAAAGTTACTTAAGACTGAAACTGATGGGAAAATGGCCTGACTTTTATCTAAGCCCTAATAACATTGGCACAAACCATAATTTTTGTAAAAATTGGAGTAGAGGAACAAAATAAGTGAAATAATTGTGAAGAAACTAATTTTTTTTTAGTTTTCACTCAGAAACTTTCATTTCACTCTTGTTTACATTACTAAGACCGGTCATCTACTATTTTATTCTCTATTGGCATTATATTTTTATGATTCCCCCTCCTTTCTCGTCGTTTTCTTTCCCCTTGTGTCTTAGATGTGAGATTGAACGTGTCGAGACAGTCTGGACTTTTCCGGGACCGTCTGGAAGCATAGGTACTCGGGACGGATGGATCAAAGCCATGACCCCAATTATGTTTGTTCTCACATCTAAAACACCGTAATATGAAAACTTTTGGATTTTTTCATCACCTAAATTTTGATCATTTATGATTTGATGGGTCGTCTAAGTGAAATGTACATGAACAACTGGTCGAAAAAAAGTGAACAAAATTAATTTATTTAAAGTATTTAAACATTAAACTTTAACAATCTAAATAGAACTTTTGGTTTAAAAAAATATAATAATTTTTGACGGTAAAACTGTGTTAAGTTTGAAGTATTGAGGGTACCCACGAGCGTTCGATGGAGAGGTTCGAGTCAAATAAAAAAAAAATTGTATTTTTGGATTTTTATCAAATTGGAATATGTTGTTTCTCTTTGAATTCTGCGTAAAATGAGCTCAATGAGAATGTGGAGCGATTTTTTATTTCGAAGCTATGCGCGTTTTAGTAAGCAAAATACGAGCGTTCTACGGAGAGGCTGAAAGTCGTGGGTAGCCTCAAAAACTTGACTTTTGCTTACTAAAACGCGCATCACTCTGCAACAAAAAACCGCCCACATTCTGTTTGGGCTTTACGCAGAATTTAAAAAGGAATCACATACTTCAATTTGATCAAAATCAAAAGAATACAATTTTTTTTTATTTGACTTGAACCTCTCCATCGAAAGCTCGGGGGTACCTTCAAAAACTCGTTTTTCGCTCACTAAAAAATGAATAACTCCACAACAAAAAATCTCCCGTCATTCTGCCTGGGCTCGCTTTGTGCACAATTTAAAGAGGAATAACATATTTCAATCCGGTCAAAATAAAAAAATACTATTTTTTTTTTTTTTATTTCACTTAAAGTAAGTTTTGAGTGGCCTAAAAATCACAAAAATGACGATAACTAAGCCAACAATTATTAAAATTGAATTTGGTTTAGATGAGTCGAAAGTGCTTTACAATTCGCATCTTTTGGCGAAAACTGCGTTTCAATCGTATGATTTACGCAAAAGTTGTGAATTTTTGAAAGGTGCTGGGACTTTGTCCCCCTCTAACTCCCCCCCCGCTAATTATTTTTAGTAAAAATATCCCATCAAAAACCTTTCCAGGTGCAAGCAGACGGCATCAGGTAATTATGTCTGTCACAAAAAGCCGTTCCAATGCATCCACTCAAAGATATGATATGATGGGAACGGCAAGTCTCCTCCAAAAGGGCATCCAGCAGGGCAAATGTTAATCATTTTTCAAAATCAACACTATCCATCTGCGGCGAATTTAGTGAAGGAAAAACTTTGAGGGATGTATTTCTTTATTTTTTATTTTCAAACGCAAAAACTTGCCGCCGTTCATCGCCTTAAAAAAAAAAATAATAATAATTAATATTTTTCTTTTTTAAGGCGATGAACGGCGGCAAGTTTTTGCGTTTGAAAATAAAAAATAAAGAAATACATCCCTCAAAGTTTTTCCTTCACTAAATTCGCCGCAGATGGATAGTGTTGATTTTGAAAAATGATTAACATTTGCCCTGCTGGATGCCCTTTTGGAGGAGACTTGCCGTTCCCATCATATCATATCTTTGAGTGGATGCATTGGAACGGCTTTTTGTGACAAACATAATTACCTGATGCCGTCTGCTTGCACCTGGAAAGGTTTTTGATGGGATATACTCTGGTTTTAGCTTGCAAAATTCCAGTTTCTCATTCCACAAATAAAAGCTACAGTTGTTATCCATCAGCTGACTAGCCAGCAGTTATGAATAGTTTCCGGACAACATTCACATAGACTCTCGAGTGCTCATTTTACGATAGGGACAACAGTCTCATTTCCCTTTCTTTTCCCTGATCCATATGCTAACCTACAGTTCCGTTTCCACTGGCCGTCTCGCCGCTGGCCGATCCGCCACTGGCTAGTCCGCCGCTGGCCAATTCGGCACTGGCTGGTTCGCCACTGGCCGATCCGCCACTGGCCGGTCCGCCACTGGCCGATCCGCCACTGGGTAGTCCGCCGATGGCCGATCCACCTCTCACCGGTCCGCCGCTGGCCGATCCGCCACTGACTAGGCCGCCGCTGGCCGATCCGCCACTGGGCGATTCGCCACTGGCCGATCCGCCACTGGCTAGGCCGCCGCTGGCCGATCCGCTACTGGGTAGTCCGCCGGTGGCCGATCCGCCACTGGGCGATTCGCCACTGGCCGATCCGCCACGGGGTAATCCGCCGCTGGCCGATCCGCCTCCGGGCGATTCGCCACTGGGTAGTCCGCCGGTGGCCGATCCGCCACTGGGCGATTCGCCACTGGGTAATCCGCCGCTGGCCGATCCGCCACTGGCTAGGCCGCCGCTGGCCGATCCGCCACTGGGTAGTCCGCCGGTGGCCGATCCGCCACTGGCCGATCCGCCACTGGGTAATCCGCCGCTGGCCGATCCGCCACTGGCTAGGCCGCCGCTGGCCGATCCGCCACTGGCTAGGCCGCCGCTGGCCGATCCGCCACTGGCTAGGCCGCCGCTGGCCGATCCGCCACTGGCCGGTCCGCCGCTGGCCGATCCGCCACTGGGTAGTCCGCCGGTGGCCGATCCGCCACTGGCTAGGCCGCCGCTGGCCGATCCGCCACTGGCCGATCCGCCACTGGCCGGTCCGCCGCTGGCCGGTCCGCCTCTGGGCGATTCGCCACTGGGTAGTCCGCCGGTGGCCGATCCGCCACTGGGCGATTCGCCACTGGCCGATCCGCCACTGGGTAATCCGCCGCTGGCCGATCCGCCACTGGCCGGTCCGCCACTGGCCGGTCCGCCTCTGGGCGATTCGCCACTGGGTAATCCGCCGCTGGCCGATCCGCCACTGGCCAGTCCGCCTCTGGGCGATTCGCCACTGGGTAGTCCGCCGGTGGCCGATCCGCCACTGGGTAGTCCGCCGGTGGCCGATCCGCCACTGGCTAGGCCGCCGCTGGCCGATCCGCCACTGGCCGATCCGCCACTGGCCGATCCGCCACGGGGTAATCCGCCGCTGGCCGATCCGCCTCTGGGCGATTTGCCACTGGGTAGTCCGCCGGTGGCCGATCCGCCACTGGGCGATTCGCCACTGGGTAATCCGCCGCTGGCCGATCCGCCACTGGCTAGGCCGCCGCTGGCCGATCCGCCACTGGGTAGTCCGCCGGTGGCCGATCCGCCACTGGCCGATCCGCCACTGGGTAATCCGCCGCTGGCCGATCCGCCACTGGCTAGGCCGCCGCTGGCCGATCCGCCACTGGCTAGGCCGCCGCTGGCCGATCCGCCACTGGCCGGTCCGCCGCTGGCCGATCCGCCACGGGGTAATCCGCCGCTGGCCGATCCGCCTCTGGGCGATTCGCCACTGGGTAGTCCGCCGGTGGCCGATCCGCCACTGGGTAATCCGCCGCTGGCCGATCCGCCACTGGCTAGGCCGCCCCTGGCCGATCCGCCAGTGGGTAGTCCGCCGGTGGCCGATCCGCCACTGGCCGATCCGCCACTGGGTAATCCGCCGCTGGCCGATCCGCCACTGGCTAGGCCGCCGCTGGCCGATCCGCCACTGGCTAGGCCGCCGCTGGCCGATCCGCCACTGGCCGGTCCGCCGCTGGCCGATCCGCCACTGGGTAGTCCGCCGGTGGCCGATCCGCCACTGGCTAGGCCGCCGCTGGCCGATCCGCCACTGGCCGATCCGCCACTGGCCGATCCGCCACTGGCCGGTCCGCCGCTGGCCGGTCCGCCTCTGGGCGATTCGCCACTGGGTAGTCCGCCGGTGGCCGATCCGCCACTGGGCGATTCGCCACTGGCCGATCCGCCACTGGGTAATCCGCCGCTGGCCGATCCGCCACTGGCCAGTCCGCCTCTGGGCGATTCGCCACTGGGTAGTCCGCCGGTGGCCGATCCGCCATTGGGTAATCCGCCGCTGGCCGATCCACCACTGGCTAGGCCGCCGCTGGCCGATCCGCCACTGGGTAGTCCGCCGGTGGCCGATCCGCCACTGGGCGATTCGCCACTGGCCGATCCGCCACTGGGTAATCCGCCGCTGGCCGATCCGCCACTGGCTAGGCCGCCGCTGGCCGATCCGCCACTGGGTAGTCCGCCGGTGGCCGATCCGCCACTGGCCGATCCGCCACTGGCCGATCCGCCACTGGGTAATCCGCCGCTGGCCGATCCGCCACTGGCTAGGCCGCCGCTGGCCGATCCGCCACTGGCTAGGCCGCCGCTGGCCGATTCGCCACTGGCCGATCCGCCACTGGGTAATCCGCCGCTGGCCGATCCGCCACTGGCCAGTCCGCCTCTGGGCGATTCGCCACTGGGTAGTCCGCCGGTGGCCGATCCGCCACTGGCCGATCCGCCATTGGGTAATCCGCCGCTGGCCGATCCACCACTGGCTAGGCCGCCGCTGGCCGATCCGCCACTGGGTAGTCCGCCGGTGGCCGATCCGCCACTGGGCGATTCGCCACTGGCCGATCCGCCACTGGGTAATCCGCCGCTGGCCGATCCGCCACTGGCTAGGCCGCCGCTGGCCGATCCGCCACTGGGTAGTCCGCCGGTGGCCGATCCGCCACTGGCCGATCCGCCACTGGGTAATCCGCCGCTGGCCGATCCGCCACTGGCTAGGCCGCCGCTGGCCGATCCGCCACTGGCTAGGCCGCCGCTGGCCGATCCGCCACTGTCCGATCCGCCACTGGGTAGTCCGCCGGTGGCCGATCCGCCACTGGGTAATCCGCCGCTGGCCGATCCGCCACTGGCTAGGCCGCCGCTGGCCGATCCGCCACTGGCTAGGCCGCCGCTGGCCGATCCGCCACTGTCCGATCCGCCACTGGGTAATCCGCCGATGGCCGATCCGCCACTGGCTAGGCCGCCGCTGGTCGATCCGCCACTGGCCGGTCCGCCACTGGCCGGTCCGCCGCCGGCCGGTCCGCCTCTGGGCGATTCGCCACTGGCCGATCCGCCAATGGGTAATCATCCACTGGCCGATCCACCACTGGCTACTCTGCCGCTGGCAGATCCGCTATAGCTCAATTCTGTAACTTCAGGGAAATAAGGTACTGTCACTACCAGTTCTCATCAAATAAACATATCAGTTGTAAACTCTACAAGTACACAGCAAAGAATTTTTGTCACTACTTGCTTATGAATAATTATACAAAAATCACAGAATAATGCATTGTGTAATTCTGTGCTAAAATCACAAAGGTACTGTAAACACATCAGAAACTACTCTCCCTCCAGTGATCAACAGTATTACGGTACTCAGCTGTTGCATTTGCAAGCAATGAAGTGGAAAATGAAGCTCCGCGGTTATGCCCAAATTCGAATACTTTCAGCTTCAGAGCTAGAATAGTTATTAAGTAAATGAATATGCAAAAGTACCTAACTGTGAGAGCAAACCAACCTTTACTATACGCGTGCATACAGCAAATTAGAAGCACACAAAAGAAATAACTAGAAAAGATGTTTGGTACATTTATTTAAAAAGAAGAACTGAGGAGGACAAATTTCGTAATTCACGGCCTCCGTTGCAATTGAAACAATAATCACTTGTATCACTCATGTATTTGTAACGAGTTTATTTCAAAAGTGTCAAAGCAGGGAGAAATGTTTTTGTTTTGAAATGATGTGCAGTTGTTGTTGACTGACGATGAAGCGTCGATTCTCGCGGCGATCTCAAATACTAAAAGGCAGTAGCCAATGAGAGTAGAGTTACCGCGTAGTTTGAAATAGCCGTTATAATAAGAAATTCAGTTTTTTTATCATTTCTCAATAAATATTAGACGGATTGCGTTCAAACAAAAAAAGGCACGAGCACAGAACACGCTGGTTAAAATAAGACCAAGTTTGATGAGTTTGGTTGCGTAGTTTTTTCGCTACAGGATCATATCAAGGCACGGTTTGTGGGAATGAAATAATTTCTGTAATTATAAGCGTTTACGCAGCGCAGACTTGTCAGGTCGTAGAAAGGGTGGTAGTAGGGTGGGGTTACCTGACTTGCCGTCTGCGTCTACCGACGCTTATGATATTGAAAAAAAGACTATCCTTATATCAAGTACTATCAAAATACAAAGTTTCAGGAAAATCTGCGTGGGGGGGGGGGGGGCGAAAACCCCCATTTTGAATCAAGCTCTTTAAAAACGATTCCAGAAGGTCCCAAACAAAGATCTGAAGTTTTGGGACCGTCGGGAATAATACTGGGACCGTCTGGAACGGGGCCGTCTGGAATTTCGTTTGATTTTCCCACATTCTTAGCAAGACAACATAACCTAGAAACGTTAATATTGAGATTTTGTACGCAAAGAGTAAACAAGAGTCGCAATTGAATGGAAGGCCTGCGTGGTCAACCTAGACAAGGGATCCGAACGCGGGCTGGCCTGGGCTGGCCTCTGATTGGCTGCAACGGGTGGAGCAAAAATGACTCGGGGTATAGGGAAAATAACACGGGATTTTCGTTCCGGGGCATTTATCTCGAAACCTAAGCAAAATAGTATCTAAACAAATTTATGCGAGTCGATTCAGAAGATTTTTCCGAACAATTTGATAGGTCATAAGTGCCACTTTATTGCAAATTCGAAAAGACTGTTTCAGTTTAAAAGGACGCACAATAGTGAGTTACTCAAACACTGCTCGAACACACGCCAAGCATGTAATCACACTATTGTGCGTACTTTTAAACTGAAACAGTCTTTTCGAATTTGCAATAAAGTGGCACTTATGACCTATCAAATTGTTCGAAAAAATCTGCTAAATCGACTCGTATAAATTGTGTTAAGAATCAGTTAATGATAGAAAAGATGAGAACACACATAATTAATGATTGGCAAAATATATTCGGATAAATGATATAACAATATAATACAAATGTGATACACGGCTAGCACGGTGCTCGGGACTATAGAGAGTCAGTATACAAGTCAACAGTTGAGCCTAACAAGAAGAGCTCAGCTGACTCAATGCAGTGATGCCAAATTACACATACAGGGTGTCCGAGAAATGAGTTCACACTTTTGCTGTGAGCGCCTGGTTGATTGTAAAAATCTGAAAAATTCAGGAATAATCTATTACCCTTAAGCGACTTCAGAGAAAATATCGGGGGCTCCCACCCCCCTTAAGGGGGGGCGTAGGCCCCAAAATGTACCCCGTGTTGCCAATATATCGCATATTTCAAACGGCAGGGGGTATTTTTTATTTCATCATTCAAAAAGGCTCAAAAAACTGAGTAATTTCGTTCTTTCAGATTTTCGGTAGCCCCTCTCAAAACAAAATGGCGGCCAAATAGCTACCCCATACTTTAGAGGCCTATAACTTCGGTTTGAATCAATATTTTTTCAAAAACTAAAAGTTTTCTGAATCCTGAGAACGTCTTCTTTCCAATGATGTGCCACACTTTATCATTTGGTGGGAAAGAAATGGGGCGCGGAGCCCCCCCAAAAATTTTTGAGTTTGGGGGGCTGTAGCTCAAAAAAGTCAAATGTAAAGGGGGGTCGTGTTGTACATCAATCGAAAGGTCTTAAAAAAAGGAAGAATTTGGCGCAAACCCGAAGTCGGTACGATGCGTCTATTCAAAATGGCGGCCATTTAACCATTTGGGGGTGGGGGACCGTCCCCCCCCCAAATGAAATCCCTCCATCGAATGATACACCAATCAAAAGGTCTTGGAAAGAGAAAGAGAATGGCGCAAACCGGACGTCAATACGATGCTTGCATCCAAAATGGCAGCCGGTTAAAGTTTTTTGGATTATGAACCTGCAAGCCTACAGCCAAAAAACTTTAACCGGCTGCCATTTTGGATGCAAGCATCGTATTGACGTCCGGTTTGCGCCATTCTCTTTCTCTTTCCAAGACCTTTTGATTGGTGTATCATTCGATGGAGGGATTTCATTTGGGGGGGGGACGGTCCCCCACCCCCAAATGGTTAAATGGCCGCCATTTTGAATAGACGCATCGTACCGACTTCGGGTTTGCGCCAAATTCTTCCTTTTTTTAAGACCTTTCGATTGATGTACAACACGACCCCCCTTTACATTTGACTTTTTTGAGCTACAGCCCCCCAAACTCAAAAATTTTTGGGGGGGCTCCGCGCCCCATTTCTTTCCCACCAAATGATAAAGTGTGGCACATCATTGGAAAGAAGACGTTCTCAGGATTCAGAAAACTTTTAGTTTTTGAAAAAATATTGATTCAAACCGAAGTTATAGGCCTCTAAAGTATGGGGTAGCTATTTGGCCGCCATTTTGTTTTGAGAGGGGCTACCGAAAATCTGAAAAAACGAAATTACTCAGTTTTTTGAGCCTTTTTGAATGATGAAATAAAAAATACCCCTGCCGTTTGAAATATGCGATATATTGGCAACACGGGGTACATTTTGGGGCCTACGCCCCCCCTTAAGGGGGGTGGGAGCCCCCCGATATTTTCTCTGAAGTCGCTTAAGGGTAATAGATTATTCCTGAATTTTTCAGATTTTTACAATCAACCAGGCGCTCACAGCAAAAGTGTGAACTCATTTCTCGGACACCCTGTATAACTTAACACGCCCCCTTAATTTGGGAGCACTTAAAATTCGTAAGAGTAACGTAATAAACTCATTCGAAATTACACATAAAAAAAAAGAATTTGGTTCTTGAACTCTAAAGTATTCACGAAGAGCGCGTTTCAGTGCGCTAAGCTAATTTATCAATTTACTATTGGTTACAAACAAGTGAATGTCCAGTTCACACGATCATTTCCAGACATAACTTTGGATTTACAATCAGCTAGTGGACAGTTAGCTGGTTGCAAATCCCAAGCTACATCAAAATAAAAGAAGTGAAAAAAAAATTTAGAAAAGAGCGCACCGAAATGACACGTTCAAGAAGTTATTATCTTATCGATCATACTATGAAAAATATCAACTGCATCAGATAATAAAATCATTTTAAAATGAGCACACACATAAAAACAACAAGTTTTCAACAACAGAAAACGTGAGACATTTTTTTTTTTTTTTTTTTAACATGCAGTAAGTACTGCATGTTTTTGTTATGGTTTTGTATCGATTTTGGCCATAAACTTCCTGCATAAAAATCGACAATTTTCGGCTTGGTCGCAAACGTGCGTTGTCAGATTTCCGCGCGTAATGATCGCGTACTGCTTTTCGGTGGATTCCTTTCGTTCGATATATTGCGGAGCGGCAATGCGAGAAGTCTCCCTATCCTTTAAGCAGTCACTAAACGAATCGCGCGCCATATCGAATCCGCGATATTCTTCGGTCCGCCGCACAATGGATAGAAATCAAATCTTTGGCGGTCCAAATTCGATCCTTTCAAAGTTGGAAAATTAGTATTTTAGCTGGGTACTATAGTTGATTTTAAGGGGTTTATTTGGCTCCGTTTTTTATTCCTAGCTTGTCCCATACTTATCGGAGAATATCATTTGATGGATCGACAATTCTTGTGATATCTCATGTCTTTGTATTTTTGACCATTTAGGACTCGATTTGGATCCATAGTGCGCCGTTTGAAATGTTCGAATAATGTTTGAGTTAGGTTTTGACTGAGAATTGACCCGAAGTTTTTCATGAGGATTTGTCTCCGTTATGAATAAATTTGGTAGTTTCATTATTTTGTCTGTGATTACCAACGAGCTATATCTAGTTCGGAGGCTTTGGTAAACATGCGTAATTTGCCTCGGATATTTTAAGGTTAGAGATTTGTGTTGTGAAAACAAACCGAAGTTCCCTCCGCAATGTAATTTCGCGTGTTTTCGAAGTCTATCAGAGACTTTAAAATCTGAATTTCTTTATGAACTATGCGTGTTTTCTGTCAATCAAAGCCTTAATTTCAGTTTCTACTAATTGAAACACTCAAGTTCTTCATAGCTTTTTGTAAAATTGAGAGGGTGGAATTAAACTTGAATTAAAAACCGAACGAAGGATTCAAAAGGATATGATTTATTAAATATGATATAAAAATAAGATTGAGATCAATTATACGGATTGGACTTATACGAGAGATGATGATGGCGACAGATTAGGCTTAACAGTTCATAGCGACATAAGAGACAGGGAACGACCACAAGAGTTCGACAGGTTAGAAAACAAAGATTACAGATAAGTCAAAGATTACAACTCAATAATCTAACATGCTTCCTTAAATTTAGCGTAGAAAAACAAAAAAGTTATATGCTTCCTTAAACTATGCCTTACGATAAATTTAACATTTCTCTTAATTTGACAAATCGAGGAAAAGGTAAGCTTTTTGTAAGAATGTCCGCTGGCTGATCAACGGTATTAATCTTCTCGACAACAATTTGGTTTTTAAGAATGTAGTCGTGAACAAAGTGAAAACTCACGTCTATATGTTTGGAATTTTTGGTGAACTTTCCGTTCATGGCTAAGCTTAAAGCGCCAGAATTATCTTCACAAATCGTTGTTGGAGTAGCATTAATATTCAGTTCAGACAGGAGTCCTTGAAGCGGGAGGACTTCTGTTACACATTCTGCAAGAGCATAATATTCAGCATGTGTGGATGCGCGTGACACAATTTTCTGCTTTTGAACTTTCCACAACACTGGATTATTAAATAATTTTACAACTATACCGGTTGTCGATTTTCGGTCCGTTAAATCTGAAGCAAAATCTGAATCGACATACGCTTTTAGTATTTCGCTAGAATCAATGCTGTAATTAAGTTTCAGCGATTTAGTTGAGAATAAGTATTGCAAAATCCTAAGTGCATATTTGTAATGAGTTACGGAGTAAGCATTTTGAAACCTGCTGACATAATTGACTGCAAAAGCGATATCTGGTCTTGAACCGTTAGCAATATATAGCAGAGAGCCGATTAAATTACGGAAAGGCAAATTGTCTCCTAATTCATTAAAATCTGCAGGGAGTAATTTTAAATTGGTCTCCATAGGAGTGTTGAAGGGTTTGGCATCAAGAATTTGAAACTTTTGAGCTAAACTTTCAATATATCGCTCTTGACTAATACTCATTTTTCCATTTGCTTGATCATAATCAATCTCTAAACCTAAATAATTTTTAATTAAACCTACATCAGTCATCCTAAACTTATTCGATAATTTGGTTCTGACTTGATGAATTAAATCTCGATTTTTACTTAAAATTAATAAATCATCTACATACAATAACACATAAACGACGTCATCGCCAGTTTTCAAGAAAAACAAACAATAATCATAATTTGATCTCATGAAGCCTATTTGACATAAATAATCATTAAAACATTCATACCATTTCCTGCTACTTTCTCTTAGACCATAAAGTGCCTTTTTCAATTTTAGGACCTTATTTGCTCCTACTGTAAAACCTTCTGGTGGGTTAACATAAACATCTGAATTCAATTCACCATGCAGGAACGCTGTCTTGACATCCATTTGGAAGATTGTCCATTTAAAGACGCATGCTAAAACTAACAAAATTCTCAGGGTATACATCCTAATAACAGGAGAATATATTTCTTCGTTTTCCGAATATTCCTGCTGAAATCCCTTAGCAACTAATCTTGCTTTAAATTGGTTATTCGGCTTAACTTTGTAAATCCATTTAAGATCAATAATTTTTTTATCATTAGGGCGATCGACAATATTCCACGCTTCATTTGCCTCTAAACTGTTAATCTCTTCATTCATAGCTATTTTCCATTGGTTGGAATTTTCAGCTGTGATTGCTTCCTGGTAAGAAATCGGTGCAGTTGCATCACAAAAATTGAAAAAAACGAAACTATCAATTAGTTTCCTTGGAGGTTTCAAAGTACTCCTATCTCGAAGCTTTCGGACTGGTGGTGATTCGCTTTGAGAATTTTGTTTAAAACTAGGTTTGGAAGAATGAGGAGTTTTTGGACTGAAGTTACTTGAGCTTGGGGTGTTATAAAGAGAATTATTTTGATTTTGAGATACTACACTTTGATTTGGACTTACATTAGCATCACTAAAAACATTTTCACCAGGAAACGCAATGAATTTTTCTACGGAAGTTTTATCGATGGAATCTTGATCAATTTTGCACTGAGCTTTGATGGAATTGCAATTTCTTTCAATAAATTGGACATGACGGCTAACAACTATCTTATTATTTACAAGAATACGATAGCCTTGATCTGTATATCCTACGAGAATTCCTTTTTGAGCTTTGGGCGCAAATTTAGAACGCCTGAGTTGTTCTGGTATTCTGACAAATGCCACGCTGCCGTAGAGCCTTAAGTTTTCTACATTAGCCTTTCTCTGGAAAAAAATTTCATATGGCGTTTTCATAAGGATAGTGTTTGTTACCGACCTATTATTCAGATAATTCGCCGTTTTAACGCATTCAGGCCAAAATTGAACAGGCAGTTGTGCTTCTCGAAGAAGACATCTGGCTTTATTCATTATTGTTCTATTGAAACGCTCTGCTGTGCCATTGAGCTCATGAGTATAGGGAGGACAGGGTGCTAAATAAATGCCTTTTTGCTTGGTAAAATTAATTAACCTTTGATTAATATATTCTCTTCCGTTGTCGCATCTAAGTTGCTTAACTTTTTATTTTGTACATTTTCAGCAAAATTAATGAAATCCATAATGACTTCAGGTACTTCTGCTTTACTTCTCACACAGTAAACGCCTGAAAATTTACTAAAATCATCTATGCAAGTAACAAAGTAGTTTTCGCCATTATGACCAGTTTGCGTTATCGGACCATTCACATCTGTGTGAAGTATTTCTAAAATTTCAGAAGCTTTGGACCTTTTGTTTTTGAACTTCAAATTTGTCATTTTGTTCTCTAGGCAAATTTCACATTTTAAAAATTCCTTTTCGAAGGTTTTTGGTAGACCATCTAGTAGGTTAAGATTTCTAAGATTTTCTAAGTCCTTGAAATTCACATGACCAAGAGTTCTGTGCCATTTTTCCAAATTCGTCATCTCAACATTGTTTGCATAGACATCTCTAACAGGTGGGGGCCTTACTTCCAGTAATGTTTCAACTTCATAAAAATTATTTTCTCTCTTTGCGATAGTGTTTAAAACGTTATTTGGACTGAAAATCCTTGCAAAATTATCATTGAAAGTAACTCTATTACCTAACTGCGTTAAGCAAGACACACTTAATAAATTTCTAGACATCTTTGGCGAATAATAAACATTGGTTAAGTTAATTTTGACTAGGTGACCATCTACCTTTGAAAAAGCTTGAATATTGCCAATAATTTCTGACTTTTAAAGAGAAACCATCTCCTACTTTAATATTAATTGGTTCCTTTAAGTACACATAATCCGTAAAGAAATTTTCATCATTAATGATGTGGGCACTCGTGCCAGAATCTAATAACCAGGATACATTTTTTCGCTCATTATTATTGTTTGAAGCGTTTAGACTAGAATTGTTCACTATTTCAGGAGGGGAATTATACAAATTTACATGAAAAGAATGCTCATTTTCATCAACAGATTGGCAATTTGTATGACAAAAATTTACTGACCTTGAAGAATTTGATTGAGAATTGGATTGACAATTAGAATGACAATCAGAATGACAATTATACACTGACTTGGAATGGTGTCCACGGGTTTTGAAGTTTCCACGCCAATTCCGCCTTGAATGTGTTCCGTTTCTTGAATGACTTCTGAAGTAGCCTTTAGAATGATTCCTATGTAAAGATTGGCCAGAGTACTGTTGATCTTGAGGGTAACATTGGTAAGATGTATTTTAGTTGTTGTGACCTCTAGACTGCGGGTAATTTCCACGATAAGAACGACTTCTACCATTCTTGAATGACCTCACATTGTTGGCTGCTTGAGTGGATGGTGCATTGATGCGGAAGGCTTGTAGGTTTTGATTTAAATCTTCAATGGCTTCTTCATTGCTCGCTTTCTTCTGATGCGCAATCATAATCTTGGACTTAAGATAAGTGACAGTTTTGTCTTCTGGGGAAACTGCATCTACTACATCGGCTAAATGGGACATGGAGTCAGGCAAACTCAGCAACAAGTAATTGATTTTATCCTCTTCTTTAACTGCTTCACCCGTTTGCTGGAGTTCATTGACGGCTTGTTCAAACTTTGTAAAAAACTCAGTGGGATTTGTGGATTCCGACAACTTCAAATTCAGCAGCTTGCGTTTAGCCATCAATTTCACTGCACTACTTTGGGTAAGGTAATTTTTGTCTAGCTTTTCGATGATTTGGAGCGAGGTATCATTGGGGGCGATTAAATCGAGTTGGGAATTTGATAATGAACTCACAATCATGTTGTATGCTTTGGCCTGCATCTTTAACCAAGTGGCTGCATCTATTTCGGCGGATCGTTGATTTTCAGTGATGACTTCGAGACATTGCTTCGATCCCAAGAGCGCTTTGAGCCTTAGTTTCCATTTGTGATAATTGGATCCGTCGAATACGAAAATTCGATCCGCGAGGCTGGTGTCGTTTTCGGCCATGACATAGGAACGTCGCGAACAAATAGGTTAACAATACCGGCGAGATAGAACCACGAATTTGCTACCATGTAAAATTGAGAGGGTGGAATTAAACTTGAATTAAAAACCGAACGAAGGATTCAAAAGGATATGATTTATTAAATATGATAAAAAAATAAGATTGAGATCAATTATACGGATTGGACTTATACGAGAGATGATGATGGCGACAGATTAGGCTTAACAGTTCATAGCGACATAAGAGACAGGGAACGACCACAAGAGTTCGACAGGTTAGAAAACAAAGATTACAGATAAGTCAAAGATTACAACTCAATAATCTAACACTTTTATTTAATTTGCCAGATTCTACAGTGCGTGTTATAGCCTCGTAATGCCGTAACTCATTGCCTTTCTTGTCATTTTGACGTGTGAAAGTGGTATGTTTGTGGTGATTTATTCAAAAGTTTTGTAATTTGACCTCTCTCAGCAAACTCTCTTTCCTGAGACAGTTTTTCTCATGTCCATCCCTTAAGTTGAGTGATCTGAAGTAGATAACTTTGTTCAAGACTTAACTTGCCAGTTTCACTCAAGTCATCATTCTGTCCATGTGAAAGAGTGCTCTGATGACTGTTCTCTCAAAGAAGCCTTTGTGATCCTGATGCTTACTGAAGTGTTGCCCTTTCAGTTTTCCCAGTGTTCATTCCAGAGATAAATCTTGTTTATTTGTTAAAGAGCATTTCTAAAATTTTAACTGTCTCCAACTATCAGCACTTATCGGCTACAGTTTGATTCTAGAAAGCCCTCCATGACCATCTTTGATATCAGCACTCTTCTTCTGTCCAAACGTGTAAGTGCAGTGTAAGTCCTTTTACCTTTTTCTGCATGATGTAATTTCTTGGCAGCTGATTATGAACAATCGAGTCAACTTCGACGAATCGAAGCTATTGGACTAAGTCCATTCCAATCATTTGAGTCAGTTGCTCTGCAGGTAATTTCCATTTTTGAGCATGAATTCTTAAATAAATTCTGAAAATGTCACAATGAGCGCAGATGCGTCATGATTTCTTCCATGATGGAAGTATAAAGGTGGAGGGGAGGCATTTGTACCCCACCTACGTCACAGCTTAATCTCCTCAATCAATGCGCTGTTCTTCATGTAAGAATCAGCATTCACGCTCGGATTTCAACTTTAACATTGTTCAAACCGTAAGTTATCATAATTTAGATATGAATGTACCACAGCAGAAGCATTTTGAGTATCAGGTTCTAGCAAGTGGTGGTGCCTGCTTCTGCATTGCATCAAAGCGCAGCCTTGAGCAGGTGATTATCAATTAGTCAAAAGTCAAATTAGTCGAGTGAGATGGATGCTCTCAGATCGAACTCAGCGCACTATTTCAGTCAACACCATTTAACCTTAAATGAATGCATCACACAACTTGGTGTTGGTGTTGACATTTAAATAGTTCTGCTCTCCATGACTTGTCATGCAAGCATAGGTACAATTGGTCTGAAAAACTGGCAAGGATATTCGTCATGAAGCAGCTTTTATCGAATGGGCACGTCTCAATTAAAACTGAACAAATCTTGATGCATCAGCGCTTTATGTGATTTCCGCGGCATTTAAGTAAGAATTATTGATCACAAGTGGAAATTAACGATTGTGCATATGGCCCAAAATGCGAAATCAAGTGGATAGGGCTAAGTTTATTCGACTCTACCTAATTCTTTTAGATTAAATTTTAAGGAGTCCATTTAATTCATCCAAGTCCAATTGATTGTTTGTGATCTGTTTCCAAGTCAAAGAAAAATAAGGACTTACAAGTTTTGACAGAGGAAGAGTGGTGACATCACAGATGATCGTAAGAGCTTTCTAGAATCAAACTGAAGCAGGTAAAGGCAAACTTTTTGAGACAGTTTAAATTTTGGAACAACTCTTGTATGGACAAACAGTGGAAAAAATAAAACTTTACAGTTTGGGAGCTCAAGAGGCAATACTTAAGTGATTGGAGGGGAAATGTCTTAGAGGTACCTTCTTTTTAAAATGGTGGGACTCTGGTCAGACAAGGCAGTAAACGAATGGCTCTAACTGCGTCAAGGCTTTCAATAGGGTCACACTTACAATTAGTCCATAATTACACCTGAACGCTATGAAGGACTAAATTCTAGGATTAAAGACATTTTTGATGCATTTCTTTTTAAAATTCATTACAAAATTTTGGGTTTTGCTCATGGTTTGTTTTTATTGTTTATGAACAAAAGTAAACATACGGCTTTACTTTTTCCAAAAACATTGACTTTCAAACGTTTCATCTCTGCGCTAATCATTCATCAAAACTCCACATTTTGGTGTTTTTCGGACATTTCCCTGTCTTAAAAGGTACCTACTTCCCACACAGTATACACTTTCAACGCTGCTAGAAATTCATTTTACACCTACAGTGTTGTTTTCACGCTACAGGATTATCAGAAGGTTCAAGGATTACTTACTTGTCTTTGAAGTGAATCACCCAATTTTTCTGAATGACTTGCTCGGTTTTTACTTTGTTTATGACCATTTTTAAAACATAATGGTGCGACGAGAAGTACCATATATCTATTAAGTAATTGACAATTTTTAAATTTGGGTGAGTGGCAGCAGGTATTTTCAAATCTTCAAATGTTTTAAAAGCCAATCCAGCTACCTATAATTTGAGTTTAGAAAAGCTTGTTGTCCGCCATATTTACCCCCCCCCCCCCCCATTGCTGTCCGAAATGATCCAGCTTTGATGCTTTAAGGTAAGATTAAAACCAGTCTGTTTCATTATTTTCATCCATTAAATTCTAAAGATTTTATTTATGACCATGCCAACAGCACCTTTGAACAAGGCGAGGATTACAATCGTAGGTGAGGAGCGATAAATTGCAATCCCCAAATAATCATATCAGCCACAACCGCCTATAAGTGCGCAGAATTAAAGTATTTAAGTAATTGAATCATAACTAAATAAGTGCAAGCTACAAAATATTAGGAATATACAAAATGCAACTAAACTCCGGGCGCAAACTTCTACTGTGAATATTGGAGCCCGAAATAAAACGTGTTTCCCCTATGAATATGGGTAGAAAAATGCCCCCCTCTTGAACTGCGATTCCTCCATGTTTTGCAAAAATTTGATTTATCAGTAATAGCCACAGTTACAAATCAAAAAGACTTGAAACTTGGTGATCTAAAGTATTTTTACATAAAGTATCCATTTATAAACTTGACAAATTCAGAAATTAAGTCTGATTATACGTTTCAAGCTACCTTTTACTATTAAAAGCACAAATTTCATGATACAGGTTTACCATTTGAAAAAAATGTCCAAGTCCAATGGGAGAAACGTTTAAAAAATATTTTGAGCTTCTCGCATTTATTCAGTTACTTAGACATGATATATAAAAGAATAATTGCTGCGCAACGATGTAAAAATCAACGTTCTTACTGTGGACAATGGCTCTAAATAACAGAATGTGGGAAGTTGTGTTCTCACTGCCACTCACTATCGTAAAAGCACTGACTTTATCTGGCTTCAAACACATCACACCGAAAAAATGCAAGAAACCAACAGTCTTTCTAAGAGTATTTCCCATCTGAGCGTAGTAATTATTTTTCAAATATTTTGTTCGCAACATAAAATTTATAATCTTAAAAATACGAGATTAGTAGAAAAAACAGTCCAACATACTAACAGCGCATATAAGCTTTTGCAGGTCATCGCCAAGTTTTTTTTTTTTTTTTTTTTTTTTTTTTTTTTTTTTTTCATTTCTTCATTCCATTTTCTTATTTTTTTTCTATCGATTTCTTTTTTTTCCCTTTTTTTCTTCCTTTCTCCATTTCTTCCCTTTCCCCTCTTCCTTCCTTTAGAATAATACCCTACTCGCCGCAGCGCGGCGTCGGCTCGACCCCTGTGGTTGTAATTGATTGTATGAATATGGAGGAGCATCAATGAGGAAACTTAGACTTTGTCGCTCTGATATCAGATGATTTGCAAGTTGAATCAGAGCTACCGTGTTTTTTGGTTGTATGCGGCTATTCAGACGAAAGTGTTACAGGAGAAGTATCAAATATTTTGAAGGAGCTTCATACGGAAGATCTGTTACCAGGAGAAGTATCAAATTATTGAAGGCGCTTTATACGAAAAATAGAAAATGTGATCAGGAGAAGTATCAAATTATTTGAAGGAGCTCTGAAGCCACCTAATCGAGGAAACTTAAGACTTGGTCGCTCTGATATCACATGACTTGCAAGTTGAATCAGAATGGCACGTCCACCGGGTATAGGGAAATAAATATAGGAAGATATTTGAAAGAACAGTTTTTACGAGCAAGTTTTCATGAAGAAGTGTTTGGGGCAGGTGAAGTAAAATAGAGCTGGTTTGGGGGAAAGGTTTTGGATCTTGGCCGCAATCACTTGAGGTTTGGCTGAAAGTTTTGGTGAAATAATTTGAGACATGAAATTAATAGGAATTAAAAAAAAAAAATGAACAAAAGCACTAGCTCTCAGAAGTTTCACATAGAAAATAAATTCTCACTCCACCACTCTCACTTACTCTGCATACCCATTGAAATTATACAGAACATAATGCAGCGATGATAACTATAGATAAGAGGAACCAGCACAGAGTTTTAAAAGAAAAACCAAATGAAAGAGAACGATTTCAACATGTTAGCTGAACCTTCAATATAGACACTCACAAATGACGAAATAAGAGACAGTGGCCTAGAGTTCAAGATGAGAGGGACCATACCACCAGGCATTTTTCTCGAGAACGGCTGATCGAAAAGTTTTGAATAAAAAAAATCGGTTACGGAATGGACACAAAATTTTCATTTTTGATATTTTCAAAAGCCCTCATCAGCTCCTCGTTCTTATTAGGAGAACCTCACACACTTTTATCAAGTTTTTTGCAAAAAAGCATGTTCTAAAAGTACGAAAAAAGTTCATATCCTCATAGCAGAGGCAAGTGCCAACATTTTTGCTCCCATAGACATTTACCAAAACACCCAGATTTTTTTTTGCTGTAGGGACTTGGAAGATTTTTGAATCAACTCTTTTGCTTATCCAGTGGAGAATTTCTCACAAATCTTGACAGATTCTGAAAAAATATATCGAAACCTTCTGATCGATGTGCAACATGTTACCTTGAGGAGAAAAAATAAGGTGTATTTTGTCAAATCAAAATTTTGGGACTTCCATGGCAGAATCGGATCGATTCCATGGTCTGAGACATAGACTGCCCAAAATTTTAATTTAACGAAATACACCTAATTTTTTCACTTTAAGGTACCAAACTAGTGGCACATCAATCAAAATGGTTCCATCCATTTGATCAGAATCTGTTATGTATTTGAGGAATTCTCAACAGGGTGGCCACAAAAGCCAATTCAAATTTTTTTCCCAAAAAACCGCCGTACCTAACTCAAAAATTGAGGTTTTTTGGTAAATGTCCATGAGAGCAAAAATGTTGGAAATTGCCTCAACTTCAAGGACACGAGCTTTCTCATAACTTGAAAAGAGCTTTTTTGAAAAAATAAACTTGAGATAGATGTGATTGAGCCTGCCCCCCCAAATATACCCCAAAGGGCTAAGTATTGGAAGCTATCGATAATATGATAAATGACAAAATTTTGGGTCGATTCACTATCCGACTTCCATGTTTCAAAACATTTCAATCAGCCATTCTCAAGAAAAATGCCTGGTACAGGTGCTCTGGATCACCATGTATACAGGGTGTCAATTAAAAAAGGAGCCAGGCCGAATATCTCGAGAACGGCTCCGGATTCCGAAAAACGCTGAAACACGTGTTAAATTATTTTGAGCAGGACATCTTATTAGGGGGTCGCCGATTTGGGGGCTCTCTCTGGGGGGTCCCCAAGGGGGCTACCATCTCCCTAAATCCAATACTTCAATGGGGCCCCCTATTTTTTTTATTTAATAATAAAAAATAAGGTAAAATTCTAAGACTTTTGGTACAAGTAAAACGTCGACATCGTTTTCCGTTTTCGATTATATCGAAGGTCCAAGTTCGATTTGGGCCCATTTTCAAGTAGCATTACTTACTCCTCTTTGAAGAGTCGGAATTCACAAATCAAGGACACAAAAATACTTTGAAAAGCAAGCCCTTTTCAGAAAAAAATTCAATTGTAACAAACATTTAGTCAAATTTGTGTTTTGAAGCTCAAAAAACTTTTAGACGTTTTTGGGCCCCAAGGAGGGCCATCTGAGAAATTCCGAGTTACGACCTCTATTGAGTGATACATCAAGCGAAAAGACGTAACAAACTGAGCATTTCGGCGCAAACTGGAGGTGGATATCGTTTTTACATTTGAAATATCGAATGTCAATTTACAGATTGCGGTATCTCGATTGTGAAAAACGATATCGAACTCCGGTTTGCACCAAAATGCTCAGTTTGTTACGCCTTTTCTATTAATGTATCAATCTATAGGGGTCGTACCTCGGAATTTTTCAGATGGCCCTCCTTGGGGGCCAAAAACGTCTAAAAGTTTTGGGAGCTTCAAAACCAAAATTTGACTAAATGTTTTTTATAATTAAATTTTTTTCTGAAAAGGGCTTACTTATTAGAGTATTTTGTGTCCTTGATTTTTAAATTCCGACTCTTCAAAGAGGAGAAATGTTTTTTTGAAAATTAGTCCAAATCGAACTTTGACCTTCGATGTATCAAAAACGAAAAACGATATTGAACTTCGATTCGCACAAAAAGTATGATAATTTCACCCTCTTTTCGATTAATAAATAAAATATGGGGGTCCCCGTTTGAAGTATTGAATTTAGGGACGTGGTATCCGCCCTGCGGGCCCCCCAGAGGTGGCCGCGAAATCGGAAACCCCCCATAAAGATGTCCCCCTCAAGCTAATTGAACACGTGTTTCAGTGTATTTCAAAATTCGGAGTCGTTCTCGAGATATTTGGTCTGGCTCCTTTTTTAATTGACACCCTATATGCTATGAAACTTAATGAAAAGCGGCATTACAAGAATAACAACGCAGTCAAAGCAGCTTACACTGATTGACTGCATGTTATCTTTGTATCGCTAGACTGCGATACAAAACCTGCTGGCTGCTTGTTTTTTTTTTTTTCTTTTCTTTTTTTTTTTCAAATTCACACACGAATATTACACGAATACTTGACATTGAGCACATACATAAAGTGCAATAAGTTTTCTCCAGAGGAAAACGCTATACACTATTTCAAATACATACCAAAATACTAGACACATAAACGCTAGCCATAATTTTAAAATACATACCGAAATACTAGACAATTTGAGGATTTTTTTTTTTTTTTTTTATCATTGTCAAAACACAATACATAAAAATTTGCTGACATTTCAATTAATGCTCGATGAGGTTAAATGACTTACGAAATTTTGAGAAATTCTGTTTCCCTAGGGATTTAGTAAGTATATCTGCTTCATTTTCGTCAGATGAGATTTTAATTACATTAATGAGACCATTATTTACACTCTCGTTAACAAAGTGATTGTGCACTTCAATATGTTTGGAGTTTTTGCTGAAGTTACCTTTGTTAGCTATTACTACCGCACCTAGGTTATCCTCGTAAATAGGAATAGGTTGTTTTAAAACAATATTAATCTCACTTAAGAGAGAAGAAAGAAATTTGAGTTCCGATGTAGCATCCGATAGAGCTAAATACTCAGCTTCCGTTGACGATTTAGTTACAGACTTTTGCTTGCGCGATTTCCATAAAATTGGATTCCCATACAGTTTGATGACATAACCAGTTGTTGATTTCCTGTCCACTGGGTCACCTGCCCAGTCTGCATCAACAAAGCAAGACAAAATATCCTGATTTGGAGAGGTATTAGCATTATAGATCAGGTTTAAATCAGAAGTTTTAAGCAAATATTTTAGGACACGCAAGGCGTACTTAAAATGTGTTTCATCTCATGAATTTTGAAACCTAGAGAGATAATTTACTGCAAATGCTACATCGGGTCTTGTATTCATTGCTATGAACAATAAAGCGCCTATTAGGCTGCGATACAGAGTTTCATCTTTTACTGTGGCTGCCGGAAGAAGTTTCAAGTTCTGTTCCATGGGAGTGTCATACAATTTTGAGTGGATGACATTGAATTTTTCTGCCACAGAACAAATATAATCAGTCTGATTCAATTTAATAGAGTTATCCTGCTCTTTTACAGCTTGGATACCAAGATATTTATTGATTTGACCAAAGTCTTTCATTTTAAAGCGTTCTTTTAATTGCTTTTTCAGACTGTTTATTTTGTTCTTGTCTTTTGAGAAAAATAAAATGTCATCAACAAAAATTAATACATAAACAGGTATAGAATTTAGGTCTTTAAAGTAAAGACAGCAATCAAAGTTTGAGCGATGAAAGTTGAGAAAATTCATAAATCTATCAAAACAATTGTACCAGCTCCGCGGAGATTCTCTTAGGCCATATAAAGCCTTGTTTAATTTTAAACAATATCCTTCCTTAACATTTAGACATTTAGGGGCTTTAATAAAGACATCTTCGTTTATTTCACCATTTAAAAAAGCTGTTTGAACGTCCATTTGATGAATACTTAAATTTTGGACGGCTGAGAGAGACAAAAGCATTTTTATTGATGTTAATTTGGCGACAGGCGAGTAGATTTCTTCATTTTGATGGAATTCTTGCTGAAATCCGCGGGCTACAAGCCTTGCTTTAAATTTATTGCTATCCTTCATTCGATACAACCATTTTACATCAATAATATTTTGTGACTTGGGTTCTTTGACAATAGACCAAGTGTTGTTTTCCCTATGGGCTTTTAACTCTTCTTCCATGGCATTAATCCAGTTTTCTGAATTGTCACATCTTAAAGCTTCTTCATAATTAAAGGGCACATTAATGTCTACAAAATTTGTAAATATTTCATGATCCGCCAGTTTTCTAGGTAGTTTAAGAGTTTTCCTATCTCTTAGACGAGCTTTGTAGTTTTGGGTAGTCTCATGGTCAGAAGGATTTGCTATTCTATGAATAGG
The DNA here is from genome assembly GCA_011764245.1 of Trialeurodes vaporariorum. Lineage (NCBI taxonomy): Eukaryota > Metazoa > Arthropoda > Insecta > Hemiptera > Aleyrodidae > Trialeurodes > Trialeurodes vaporariorum. The sequence continues at coordinate 50,103,804 of VMOF01000111.1, forward strand.
TAAACTGGGACTTGGGGTGCGGAAGTCTGAACTTGAGGTGGTACTTATATCAGTCGGAGAGTTCTGAGAAGTAGGAGTTGAATGTTGACCGATCTCAGTTTCAGTTTCCGCATCCGAGGTCTCACTTTCAGGCTCCAACGAAAATCTAACGAATTTCTGATTTTTAGATTCCTCATCGTAACATTGCCTAGATTTCAAATTTGAAATTTGACTTTGAATAGACTTAGTATTTTGATCTAAAAATTTTACGTCACGGGATTTGACGATTTTCCCATTCACTAAAATTACGTAACAATTATCTTCATAGCCTACTAATTTTCCCTTTTCTGCTTTGGGAGCAAATTTGGAGGACCTGATTTCTTCCGGAACTCTAACATAACAATCAGAACCATAAATTTTCAAAAAAGAAAGGTCAGGTTTACGTTCATAGATAATTTCAAACGGAGTTTTATTTTCTGTTAAATTAATTAAAGTTCTATTTTTCAAAAAATTTACAGTTCTTACTACTAAGGGCCAATAACTTTTGGGTAAATTTGATTCATTAAACAAGCATCTGCTACGATCAAGTATAGTTCGATTCAGGCGTTCAGCTGTTCCGTTCAGTTCATGACGGTACCGTGGGCAGGGTTTTATTTGAAATCCCCACTTACGAGCTAAATCTTCAAACTGATTGTTGATATACTCTTTTCCGTTGTCACATCGGAGTTCTTTAATTGTATTACCAGTTCGATTTAAAAAGAAGCTAGAAGATTCTTTGAAGCTAGCGAAGACTTCACTTTTAGATTTAATTGGCTGAACAATAGAGAATTTGGAGTAATCATCGACAAATGTGCAGAAGTACTTTTCACCTTTGTACCCAGTCTGTTTGAACGGGCCGCAAACATCAGAGTGAATGATTTCACCGGGACGTTTTGCTTGCCAACGAATGTTTTTAAATGGAAGATTAGCCATTTTGCTTTCTAAACATATTTCACATTGCAGTTGTTCTTCGTTTAGCTTTTCTGGTAAACCTAGTGCACATTTGCTGATAATTAGCTTATTTAGATTTGGAAAGGACATGTGACCTGTTTTCTTGTGCCATTCTTCTTTGACTGAAACTGTCTGTTTTTCAAGATTATTAGCAAGGATACCTTTTGTGCCTTGTATCCTTGATAATAGCCTATAAAGATTTTTGTGCCTTTCAGCAACACCTAAGATTTCACCTTCAGAAGAGTACAAGATGCCCTGATTATTGTTGAATTTCAGATGATTTCCCTTATCTGTTATTCTTGACACGCTTAGTAAATTACTTTTCATATCAGGTACATAGAATACATCATAGATGGTTACGGAAAACCATTCATCACCAACTTGATATTTGACATTTATATCTCCCTTCAAATTGGCGATCAACGGAGAACCGTCACCTAAACCTATTTTTATTGGATCATTTAGGACTTCAGACTTGGCAAAATACTTATCCGAGTTTACAATGTGGTCAGAACATCCTGAGTCCAACAACCATTCAATAATCTCACTATTAGGCTGCGAAACTGATGAATTTCTGCAAGAAAAATTTGTTTCAAAATTTGAGGGGTTAATTCTACAGGTAACGTTAGCGTAGTACTTTGAATTTGAAAGATTAGGATCATCTAAGTTAATTTCATTTTCACTACTGATTGTGAGGTTTGAAGAGGAACAAGAATTTTCATCATTACGATTTACACTAAAAGATCTTTTGTTATAGGATTCTTTGTTAGAATAACTTTGGTCTTTATGACCTTTGGAATAGTTGGAATGTGACCGATTTGATGATGAGTTGTTACTATAACCATTTCTCTTAGATGAGAAATTTGTTTGATTTGATTTATAACGACGAGAACTACGATGATCATCATCTGATTCCGGTGAAGAATTTCGATGCCTAAAATTATCACACCCTTGAGAGCAACGTTGATTATTTTTATTGTGGTGTCGTGAAGGAGATTTGGAATTTGAATGGCGGTATGACCTATAGGATTCCGAGCGATGATAGTTATTCCGCATTGAAGAATGATGATTTCTAGAGCGAGATCGATGCTTGTTCGAGTGAAAATTCTCGTCTACTTAAATGAAATGAGCTTAACCTATCTGAGAATTCATTTGAGGCCTCCTCTTTACTTCTATTTCCATAATTTGAAATTATTCTATTCTTGAGATACTCAAATTTATCAGTCGCTATTGAATCAATAATATCGATCAAATGGGAATATGAATTAGGTAGAGCCGACAACAAGGTTGCTAATTTTTCTTCCTCGTTGAAAGTAACACCCGAGTTTTTCAACTCATTCACAAGCTTCTCAAAATTAAGGAAAAAGGGGTTAGGATCCTCGTTTTCAGCAAGTTTTAATTCAATTAACCTTTTCCTAATTTGGGCTTTGTTTGCTGTAGATTGCGATTGATAAATAGAATCCAACTTTAAAATGATTGCTTTCGCATTTGGTTCGTTAATGATAACATCGAAAATGTCATTCGACACAAGGTTTACGATGTAATCTCTGGCCTTTGCATCCAATTTATTCCAATCAGCTTCCGATGTCTCTGTAGGACGCTGATCAGTAATTACAGTTTTACATTCTCTAACTTCAAGGTGTAACAGTAATTTGTATTTCCACCGTGTGTAGTCTTTACCATCAAAGATAGGAATTCTAATTTCATCAGTGGTACCGGCCATATTAACAACCAATTAAGAAATATTTTGTGAAAACAATGATCGTAAATGAATTCAGCAAAAAAAATACAAGAGGAAAGAGAACACCCAGAGAGAGGCATATTAACACTTTGATAAGAAACACATATGACTGTAGATATAACGTAGACTGTAAACACATAAAATGACTAGATGAGCAAAATTGGTGGGAAATTTCCACATGTTAACAAATTTAAAAGTACATACAGATTATCACGCAGACAGATGTGGGTAGATTGGACGATTTCCTTGGAGATTGATTTGGATCCTTTACGACGTAGATTAGAATATTCCTCGGAGATTGATTTGGGTCCTTTACAACGAAAATTAGACGAATTCCTTGGAGATTGACTTGATTTCCTTTACAACACCATCCTTCGTGAGACTAGAATTTTACAGATCACAGTTTACCACCAGTGACTTTTGAAATCCAGCATCCTTCCTAGATTGTAAGCCTGATATGAGGATTGAGCAATGATTGAGGTTAAAGATGCTATCGCCTTTCCTCCTTTTAATTCTCTGGCGAGGAGGTCAAACCCTTCACTTTGTGGCACAAGTGGTCAACCAGTTGAAAAGTAGATGTTGTAACGTAAATCTACTTCATTTCACAGAGTGAAAAAGATTTTCACAGACAGATAAAACACAAATCAAATGAGCTGTGATACTGAAAATAGGCTGCCTCAAATTTTCGAAGTTCAAGGCATGGAGAAAGGAATTCTGCCGTCGATCAGATGTGCAGTTTGCGCAAGTAAAAGAGAAACTTAATGATAATGGCTAAAAGCCCTAAGTAATGAAATCACAATGTAAAATACAGAACTTAGCCGTGTCCCGGGACTTTAAAACTTAATTTATAGCTGGCCGAGTGTTGTCGCTACGCGATTTTTCGGGATCTGTAATGCCGACACATTTCCGAAACTTTTTAATTATAGACGATTACCGACGAACGAACCACGCTCTGCTACCATGTTAAGAATCAGTTAATGATAGAAAAGATGAGAAGACACATAATTAATGATTCGCAAAATATATTCGGATAAATGATATAACAATATAATACAAATGTGATACACGGCTAGCACGGTGCTCGGGACTATAGAGAGTAAGTATACAAGTCAACAGTTGAGCCTAACATGAAGAGCTCAGCTGACTCAATGCAGTGATGCCAAATTACACATATAACTTAACAAATTGTTTAAATATTCTTTTGCTTAGGTTTCGAGATAAACGCCCCGGAACGAAAATCCCGAGTTATTTTCCCTATACCCCGAGTCATTTTTGCTCCACCCGTTGCAGCCAATCAGAGGCCAGCCCAGGCCAGCCCGCGTTCGGATCCCTTATCTACGTTGACCACGCAGGCCTTCCATTCAATTGCGACTCTTGTTTACTCTTTGTTTGGACAAGCGTAGTATGCTGATGAATGAGCAAGCCTCGTTTTCTTCCTGAAAACATTACAGTGGAAATGAATAGCAGGGACAGTCTGGAGAGGTATGCTTGACCAAAAGTTACACTTATCGATTTTAAAGTCTGTAAATCCACTCAGTTGAAACTTTTGAAAGATAATTCTCACGGCTAAAACGAACGTAGCCTCACTATACACATCCTAGCTTCAGACTGTGTTAGGGTGTTATGTTGGTACTATATTGGTAGATGTTGACCATCGATGCATATGCTTGTCATTCTGACATTCCCTATCACCGTACTCACAATTGTCGTATGAGTCTAACTTGCCTGTCAATCCTAAAAGTAATAAAATGTGATCTCCTTCCAATCCGTGTTCTTGTATTATTCCACAACAATTTGGCGACGAGAATAAAAGTTTAATCGTCCGAATCGCGCGCGTGCGGGCGAAAATTCGCGTAATTCAAACGGCGTGTTCGGCACCTTATCAGAAATGGCGTGCATGTGCACCTCATCGCTCTGAATCGTGAATCTAAGTTGGAGACTCATAGCAGCATTAATTTCATCGGACCTATAGGATAAAATCATTGTACAATGGATGAAGATCAATTCAAGCGTTTTATGGATATGATGTCCACTTCATTGCAGGGACTCAAATCCAATGGCTCATCGGCATCAAAACATAGTAACGGAACGCAAGTATCTTCTCTCTTAAGTAATTTTGAGAATTTCAATAGGAAAAAGGAAAAGTTTTCTCAATTCAAGGAGCGTTTTGAAAACTATGCATCAATCAGAGGCATTAAGGATGATATAGCTCTCTTAAAGGGCACGTTTCCCCTTAACTGCGCCATGGCACCCCTGAGGCACAAAATATATTTCCTCCATTTTGAACTCTTAAAGTTAAAATATCATTTTTTTCCACGTCGTCATCCCTCCGGCACAAATCGAGGAAAAATTTCGATTTTTCACCGAAGTCTGATAAAGCAAGGCCCCACATTGGGGGCCATCTGAGCATTAGAAAACATATTTAACCGTTTGACCTTGATTTTCTCCCTATACTGGCCCATGTTAAATTTAGTACTTTGTAGTTCTCTTGGGCGCAAGAATTAATGCTAGGAATTTTTTCATTATTTTTCCCTTTCATTTTGAGTCAAAATCAATTGAAAAATCATATTTTCGAACGAAAAAAAAAATCGCGCAGTAAAGGGTTTGTGTTGGAGGCGATACCTACGAATTAGTAAAGGCCATCATGGCACCCAAATCACTTTCAGATGCTACTTATATTGAAATAGTTGATACCCTAGAGAAGTATCTAAGTCCTAAACCTAGTGAATTAATTGAACAGCACCGATTCCTTTCTAGAGTTCAAAACGAAGGAAAACGAAACGAAACGAAGGAAAGATTTTTGCCTAACTGCAATTTTAATTGTGAACAACCCAATTGCAGAACTTCAGTATCTAATATGTTCTTAAGAGCACAGTTCATCAGAGGAATTTCCAGCTCTTATATTCGGGAGAAACTTTTAGAAGAATCTTCGATTACATTTAGTCAAGCAGTAACGAAAGCGTTAACATTAGAATCTTCCCATCGGAACAATCAAGAGATCTAGAAAACAATAAATTCTAATTATATTGATTCTGATCACGTCCACAAGGTATCCACTAGCTACAAATCACCATCAAGATCAAGATCGAAATCCAAAACAATGCGGAATCAGCAGCCTCGGAGTGTTTCGACCAATAATCATCGTTCTAGCAGCCGCCAATCAAGTCAGCAACGTCCTAGATACAACTTTAAGGATCTTGGAATTAATGATCTATGTTTCAAATGCGGTCGCAACAATCATCGTCAAAAAGATTGTCGAATACCAAGGGAAAAACTCCACTGCGAATCCTGCAAACGTGAAGGTCATGTGAGTAAAGTGTGTTTTTCTACATTAAGTAAAAAGAATAAAGTTCTTAATCTTGAATTTGAAGAAAGTCAGCCAACAGAGTTTGATAAATATCATGACTTATACCGTATCTCAATGGTAACGCCTAAAGCTGATTATTTTCTCAATCAAAGTAATAATGTGTGTAACATGGCAGAAAAGTATCTCACGACAGTTTACATTGAAAACTGCCCAGTACAATTCGAAATTGATACAGGGTGTGGTTTTACATTGTTGCCTATAAATGTTTACCAAAAACTGAATCTCGAAGGTCCACTAATGCCAGTGTCTATACAATTTCGAACTTATGATGCAGGAGTTGTCATACCTATTGGAGCAAAAAAAAGTCAATGTCAGGTACAAAGATAGAGAAAGTGAGGAGTTACTTTATGTCATGGAATCAAATTTTGCATCAATTTTAGGGAGAACGTGGATACGTAAACTTAAAATCAACCTTGAAGACATTGATAATGATCAGTTGGAAATCCGTAATGTTGAAATCCCAACTGAAAAACAATCACAATTTGTTCCAATGTCAACTGAAGAACTCATGAATGAATTTCCGAATACATTTCAGCAGTCAGTCGGTAAAATACCTGATATCAAAGGTTCTTTAGAGTTAAGGAAAAATGCAAAACCTCGTTATCTACCTCCTAGAGATGTTCCTTATGCATGGGGTTGAAGAAGAGTTAAAAGAGCTCAAGAAAGACAGCATCATATCGGAAATCGATTATTGTGATTGGGGTTCACCAATAGTGCCAGTTCCCAAACCGAACGGCAAAACAAGAATTTGCGTTGACTATAAATACACAGTAAACAAGCAACTAGTTGATAATCATTACCCCATCCCTAAAATTGACGAAATTCTCAGCGAACTCCGAAATTCAAGGTACTACTGCAAACTAGACTTGTTCAAAGCATATCTCCATGTCGAAATGGACGAAGAAAGCAAGCGTATACAAGCCATATCCACGCACAAAGGAACTTATTTGATGAATAGATTAAGCTTAGGTATCAAAGTTGCTCCGTCGTTATTTCATAGAATTCTTGCAATCAAACTCAAAGGCCTTAAAGGTGTGACCATCTATTTTGATGATATTGTAGTTCATGATCCTACTCTGGAACAGTGCCAGGAAAATGTGCTTGCCTGTCTGCAGAGACTTCAAGAAAATGACTTACACCTGAACATCGAAAAATGTTTGTTTTTCAAAACAAAAATAGCCTACCTGGGATACATAATCGAAGGCCGCAACATTACCAAGGATCCTCGGAAAGTCCAAGCCATAGTAGACGCTCATCGACCGCAAAGTAAAGACGAGGTAAGAACCTTCCTTGGTCTTGTTACGTACTATGCTCGTTTTATTCCAAACGCATCGACAATTTCTTTTCCAATCCGAGAATTATTGAAGAAATCAACTCCGTTTAAATGGTCAATTGCTTGTGAGCGAGCATTCTTAAAGTTAAAATCTATTATTTCAAGTGATCGACTACTTATGGCCTACGACCCATCATTACCTGTCTCAGTGGCGTGTGATGCTAGCCCTACTGGGATTGGAGCAGTTTTATCTCAAACAGTTGGGCTAATGGAAAAACCAGTAGCATTTGTGTCTAGATCCCTCACATCAGCGGAACGGAATTACAGTCAGATAGACCGGGAGGCCTTGGCGATAGTATTCGCGCTTGACAAATTCTTCATGTTCGTTTATGGAAGAAAGTTTACGCTAATAACTGATAACAAGCCACTTACTAGAATTTTCCACGAAACCGCAAAACTACCGCCTATGACTGCAGCCCGTCTTCTCAGATATGCCGCGTACCTTTCCATGTTTAACTATGTAACAAAGTTCAGGAAAAGCAAAGAGCATGCAAATGCAGATTTTTTATCTACATTTGCAGTGAATCAAGGCCCAGCAAAGGGTAATCAAGAATTTTTGGACGCAGAACTGTTGGTTAATTTTGAAACGACATTGAACCAAATAGAGAGTAAACAAATTACCAGTGAAATCATCGCAGAGGAAACTCGAAAAGATACAGAGTTAGCAGAACTCTTATCATCGTTACGAACAAATGACGACTGCAAAGAAAACTTAGAATTTTCTATCCAAGGAAATGTAATTTTTCGAGGAAGCAGAGTGTACATTCCCAAAAGTTTACGCCCAAAAATCCTAGCAGAACTTCATGAAACTCATACCGGCATGACACGAATGAAACAATTAGCTAGAAAATACTGCTACTGGCCTGGAATTGATTCAGATATAGACAGACTAGTTCGTGCCTGCCCTATCTGCCAAATGGCTCAAAAGTCACCTAGGAAAGTTCCTGTCCATCAATGGGAAATTCCTAAGCAAAACTTCGACCGCATACACATAGATTATGCAGGGCCTCGAAAAGGTATGCACTTTCTTATTGTTGTTGACGCTAAGTCCCGTTGGCCAGAAATTAAAATCGTTTCATCACCACCCACCACTGATACAATTCGACTTCTCGAAGAAATATTCACAACGCATGGCTATCCTAAAACATTGGTATCAGACAACGCTTCAATCTTCGCTGAAACAAATGAAAAGTTTAGAAACTACTGTAAACAAAGGGGAATGCTACAATCCTTCATTGCGCCAGGCCATCCAGCCACTAATGGTATGGCAGAAAGATGTGTTCAAATTTTGAAATCCAAGTTAAACAAAATGGAAGCCGAGCCAGGAACTGTGAATTCCAAAGTTCAACGTATTTCACTACAGTATCGTGCAACCCCCATGGCAGATGGACAAAGTCCTGGAGAATTATACCTTCACAGACCCATCAGAATCCGTTTAGATGCTATTCGTCCGACAAAACCAGTGCGTAACCAATTCACAAATAATCCAGTGCGTTCTTTAGCAATTTCGCAAAAAGTTATCGCGCGTGTCTATCGTGATAATAAGCCAGCATGGCAATATGGAGTAGTGTTAAAAAAGTTCGGGAAATTGCATTATTTAATAAAGCTCAATAATGGCTATATTTTTAAGCGCCTCATTGATCAACTGAAAATGGTTCCAAATGATGTGCGCGTTGATTCTAGTGTAAGGCCAATCGTTTCAGAATTCAGTGCGAAACCTGAAATTCCCCAAAAACGTGTGTCTTTCGCGAAGTTACCTGATCAAATTGAATTTTTTCAAGCCCCTAGTTCGGTCGTGTTACCTTCGCGAGTTCCAGCCTCAACCGCGTCGGAACAAATAGTTCAAAAATCAACCGTGCCAAAGCAAATCGTTCAAGAACCAGCTGTGGCAGGACCGAGTCGCAACTGCAAAGAATCCATGCAAAAATCGCCTGTGGTTCGTAAACCTATCGCGCCGGTTCCTAATAGTGTACAACCCTGTACCGCGCCCAAATCCGCGATTATTCCAGTGAAAACAGCCGTGCCAGTCCTTGTTGGTAATCGTTCACCTAATCCGGGAACACCATCTTACCATCTAGTCCACCAATTATTGATATTTCATCAGACAAGGATGAGCCAAGCTGTCAAGTAGCAGGGTCCTCAAAAAGTACACCAAGCCAAGCTGAGGGTACACAAAAGAAGTTGCGACCAGATAAATTTAGTCGGGGAAGAGGACTTCAAAGAGATCTTCAAACTCGATCAGCTAGAGTTATCAAAACCCCAGTGCGTTTTAAAGACTATATCACAGAACTCGATTAGCACCTCAATTTTTTTTTCTTACACTTTAGTGTGAATTTTGATATATATATAAAAAAAAACACCGTACCACTTATAAGGTATTATTATTTTCTATTGTTATATTTTTTTTTATCTAGTCAATTTTTTAAAATTAAGTAAAATGACAAATTTGACAAATTAAATTTTTCTTTTTAGTGGCGGTGAGTGTTATGGTGTTATGCTGGTACTATATTGGTAGATGTTGACCATCGATGCATATGCTTGTCATTCTGACATTCCCTATCACCGTACTCACAATTGTCGTATGAGTCTAACTTGCCTGTCAATCCTAAAAGTAATAAAATGTAATCTCCTTCCAATCCGTGTTCTTGTATTATTCCACAACAGACTGACAATCAGCTGACAATCCACCGCAGCGCTGCGGTGCGGCCGCCAGCGGAAACATGAAAAAAACGCCGGGACCGTCTGGATCACAAATCTTGGGGACAAAATAAAAACGCTCACTGTTTAGCAACGGAATTTTATTTTCCCCCTGCAACCTTTGTACCTCAAACTTGAAGATATACGACAACTTATACTGGGTACAGATTGATGGTTGTTGTATGTTATGTTTTCTAATTAGGTTGGCACTCTGCCGCCCTTTCCCCTGTCGTATGTGACAGACCAGCTGTTAAGCCTAGCGGTCGAGGGCTGTCGATGCCGCGCATTAATACATTCATTCATGTTACACCTAACTACAGGTTAAGCTTATATCGGTCTTTGTCATTTGTTGTTTATTCCTAAACCCTAATATCTAATAATATAACATGATGTCAGGTGAAAAAGTTCGTCTAACTTTCCCGTGCGACGCAAATAATCAATATCGGTAATCGGTAATTGTATAACCAAGGTGTACTTCATTTATAACAACGTGATTCGTGATAACGTGTGATAACGTGATTAACCACATGGCAGCCTAATTTGCATAAAAGTGTCGGTGATCGGTACATGCCAATCCAGCGTTATTCGTGATCTCAACGTGTATAATCAGATTGCAGCCTTAATTCGCAAATAATTATAGCCGAATGAGTCATAAGAAGATGACGACTGCAGCAGCTAACAACACAATGGAGTTTGGTACAATTTTCAAGATACCAGCGTTGAAATTCGACAAATCCATCGGAGCAAAGTGGCCAAAATGGAAAAGTATTTTCAACCTTAACATGAAAGCGGGCGGAAAGGATAAGTCCAATGATGAAGATCAGAAAATCGCAATTTTACTTACTCATATGGGACCAGACGCTATCGATGTCTTCGAAAAATCTACGGAACCCAAGACAACGCTTAAAGAGGTAATAGAATTATTTGACAAATACTGTGTAGGAGCCCCTAATCACACAATGGAGACTTTCAAATTCCATAAGATCTCTCAACCTGAAGGTAAAAATGTTGACCAATTTTTAACTGAATTAAAATCTCAAGCGCAAACTTGTCAATTTGTATGCGGTAATAATAATTGTAAACAATCCTACTCAGAGCGAATGATTTTAGACCAAATTGTGTGTAATATTAATGATAAAGATGTTCAACAATCCTTGTTAGTTAGCAGTAAAAAACTCTCTCTGGACGAAGTAGCTCAAATATGTAGAGCAGCGGAAACTGGTAAACGGTATAGCCAAGAACTCTGCGGAAACAATGAAATGGAGGTTAACCACACTAAGTATTTTAAAAGTTCACATAATAAGAACTATGATAAAAATTCTAAGAACGCACTGAGAGAAAGTAATAATAATTTTTCTGTTAAGCCTTACTACTGTAAAAAGTGTGGAACCAAACATGTTCGTGCTTCATGTCCAGCATTTGGTAAAAAATGTCCTTTATGCGGTAACCTTAATCACTTTGAACTTGGTTGTTTTAAACGCTTTAAGAAAAATAAAACGAATAAAAAGAATTTTAAATCTAATGTTAACCAAATTGAAAATAGTGATTCGTCAGATGACTCAGATGAAATTTTCAACTGTAACCATGTAGAAATCCTTAAAACCTGTAATAATATTTCTTCCAAAACAGAAGATTGGAGAGAAAATATTCTAGTCAATAATCACCCTGTAAATTTTAGGTTAGATACAGCAAGCGATCTCAATATCTTGCTGTTGTATCTATAGTCAGCGATGTCAGCATCATCGATGCACATCGGTTGTTATTAACCTCACTCTTTGCTTTTCATTCAATCCCGATCAGGCTCCCAGTCGCATAAGTCATACGTATAAGTTCAACATGTTTTATCATCAATATATAATTGTCCTATCCTGTATCCATCGAGTATAATTATTTATCCTTATTAATATTCCACATCCTTCATCAAGATGTAACAAATTGGCGACGAGGTAAAACGTTTCGGCGAGAATAATTCGGTCGCGGACGTGACTCGCGAAAATTCGGTTCGTGTCGTGCAATCGTCCAACATGCCGGCGTGGTAAATTGTCGATCAAGTTCTTTCAATCTAGTCAAATCAACCATCAATTCGTGATCAATCATCGTTAAGTGCCTATCATGATCAACCTACGTAAGTTTCGTTATCAAAATTCGGTTTCGTGCGCGCACCGTAAGTAACCGTGTACCCGTATCAACCTGTTAAATCCAAAGTTCCATGCGAAGATCTCCATCAACTTATCAAATCTAACACTATCAAATCAATCAAATCCTCCACATCATGGATCCTAATCAATTCAAACAGTTCTTGGAAGTCATGCAAACCAACCAGCGAACTCTCATCAAGGAATTGGTAAATCAACTAAAACCAACTGCGGAAGGTGAAACTCAGGTTATCAAAGTATCTCATGTTCCTCCTTTTGAAAGTTTTGACCCATCCAAAGAGAAATTTAATTATTACAAACAAAGATTTGAAAAATTTCTTGTCGATGAAAGAAATTCAAGATGACAAAAAAGCGCAAATGCTTTTAAATTCCATCGGCGCATCAAATTACAACATTCTATCTGCATTAGTCGCTCCTAAAAAAACCCAGTAGCTTACTTTATGATGAGCTTGTGAACGAGTTAGAAAAAAATCTTGCTCCCAAGAAAAATGCATTAGTTTCTCAGCATTACTTCCTCTCCAAGTATCAAAAAGAGGGTGAAAATATTGCTGATTTTGTGGCGTCGTTACGCAGAGATGTTGCGGAGTGCGACTTCAATGTAAAATGTCAGTGTGATTCGCAGGTCTCAGCTGCTGATGTCTTACTAAGAGCCCATTTATCAGAGGTATCAAAGATAATTCAATCAAAAAACAGCTCCTACAATCAAATCTTCTTAGTTTTAATGAGATAGTCTCAAAAGCAATGGCTTTGGAGGCATCAAAATCTGACTGCCGCGAGCTTTCTAAAACTCAACCTTTTGCCAGCTCTACTTCACATGCTCAAGAAGAAATTAACAAAGTCTCTTTTCGTAATCATCAAAGTAGAAATCGATCCAAATCCAATTCGCAATCTAGTAGATCAAAATCCTTTTCTCACAATTGATCAAATTTTTTTAATCGCTCCAACTCAAAATCCTTCAATAGCTCAAATTCAAGATATAATTCTAGTCGTAAATCAAAAATTGACTATGAGAAGTTAGGTATTAATAACATGTGCCTTAGATGTGGTAAAGAAAACCACCGTGTATCTGACTGTTATAATGACGCATCTAAATTCAAATGTAAAGCATGTCATAAAGTTGGTCATGTAGAAAGAGTTTGCGTAAAAACTCTTTTATCGAAGCGACAATCTAGAGTTTCTCACTTGTCCGATGATAAATCCGTAGACGAGTGCTATCCTACTTACAGCATTAATAAAATCATTGATATTTATCCATCCAACAATCAAGGCAGCGTGAAGAGCGTCTCTAATCAAATTTCTCGAAAAGATGCAGAAAAGTATTTTATTAATGTTTCTATCGACAATGTTTCACAGTGCTTCGAAGTTGACTCTGGTTCAGCTCACTCTCTATTGCCTATGCAACAATTCAAGAAGTTGAATATCAAGAAGCCGTTGAACCCAAACTAAGGTAGTCTTCCGATCCTACACGGGAGAAGTTTTTGTGCCTTAGGGAACAATCCAAGTAGAAGTGAAATACAAGGAAACCAGCTCCATCGAAGAATTGTTTATCGTGCCAAATGGACTTGATGCCCTCTTCGGACGAATTTGGGTAAGACATTTGAACGTTAATTTGAATGAATTAGATCAAGAACCAATTTTTAAGCCATAAAATACTACCCCAAAAAATTTTTACTGTCTACACCCTCAACGACATCGAAAGAAGATATCATGATTTGTTTGCCCCAAAAAGGGGGATGTGTTCCAAAATTTGAAGTAAAACTGCAGCTCAGAGAAGGAGTGAAACCATCGTATACCCGAGAACGAGAAGTTCCGTATGCCCTACGTGAAAAAGTTGAGAGAGAATTAGACGTTTTAGAGGCTGCTGAGATAATTACTAAATGTGAAACCAGTGTTTGGGGGTTCGCCTCTTGTTGCCACCCCAAAAACTGATGGTTCAGTTCGATTATGCGTTGACTACAAGGTCGGTGTCAATGAGTGCTTAGTAAACTCTAATTATCCAATCAAAAAAATCGAAGATGTTTTGAACAGCTTATGCAACCCCAAAATTTTTGTGTACCCTGGATTTATTTAAAGCGTACCTTCATCTGAAAGTTGATGAACGGGTAGCGTCACCCAAAACTATTTCGACTCATCGTGGCACTTACAGGATGAATAGACTTAGTTTCGGTATCAAGCCAGCACCATGGGAAATTTAAACAAAATTTTTTGAACAAATTCTACGTGGTCTACCAAAATGTGAATCTTATTTTGACGACATCATTATTCATGGCAGAACTTTAGGAGAATGCAAGCAAAACTTAAATCTCTGTTTAGAGCGTTTGCGAGCTTTTGATCTTCATTTGAATCTACCGAAGTGTAAATTTTTCCAAACCAGAATAGAACATCTAGGTTATCAAATTCAACTTAAAAAAATTTCAAAATCTCCATCAAAAGTGAAGGCTATTACTGAAATGCCTCGCCCTACAGATCTGCAAGGATTACGTCGTTTTCTTTGGGCTTGTCACTTATTACTCTCGTTTTTTACCAAATTTTTTAAGTGTTACTCATCCGTTAAAACAGTTGTTAAGGAAAAATCAAAAGTTCCGTTGGTCTGCCGCCTGCCAAGCTGCGTTTATCAAATTAAAACAAAAAGATAGCCAGTGATCGAGTTGTCCGTCCATTTTATCCAACCCTGCCAGTTTTGGTTGCAACAGATGCCAGTCCCACAGGTATTTCGGCTGTGCTATCACACGAAGTCAATGGAGTTGAGCAACCTGTTGCATTTGTATCCAGATCATTAACAGAAGCGGAGCAGAATTACTCACAAATCGATCGAGAGGCTTTAGCTATCGTTTTTGCTTGTGACCGATTATATCATTATCTGTATGGTCGTCACTCCAGTTTAATTACTGACAACAAAGCTCTCACCAGGATTTTTCACAGGAAAAATGCGCTACCTAAGATGACATCGGCCCGTCTCCTTCGTTATGCTTCATTTTTATCTGGATTCAAATTTCTCTGTTGTGTTCCGGAAAAGGGGTCGATAATAATAATGTGGATTGTTTGTCACGTGCACCCATCAAAGAATGTGATTCGTTTTCTGCGGACGCTGCACTCAATAGAGAAGTTCATCAAATTTGCGTATCAACGTTAAACGAAATTTCAACGATATCCCTAACTTCAACATCCATTGCTGCAGAAACTGGAAAAAACCCAGATTTAGCAAAATTGTGCAAAGAAGTGTTGAGGTCAGAAACGGAATCCGAGTACTTAATCGACCATGGAATCTTATTTCGAGCTCATCGAGTTGTCATTCCTAAAAGTTTGCAGCCTGCTGTTTTACAAGAGCTACATTCTACACATGTCGGCATCACCAAAATGAAGCAATTGGCTCGTCGATATTGTTATTGGAAAAATATCGATAAAGACATTGAACACCTAGTCAAATCGTGTCCTGAATGTGCTTCAGTAAACACCAACCAAATAAAGCTCCGCTTCACCACTGGGATCCTCCAGAAAATAACTGGGATCGGATTCATATCGACTATGCAGGTCCATTAGATAATCGTCATTTTCTAATTATTCTTGATGCTAAATCGCGTTGGGCTGAAATCAAAATCTTACAAAACGAAGCCCCTACTTCAAGCAACACTATCAAATTACTTCACCAAGTCTTTTCTTTTCATGGTTATCCTTCTGTTATGGTATCTGATAACGCAAAAATCTTTTCTAGTGATTATTTTACAGAGTATTGTAAATCGAACGGCATCGTTCAGAAATTTACTGCGCCCAATCATCCAGCAACAAATGGGTTGGCGGAAAGGAACGTACAAACCCTGAAACGCCGTTTGAAAACCATGTCAAATGAAAAGTTATCAATTCATGAAAAAGTACAGAAAATTCTTTTTCGTTATCGAGCTACACCGTTGGTCGATGGAAAACACCTGCTGAAAACTATCTCAATCGTAAGATAAAAATTAAGCTTGATGCCATGCGACCACATCAAGAAGCCAAGTCACCTCAGAAATTGAAACCCAAAACAAGAGTTTTGCAAGTTGGCGATAGTATCCAAGCTCGGTTCCTAGTTAATAACCGTTTCATCTGGAAATTTGGTCAAATAATCCGGAAGCTAGGATTACTTCATTACATCGTAAAACTAGACGAAGGTAGAGAAGTGAAGCGACACATCAACCAACTCTTAAAAACAAGTGTCAACCGGAAGCAAGTTACTTTCGATAAATCAACACATCAGAAGCCAATTGACACCGTTGAAGAATCAAAACCGGCATCAAATCAATCTTTTCTTTTTGATCCGCTTTGCTCTCGAGTTCTCCGTCCAATCATCAAGAAACCGTCTACCAGCTACAAACCTCCTGCTTTCCAAAAACCGTGTATCATCCAGCAACAACCTTCTACCAGTGGTCAACCTCATGTCAGGAAGAAACCTCCCCTCGTTGATCTCAGAAGTCCAATGAAAAAGAACTTAAGTATGAGTGCTGCATCTTCTTCTTCATCATCAACCCGTCCTCAAAGGGAGAAAAAGACACCGAGATATTTAGGGGAATATGATTTGACTGATTTGTAGGTAAATGAAATGTATATAAATCTTTAAATCATTTTGAAGATAAACTTTTAATTTGTTATCAATTCCGTCCCTCCGGGACTCAAAGTTCCTATTATTTTCTTATTCTTATTCTTTATTGTAAATATGACGTAAGAGATTTAAACCTAATTTTTCTTTAAAAAAAGACTGAGGGTAACTGTATCCTAAATAATCCTCCCAAATTAATTATTGATTTGTCTTATCTGTGATAAAAGTACCAGTACCTGAGAAGAAAATTTTTTATTTGTTTTATTGTTGTTTCTCAAAATAAGGGGGGGGGAGAACTGTTGTATCTATAGTCAGCGATGTCAGCATCATCGATGCACATCGGTTGTTATTAACCTCACTCTTTGCTTTTCATTCAATCCCGATCAGGCTCCCAGTCGCATAAGTCATACGTATAAGTTCAACATGTTTTATCATCAATATATAATTGTCCTATCCTGTATCCATCGAGTATAATTATTTATCCTTATTAATATTCCACATCCTTCATCAAGATGTAACACTTGCCTTTAAAAATTTTTAATGAAATTAATTCTAATGCTAAAATAGAGAAGACTCGTGATAGAATCAAATCATATGGAGGTTTCATCCTTGAACCACTAGGAGTTGTTTTTAATCTACAGTGCAAATATAAGCAAGAAACTTTAGTTCAAGATTTCACAATTGTAGATTCAGACTCATCTCCAATTTTAAGCGGCGAAGCATGCCGTCTACTGAAATTAATCAAACGAGTGCATAACATATCAATGAAAAATTTTGACAATACTCATAATTTCAGAAAATCAATCCACAACGAAGAACTCCAGAATGAAAAGTTGCAACCAGTATCAAATAAAAATAAGAATGATTTTATCAAGAAAAACGCAGAACTCTTATCAGGAATTGGTAAGATGCCTTTTAAAGTCAAAATTACATTAAGTGAAGATGCAAAGCCAGTGGTAAGATCAGCTAGAAGGTTACCTGAAGTTTTAAAAAGTAAATTAAAAAATGAACTTGAACGCCTAGAAAAGCTAGACATTATTGAAAAAGTGGACAAACCAACGGACTGGGTTCATGATAAAGTCATCGTAGAGAAAAAAGATAACTCAGTTAGACTCTGTCTTAATCCAATCCCGCTAAACAAATATATAAAAAGGGAACATTTCTCCATTCCCACGCAGGAAGAATTAACTGCTAATTTGAGTGGAAGAAACGTTTTCACTGTTCTAGACTTAAAAGAGGGGTTTCACCAATTTGAATTAGACGAACCATTTAGTGATCTCTGCACAATGAACACACCTTTTGGTAGGTATAAGTACAAGAGAATGCCATATGGTATGTCAAACTTCCCCGAAATTTTTCATCGTGAAAACACCAAAATCTTTGGAGACTTAAAAGGTGTGCAAGTTCTTTCTGATGATATGATAATCTCAAGAAAAACGGAAGCTGAGCACGATGAAAACCTCAACGCATTTGTTCAAAGAGCTTATAAGAATGGATGTAAGTTTAATGTTAATAAATTTCAATATAAACTTAAGGAAGTTAGATATAATGGCTTAATTTATTCAGGCGAAGGAATCAAACCGGATCCTCTTAAAGTTCAAGCAATTCAAGAAATGGTAGAACCTAAAAGTGTTAAGGAACTACAGCGATTTTTCGGCGCTGTTAACTACATAAATAAATTTATACCAGCATATTCCAAAGTCACAGCACCTTTAAGAGAATTATTAAAACGTAAAGTTCTATGGCAATGGTCTAGTAAACAAGAAGAAGCATTTGTTAAACTAAAGCAGCTAGTAATTAATACACCAACGTTGAAAATTTTTGATCCTACGCAAAAAGTTGAAATTCAATGTGATGCTAGTAAAGATGGCCTCGGCAGTTGTTTGTTACAAAACCAACATCCAGTGGCTTTCGCTTCCAGAAGTCTTAATGATGCGGGAAAAAGGTATAGACAAATAGAAAAAGAAATGTTAAGCATAGTTTTTTTCTGCTAACCGCTTTCATAACTATATCTACGGTCATAGTGATATCAACATTTTTACAGATCACAAACCACTAATTACCATCATTCACAAAGACTTGCATAAAAATTCTGCTAGGTTACAAAGAATGCAACTGAAACTCCTTAAGTATAAATTCCATCTAGAATATCTTCCTGGTACAAAAATGTTTATCGCTGACATGCTTTCCAGAGCATTTTTAACAGGTGATTTCCCTGAAGATATTGATATGACTAAAATTGTCCATGCTGTTGCACTTGAAGAATTTCTTCCTATTCCTTCGAGTGATATCGAAAATCTTCGTAAAACTACAGCTGCGGATCACAACTTAGCGTCCCTATCGACTTTCATCAACGAAGGATGGAGAACAGTCAATCGTAGAATTCTCAACGGTGAACTAAAAGTATTCTTTGGACTCAGAAATAACCTAACCTACAATGAAGGCCAAATATTCTTCAACGACAGGTTAGTTGTTCCTACTCAACTCAGAGATTCTATGGTTCATTTGGTTCACTCAAAAGCCCACTTAGGTATCACTAAGACAGTGGCGCAAATGAAAGAAACTATGTACTGGCCAAATATGTCAGTTAATGTTTGTAATATCATCAGTTCATGTCCAACATGTCAGAAATTTCAAAATAATAATGTCAAAGAACCCTTAATTCCATCTAAAACTCCTGCCTATCCTTTCCAAACACTAGGTATGGACATCGGCGAATACCAAGGAAAAATCTACTTGTTCGTTGAAGATTATTATTCCAGATGGCTAGAAATCATTCCATTGACAAGCAAGACTAGCACAGCAATTATTAGCAGACTAAAAACCTTGTTTAGCACCTTTGGTACTCCCGAAACTGTAAGATGCGATAACAACCCGTTTAAAAGCTCAGAAATGTTAGACTTCGCAAAACTATGGAACTTCGAAATAATTACTTCGAGTCCACTCTACCCACGATCTAACGGACTTTCCGAAAAAGGTGTAGGCATAGCCAAGCAACTTATCAAGAAAGCAGCACTTTCCAACACTGATTTATATGAAGCGTTACAAGAGTATCGTAACACACCAATCGCGAATCTAGGGTATGCTCCTTGTCAATTGTTAATGGGAAGATTACTGCGAAACAAAATTCCAACCTGTATCAACCTACCCAAAATCCAAAACTATGATGAAGATGCGCGCCAGAAAATGGAAATTCTGAAGCAAAAAACCAAATCACATCACGATAAAACAGCCAAAGTAAGGAAGGAGTTCAGTCTTCAAGAACCCATCTATTTTCGGTGGAAAGATCACTGGAAAGAAGGGATGATTGTAGATGTCTTAAAAGAACCACGTTCCTACTGCGTCGAAGACAATGAAGGAAAAACTTATCGCAGAAATTCATACTTCCTCCGATCAAGAAGATTAACCACAACATTCTCGCAAACGTCAACCAATTGCAAGCCAGCAAGCATCGTGCTGCAAACTTCAACCCAACGTAAGCCAATAAGCGTCCTGCACGGAAAAAAAAGATTAGTGAAATTAACCATACGATAGCTGATTTTGGCACCTGCTAGATGTTATGGTAAACTTGACCAGAAGTATGGTGCATTTACCGATACTTTGAGCAAATTCGACATGCAATCAGGTAACATCACCTAGTACCTAGTCAAAACATAGTATACTTTTGGTTAACATTGCCATAACATCTAGCAGGTGCCAAAATCAGCTATCGTATGGTCAATTTCACCGTAGTTTTTTTTTCCGTGTGCCTCTTGCATCATGGATTTTGGACAATAATGTTTTAGCACAAGCAGCTCAAGAACCTTCAGCACAAGCAGCTCAAGAACCTTTAGCACAAGCAGCTCAAGAACCTTTAGCACAAGCAGCTCAAGAACCTTCAGCACAAGCAGCTCAAAAACCTTTAGCACAAGCATCTCAAGAACCGGTGTTAACCGCTCGAACATCGGAAGCTCAACTTAAAAGACCAGCTCACCCGGATTGGACTCGGTCAAAACGTATTATTAAAAAACCAAAAAGACTTATTTCTGAAAATTAAAGGGAGGGTGTTGTATGTTATGTTTTCTAATTAGGTTGGCACTCTGCCGCCCTTCCCCCTGTCGTATGTGACAGATCAGCTGTTAAGCCTAGCGGTCGAGGGCTGTCGATGCCGCGCATTAATACATTCATTCATGTTACACCTAACTACAGGTTAAGCTTATATCGGTCTTTGTCATTTGTTGTTTATTCCTAAACCCTAATATCTAATAATATACCAATGGTGAAAATTCGTTTTAAGTGAATTTGATTATGTGGAACTTCAAAATTCGTGCTGGGGACACGGGACCGTCTGGAAAATTCCTCCCTTTGAAAATTCACCGAGAGAAAAATTTCACTCATAAATATAATTTAATGCATGACCCACGTCCGCAAAGGTCGCCTATTGATAAAAAAAAAAAAAAGAGTTGGGGTACTCAATGAAAAATTATCTTGAAAATTGCCAGGGACATGAAATCTAAAAGTTATTGAGCCTTACCCGGGTACGAATACCGGCAGATCGGCTTCACCCGTGATCCGCTGATTCACCCCCTACCTCATTAATTTTTTTACCAAGGGGGGTTATTTTTTGTTTGTGCAATTATTAGACGTCTTTACCTTCATGTACACACAATTTTAACTCAAAATATAAGAAGAAATCACTGGTAATGGCTGCTTGCTTAGCGGTCTGCAGTGTCACCGCTGTACAAACTGCACATTTAGCAGCCATTAACTGCGATTTCTTCTAGTATTTTGAGTTATGATTTCGTGAATATGGAAGTAAAGACGTCTAATAACTGCGTATACGAAATAAAACGCCATTTGGTAAAGAAATTAATGAGATACGATAGTGAATCAGCGGATCACGGGCGAAGCCGATCTGCCGGTCTTCGTACCCAATCTTTAAAAATCATTTAAAAATAGAAACAATAATATTAAAGCCTTATGAATGGGCTCCTACTAATCTACAAGCTCTATTTAAGACTCTCAAACCCAAACGGTTAGTTTGATTAAAATCATCGTATGCTGCCGGAACTTTACACTTAAAATGAGTGCTTTCCCCCATTTAAACACACGTTAATTTGAACTCCCGCTCCTTCTCGCCCCGATTCAACCGGCACCGATGGGAGCGGGGCAGCGGTCTGCCGCGGAGCGAGACGAGGAAGATGCGCAGTGACTGACCTGGGACCAAATAATGTTACGTCTTGACGGTCCTCCGAAAGACGTTGGATGGTGCGCACGTAAGTATGTTTGCGTTTAGTTTAAACCCCCCGTAAGTGCTCACCGATCATCTGCGTGCGGGGCCGTGAGGACGCAACACTATTTGGTCCCTGTAGTATATGGACCTTAAGCTTGATACTATCTAGACTGGACATGAGGCCGATTTTAGGGCGGGGAAAGTGAAGTGGAGGAGTGGGACAAAACTCGCACGTTGCTCCTAGCTACGCCGCAACCCGCCTTTGCCGCAACCAAGATTACAGAAAGTGCTAAGATTTTCAGAAATACATTGAAGTAAATAGGAAAAGGACTTTTTTTTTAAAAATTAATTAAAAATACTAAAAAAAATATTTTTCTACAAAACTTGATACCATTTGAAAGCTCATGATATGCAGATTTCGGTTCTGGCCGGTTTTATTTGTCATTTTTGAACGAGAAACATTCTACAGGGGCTTAAAGTTGGGTACCTATTTTGTACAGGGTGTTTCATAAAATTGTTTTCTTTGTACCGTTTTTGAATGGTTACAGCTCAAAACAATAAAATTTATGCGATTAATTATTGAGACACACAATAATTATAACTTTAATCATAACATGGATTATGTAAAATTGAGTTTTCACGGCTATGTAGGTTGTCTCAGCGGGATAAATCGAAACGGTGGAACACCCCGGAGAATCGAGAAAAATTGACCCAACTTGAGCCTCTGTAGAATGTTTACGATTGAAAAAACGGTGTAAAAACCGGCCCGAATCGAAATCTGCATATCATGAACTTTCAAATGGTACAAAGTCTTATGAAAAAATATTTTTTTTAGTATTTTTAATTATTTTTTTTTTTTAAAAAAAAGTCATTTTCCCATTTAAATCAATGTATTTCTGAAAATCATAGCACATGCTGTAATCGTGGTTGCATGCCGATCGGCTTCAATGGGTAAGCGTTATGTCCAGTCTAGATAGTATTAGAAGTCTTTGCTCCGACTGCGCAAACTCCGAATTGACAAATGTTCAAACCTCGACGGCTCAATTTCCGACGTCGCGTCGCGTCGGTTCAAAGCCCGATTTTTGAGACAGGGGAGACTGCATTCGACGTACATTCGCTTGGTTGTTAGACTCGAAATCAAGTTAGGTAGAACAAACCTCTCTCTGGCAACCATCATCTTGTGTTTACTTTTTGATGTCTTCAATCTTCATAACCCCTACTCCGTGCCCCTAGCGGCCCATAGCAGATGATTTGATCATCTATAAGAATAATGAGAATTTTGGATTTGGGGGAGATTATTACGATCTATTTATTTATGTACTGTTACTGTCCCAGTGTAATGCTCCATCCAAATTGTTATGGAGAACGAAGGTGGCATCCATAACTATAATTACGATTAACGATCAATTAGGTAGATAAAAGGATGGAAAGGAAAGAGACCCGGTATTAGGCTATCGACATGACATTCTATATTGAGATAATTACAGTTTTCCCCGACAGGGCTCACAACCTGACAGGGGGCTATTCCCTTGTCTTACAACTACCAACTTACTCTCTATCATTCTCCCTCACTGGAAAAAAAAATCTATACAACAACCTAAAGAATTTTAGAATTTTTTTTACATTAACCCTTGTGAGCCTAAGGGGGGGTACATTTGTACCCCAGGCCAGTTTTTTTGACGCCATTTTGTCAAAACTGCTCAAAGTTTTTTGGGACTTCATGACATTTTAAGTTAGGATACTTAGAACACGTCTACCAAATTTCATTAATTTTTATGAATTTTTGTCGATATTATAGAAATTTAAAGTGTTGGGGTACAAATATACCCCCCTTCGTCATGCCAGTTTTAAGTTTGGAACCATCTATTACAGTGAATTTTACGGAAATTTTATGTAGATTAAAAATATTAAGTCAGATCATTGAAAAAAAAATTGAAATTTATCAAAAATGGACAAATAATATAGTACCTCATTTCATTTTTTCCATTTTTTTTATTTTGACATATTTTTTAAAAGTAGGTGTAAATTTGGCAACATAGCAAAAATTTACTCAAATTTCACATAAATTACTCTCTTAGGGTACTAAGTACATAATCCATCCATTAAAGTTTCAAAATTATTGATACTGACTGTGCTGCATGAAAATATCCTTGGGGTACAAAAATACCCCCCTTAGTCCTTTGTGTTACCGAAATACCTTAGGCTCACAAGGGTTAAAATACACAATCAATATTCCTAATTCTAATTCAATGAGAATTTATTTACATAATAATTGCACTTGGTTTTGAATCAATTAACTATCTATAGTTTGATTTCTGAACACATAAAATTTTAAAATACACATAAAAATTTAAAAAATGTAGTTGGCATTTCTCTTTACTCTGTAATAGTGCGATACATTCTTTTATTGATAACAAATTTATTGGAGAATGACTAGAAGTTACAATGACTAATTTTTACATACCTTAATCTAATTCAAAAATAAAATCTCGAAAATGTTTTGGAGGACGACGAATTCTTTGACTAGTGCTTGGTTGTCCAACATTTTCAGACGTTGATGGTGACCCACGACCGCGACCTAGAGTTCTTGCTTTAACAGCGGCCTGTTTTGTTAAGCCAACAGCTTTTCGTTCTTCATTACTTTGCGACACGTGTTGTTGCTCTTCCGCTTGACTCGTTGATGCCTTTGGTTCTTGCTCTGGATTAGCACAACTTGTAGAAACTACTGGAAGACTTTGAGTTGACTTCGTATTCGTCTTACTTACTTCTACTGTTGATGGAGTACGATTTGATTCATGCGTAGAAACTTGTGGCGATGTTGGTTGCGATACTGTCGGTTGCTGTTCTTCAGTTCCAGTTGTTGATGTTGGAATTCTACGGCTTGAATTATTACTAGTTGTTGATTTGGAGCACCTTGACGCGTATTCAAAAACTGTAGGGTTTTCTGCAAATTGAACTCGTTTTTCGGGTTTTGTTGGAATGTCTTCAGTTTGTTGCTTTGATGTAACTTCCTTCATTGCTTGACGTAGTTGGTTGATATGCCTTTTAAAAATATATCCTGTATGGAGTTTGATGAGGTAATGCAGCTGACCAAATCTTCTTAATACTATGCCTCGTTGCCAACACATTTTGGTGTTCCTGTAAACTTGAGCAATAACTTCTTGATTCACTGTTAATGATCGGACGGGAGATTCTGCAGACTTCTTATTCATTTGCGGAAAAATAGCATCTAATCGAATCCTGAAATTACGATTTAAATAAAGTTCAGCTGGTGTTTTACCATTCTCTAACGGCGTTGCTCTAAATTGCAATAATATACGCTTGACTTTCATCTCAATAGTTCCTGGTTCTTCTACCATTTTCTTTAATTTAGATTTCAAAATCTGAACGTACCGTTCTGCTAAGCCGTTAGTTGCAGGATGTCCAGGAGCGATGAACTGTTGTCTAATTTCTCTGGTTTTGCAGAAGTCTTCGAAGGTTGGATTTGCAAAAATTTTAGCATTGTCGGAGACAAGGTTCTTGGGATATCCATGAGTGACGAAGATATCTTGTAACAGCTTCATTGTTGTTTCTGTTGTAGGAGTTGACTTCAACGGTTGGATTTCCGGACATTTTGATTTGGCGTCTACGAAAATCAAAAAATGATGATTTAAAAAGGGTCCTGCGTAATCGATATGAACTCTATCAAAATTTTGCAAAGGTTCCTCCCAATGGTGGACTGGTACTTTCTTCGGAGGATTCTGATTCATTAGACACGTTTCACATGAGCGCACAAGATGTTCGATGTCACGATCAATTGCTGGCCAATAAACATACCTCCTTGTAAGCTGCTTCATATTCGTTGTCCCAATATGGGTTTCATGTAACTCTTTAAGAATGGACGCACGAAGTTTTTCTGGAATGTAAACTCTATTACCTTTGAACAACAAATTTCCTTGCACGGTGAATTGTTCATTTACTTTGCTATTTGAATCTTCTTTCATTTCCGTTAAAATTTTCGACAGCACTGGATCTTTCAATGTTTCTTGAACAATATCTTTACTTGTTACATTCATCGAAGTTACTTGATTAATGGTTTGACTATGGCACGCTAACAATTCTGAATCGACTGATGCTTGATTGCTAGGTTGCTTGTTCTCATCTGGGATAGGAAAACGAGACAGGAAATCTACATTGCTGTGTAGTTTTGCTGGTCTGTGCTTTACTTCATAATCAAAGTTAGCAAGATGAGCTGCATAACGCAGTAATCTAGACGCAGTCATTGGTGGTAAATTTGCATGTTGATGAAAAATTCTTGTGAGCGGAGCATTAGCGGTTTCTAAAGTAAATTTTCTACCGTAAATATACATGTAGAATTTATCGAGAGAAAACATAATTGCTAATGCTTCTCGATCAATTTGACTGTAGTTTGCTTCCGCAGGTGTTAAAGATCTTGATGCAAACATGACTGGTCTTTCAACATGATCAACGATGTGCGATAGGACTGCTCCAACCCCGTATGGACTCGCATCACACGCAACAGTTACTGGCAAATTAGGGTCATAAGATACAAGCACTTGATCGCTTATAATTATAGACTTCAATTTTAAAAACGCTGCCTCACAACTTGCTGACTAATGAAAACGATTATTACTTTTTAAAAGTTGTCTAATTGGGTACGTAATTTCTGACGCATTTGGAATGAAGCGAGCATAGTAAGTGACTAATCCTAAAAACTGTTTTACTTCCGTTTGATTTGACGGACGTTTAGCATCTCTGACAGCTTTGACCTTTCCAGGGCCTTTCATAATAAACCGTCCACGAATGATATATCCTAAATATATGATTTGAGTTTTGAAAAATTTACATTTAGGCAAATTCACATGCAAATCAATTTCTTCTAGCTTTTCCAGCAATCTTATCAAATTATCATGGCACTCTTTCAAAGTTCTGCCGTACACAAGAATATCATCGAAATAACAAATTAAACCAGGAAGACCAAATAGTATCACATTCATAATTTTATTGAATAAACTTGGAGCGGTTTTAATGCCCTGACTGAGCCTATTTGCGAGAAAAGTCCCAAGATGGGTCGATATTGCTTGGATTTTCTTGCTTTCCTCGTCGACTTCAACATGCGAATAAGCTTTGAACAGATCGATTTTGCAATAATATTTTGCGTCCTTAAGTTGACTTAATAATTCTTCAATTTTTGGAATCGGACGATGAACATCGACAAGAAGTGGGTTAACGGATTTTTTGTAGTCTACACATAACCGCACTTTACCGCCAGGTTTAGGAACGGTTACGAGATGCGATCCCCAATCACTTTTTTCTATTGGGGTTAAAATTCCATTTGCTTTTAATTCATCGAGTTCTTGTAATCCAGCTTTTCTGATGGCAATTGGTAAATCTCTATTTGTAATATACCTAGGTTTGGCATTTTTTCTTAATTCTAAAGACACTTGCACATTCGGTATTTTTCCAATTTTCTGTTCAAATACCCGAGGGAATTTCTTAACAAGAGAATCAACAGATACTGGCTGCACCATGTGAAATTTCATTAACATTATCATTGTCTGAATCTAAGTCTTCAAGTTTGATTCCTAAGCTTCTAATCCACCCTCTTCCTAGGATAGATGTGAATCCAGCTGGCACAACAAATAGAGTTTCAATCGATGATTTATTTCGATAACCTACTTTGGCACTAACTGATCCTAAAGGTACTACTATTCCTGCGTCGTACGTTTTAAATTGATAAGACGTTGGTTTTAATTTAGCGTTTAATTTCAATGCTCGAAATTCGGTTTCAGGAATCAGAGTAAAACCGCAGCCGGAGTCTACCTCGAACTTTGCTGGTTTACCTTCAATTGAAATGGTTGCGTAGAACTTTCTAATTACATGACTAGATTTGGGGGAATCATTTGCGTTTCCTGAAATTTGCCATAAATCATAGGATGGGTTGAAATCATCTGCACTATCATCTTCTGAATCAACATTCAACGACACTGTTTTAATACTTGATTCAACTTTGCGAGAAAGAGTTGACACACATACCTTTGTGTAGTATTCTAAGAGAATTAGGATTTTAAGAAGACAATAATTATACTTGACACAACGTTACTTTTTACGAGACAACTATATTGCAGAGGATAAGATACGTGACAGTGCTCGTCTTTATACATTACATAACCACACGTTCTACCAACCTTTACATTTTACCTTATGTACTACCAACATAACTAATTTACTCTATATACAATTATTACATATACTACATTCCTCCCTCCTTAATCTTTCATTAATTTATGAATTACAAATTTAATCTCCGGGGAGGTTTAATTACCCTTCTGGGTCTACTTACTATTGTTTCTGCTCTTGATCTTATTTGATTTTGACGCATTGCATTATTTCCTTGATTTCTAACATTACTATTGCCTTCGTTATTATTTGGCGTTACAATACTATTTTGTTCAGATTCTAGATTATGCCAGTACCATTCTTCCTCTTCAATAATTTCATCATTTTCTTTAATTTCTACACTTGATGCATCTCGCAATTGGTTTTTATGCCTTTTAATTACATGTTCATTACTATCTTCAACTAAATAGGTCACTTCACCTTTTTGCTGAACTATTTTACCTAATTCCCACTTGGGTTTATTAGAGGTATAATTTCTGAATTGGACACTTTGATCTATCTGGAAATAATTATAGTTTTTACCTCCATACTGTTCAACTTGCCTTATTTGTTTGTTTTCAACTTTTGTTTCAATCAAGGGCATTAAAATATCAAATTTTGTTCTAATTTTTCTTCCTAATTGTAGTTCCGCTGGTGATACACCAGTTGTGACATGCGGAATAGATCTATAATTTAGTAAGAAGATTGGAATAATATCGGAAGGATTTTTACCACAAGAAAGTAATTTTTTTAGGGCATTTTTAAACGTTCTGACTGCATTTTCTGCTGCTCCATTTGAATATGGACTGTAGATATTAGTCGCTGTGCGTTTGACATTATACATTTTTAAGAAGTTTTCAAATCCTAGCGAATCAAAGGATTTTCCATTATCTGTAACTAAATGTAGGGGTATTCCCCATCGAGCAAAATAATTTTGAAAAACATTAATAACTTTACTGCTTGTAATACTTTACATAGGTTCAATTTCTACCCATTTCGAATGAGCATCTGTAATTATAAGATAAAAGTAATTATTTATCGGACCTGCAAAATCTGCGTGGATTCTATGCGTTGGCTTAGACGGCCATTTCCACGGACTTAAGGAAACTTTAGCTGGATTACCCTTGAAATCATTACATGCTTTACAGTTTTTAATTAATTTTTCAAGTTGACTATCTATCTGAGGTCACCATACGTAGCTTCTAGCCAATGATTTAGTTTTAAGGATTCCCATATGACTGTCATGTAATTCTTCTAACATGATATTTTGAAATTTAGAGGGAATGACTAATCTATATCCTAGAAATAAGCAGTTTAATTAAATTGATAATTCTAATCTTCTGTTAAAAAATGGTTTAAGTTCTTCACTAACTTTTTCTGGCCACCCATTTCTTAAAGAATAAATTACTTTTGCTAAAATTCGATCTTTCGCTGTTTCTTTTACAATCATTTCAGAAGTAATACAATTGAAATCTTCTACAATGTGATATAAATAATTTACTTCTTCTTCTGGAACTTCTAATTCATTAACAGTAATTGGTAATCGTGATAGCGCGTCAGCAATATTATCTTTCTATTTACAATATTTTATCGTGTAATCTAAGCTTGATAAAAATAGTGGATATCTTTGAAGTCTAGATTTTGGACCAAAGATGGATACAAGAGGAGCATGGTCTGTTTCCATTTCAAAATGGTTATCAAATAAAAAAGGATAAAATTTTGTAGCTCCAAAATGTAATGCATACGCTTCTTTATCAATTTGACTGTATTGTTGCTGCGCATGATTTAAAGTTTTCGAAGCATAGGCAATTGGTTTGCAGTCTTCATTTGGCAAAATATGACTCAATACTGCACCAACGCCATATGCGCCAGCATGACAAGTTAACTTAAGGGGTAAATTTGGATCGAACTGCATAAGAACAGGTTTAGAACTAAGTATCTTTTTCAAGTTGCAAAACGCTTTTTCACACTCAGAATTCCATTTATAAATACTATTTTTTTCTAACAATTTATATAAAGGTTTTAACAGGGTTGCCGCATCTTTTATAAATTTATGATAATATGAAACCATTCCTAAAAAGGCTTGTAATTGATTTAAATTCTTAGGTGCTGGGGCTTCAATCATTGCTTTGATTTTAATTTTTTCCATTTTCAATCCTTCTGCGTTTAATACGTGTCCTGCAAATGTTATTTGTTCCACGAAAAATTCACATTTCTTTAATTCTGCCGTTAATCCACTGTCACACAGACGATTTAAAACTTGGATTGCTCTTTCATTTACTTCTTTCAAATTTTTACCAGCAATTAAAATGTCGTCTATAAAAACAATAACACCTTTAAGACCTAGTAATAATTGCTCCATTTCTCTTTGAAAATATCCAGGTCCCGAACTAATACCATAAACTAATCTTTGATATTCATATACTCCCATATGAGTTGAGATATTCAATAAAGGTTTTGACTCATCACACAGTTCAATTTGATTATAGGCACGGCTTAGGTCTAATTTAACAAAGTACTTCGCTGGACCTAAACCAGTAATCAATTCATCTATTTTCGGAATCGGATGTCTAACAACTTTTATCTGCTTGTTTACAGTGACTTTATAATTACCTGCTAGTCTCACAGATTTATCTTTCTTTATTATTGGCACAATTGGAGTACCATAATCAGAGGTTTCCACTTTCTTTAAAATACCAAGTTCAACTAATCTGTTGATCTCTGTTTCAACTTTACTTTTCAACTTAAAAGGTAACGAGTACGGTCTGATGAAAATTGGCTGTGCATCTTTCTTTAACTTAATTTTCATTTTGCGGTTCGTATAAGTTCCTAAATTTTCAGCAAATACTTGAGGAAATTTTTCCAACAATTTCTTTTTTAATTCTTCTTTATCAAGTTTGTCTTCCAATTTATGAATGACATGAATTTTTAACTTTCTCATTGCTTTTCTGCCTATAAGAGGCGGTCCTCCTCTTGCTACTACGTAAACTTCAATTTCTTTCTCTATATCTTTAAATTTTATTATCGGTTCGAAAAAACCTAATACTTTCAGTCTTTCACCATTATAGCTTTCAAAATCTTTGAACGTTGGCCTCAATTTACACTGAGAAAATTTACTATTATACAACTCTTCACTAATTGTAATTTCTTTCGTATATGTATCTAATTCAAAATTTATACATTGATCATTTACATTTATTGGTAAAATAATAGGTTTATCATCTTCACCAGCTTCATTCTCTGTTTTGATATTAAATAGTTTTAAGTTACTTACAGTTTCTTCGCATTCCATTAGATGGTTTACCTTCGAATTAGATTTAGAATTTTTACACATGTTTGCCAGATGACCTTTTTCTTTACAATTTCTACAATTAAATTCTTTATAATGACAGTCTTTAGAAAAATGATTATTTCTTCCACACACATAGCACTTTCTATTCGAGTACACATTATTATTATACTGCTGGGCTTTGTTGTTGTTTTGATTGTAGAATCTTCCTTCACTTTGTTGATACCGCTGATCAGGTCTACCATTGCGATTCTTCCAATAGTTGCTGCTGTTGCTACTGTTACCGTATTGACCTTGCCATTGTCCTTGTTGATAATTTTTGCTCTGCTTGCTTGAAGTAAACTGTTTTTTGAATCCGCCGCTACCATTGCCGCGTCGCTGATTCCAATTTGCGCGTTCGTAGTTGTTGCGAGTGTTATCAGATGATGATGCGCGCTTATCGATAAAATTCACGTTCAGATTATCACGTTCATTGAACTGGTTATGGTTGTTGAATCGCTCCTGATGTGTTGATGATGAATTGCCGTTGCTAATTTTTGTGGCTTCAATGGTTGTCAACTCCATTGTTGTTGCAATCTCAAAAGCTTTCTGAAAAGTTACGTTTGGTTCACTAAGAAGCCTTTTTTTAATGTTTATGTCACGAATGCCGCACACAAATTGATCGCGTAAATTTATTTCGAGATCGTTGAAATTACAATTCATTGATAAACTTTTCAATGTAGCAACGTATTGAGCAATAGACTGATTAGATTTTTGCTTTGTTTCCCGAAATTGGTACCTTTGCGAAAGTTCTGAAGGTTGAGGTTTAAAATGGTCATTTAATGCTTTTACGGCTTCTTCTAATGCGAGTTCCGACGGTTTTCTTGGGGTGCACAAATTTCTTAACAAAGAATATGTATTATTACTGAGTAATGTGAGGAAAACGGGAATTTTTTTCGCTTCATCAATATCATTTGCTATAAACCACTGACTTAATCTTTCATACCAGATTTCCCATTCATCGGTGTTTTCGTTAAACGGGGGAAATTGCGTTAATAGAGGTTTTACTTGAATTTGAGCGGGCACATTTACTCCGTCTTCCGCCATTTTCACTTATTTTCACTTTCGACCAATTTTTCTATCGAGTATAGACACTTAACTTTTTCGCGTTAACGATTATTACGCGGGTTCACACACAGTTATATACGTTCGCGATTTTCACACAGAATAATCGAACTATTCGCACTCATCTCGTCGCCAATTGTAGTATTCTAAGAGGATTAGGATTTTAGGAAGACAATAATTATACTTGACGCAACATTACTTTTTACGAGACAACTATATTGCAGAGGATAAGATACGCGACAGTGCTCGTCTTCATACATTACATAACCACACGTTCAACCAACCTTTAAATTTTACCTTATGTACTACCAACATAACTAATTTACTCTATATACAATTATTACATAAACTACACTTTGCTACATGACCAGAACGATGACACGACTCACAATTCAGATTTCTTGGATTCACTCTGCAATGATAAGCTTTATGGTTGTTACGACCGCATTTGAAACACAAGTCAGCTATTCCTAACTGGTGATAATTAATTCTGCTTCTTGATTGATGTCTGTATTGATTTCTGGGTGACTGGTGACTTGATGGATGACGATGAGAGTTGGATTTTCTCCATGAACCGTTGGATCCGTTTGACTGAGACCTTGATCTAGAAAATCTGGATGATTGAGAATGAGATCGAGAATATCTTGAAACTTTATGGGTATCATGCTTAACAAAAGTTGATTGAATGGAATTCAAAGAATTTTTGATTTCTTGACTATTGAGCGTTGACGATTCAAGAGCGAGAGCTTGCTCTACTGCTTTATCAAATGTTAAAGTGCACTCACGTAGTAATTTTTCTCTGATGAGAGAACTTTTCAGTCCTCTGATAAACTGAGCTCGTAAAAATTTATCTGAAATTGATTTTCCACAATCACAAGTGAATTCACAATTGGTTAGGAATCTGCGTAAAGCGGCAACATACTCTCCTATGGTTTCCGATTCACCCTGGGTGTTGCTCAATTAAGAGATTCGGTTTAGGGCACAGGAATTTATCTAGTTTATTCGCAATATCAATGTAAGATAACTCATCCA
Source organism: Trialeurodes vaporariorum (assembly GCA_011764245.1). NCBI lineage: Eukaryota > Metazoa > Arthropoda > Insecta > Hemiptera > Aleyrodidae > Trialeurodes > Trialeurodes vaporariorum. The sequence continues at coordinate 50,137,433 of VMOF01000111.1, forward strand.
ACTTCCTAGGCGCAGTGATTGCTTTAATTGTTTCATAAGTTTCGCTTCCGACGACATTCAACAAGGTGTTTTTGACTTGTTCCTGATCTTCACTGATATTCTTCAATTTGCAAAAGTTTTCAAACCTCTCCCTGTATTGGAATAATTTTTCTGTTTTTTCACAAAACTAGAATGTTTTTGAGAGGTCCTAGTGCAAACAGATCCTGGATTTGAACAAAATTAACATTTTTACAGGTATTTTACGGAAATTTTTTCTTAAGGGTGGCGGTAATTGGGACATCTACCTTAAAAGCGTTTTTTGAGTTTAGGTGTGGATTTCGGAAGTTTTTAGTGCTGCCATTGTTAATTTTGGAGGTTTTTACACCAGAATCGACTATTAAATTGCTTATAGCAAAAGTGTGCAACAGCCCCATTCTACTGCATTACTTAAAGTCATACATAAAGTAACGACGAGACTTGTTAGCTGACAAAGCACGAGGCACATTACACCGCAAGATGGTGCGCGTTTGGGTACCTATAGTTATGATTGCCAATGAGGTGGCGGTGGCGTAGGCACGTCAATATAGGGTGATAGGCGGCAGGCTTCCTGAAGACTTTTCATACCGAATTTTTCAGCAAAACAGAATGCTTAACTGTAACATTATTGTAATTAAGTCTGAAAGATGAGTCAACTAAAAAAAGTTGTTCGTCGTATCTTTATTGTAGCAAACGATCGATCCATCGTCTAACGAAACCGTGTGATTCAAAAGCAGGTCCTACTTGCACAGAATACTCTAATCAGAACGGAAACTCTAATTCATTTTGAAACATTCTTCACTTCGGGCCGCCATGTTCGAAAGTGAGTATCTTCGGCAATCTTCGGCAATCTTCGGCAGATCTTCGGCAACTGGCCGAGTTGTGATTGGTTGTATAGCCTGAAAAAGCATGTCCGCCATCTTGAGAAGTGAGTAGGCACAGTTGCCAGTTTGTGCTGGTAAATTCCAAATCTTGTTTCCATTGGCTCTTATGGGAGTTTCCCTTCTGATTGTATTATTCTGTGCTACTTGTAGTCAAGCTAAACTTTGCAAGCTAGGGTCAATATTAGCTCCCCGTTGCCTGGACTACAGCCCAAGCCTCAAACAAAGACTTTTATTTGCCTATACAGAGAGTAGGGCCGCAAGCCGCAGCGCAGCTAGAATAAAGTTGCCACTGGTTTGGACTTTAGACTACTATATACAGGGTGTTTCACGTAACCTGCTCACTATGGTTTTCATGAACGGGTGACGATGAAAAAATCTAGAAAAATCGGTTTTATAGTAACTCGAACCTGAAATTTTATTTAAAAATGCTGCCACAACTCAAAATTTGGTTTTTGGGGGGTTTTCAGGGGAGCAACCCCCTAATCTCGAGATTATCGAATAGCAACCCCTATCTTGTGATACCTCATTTGAAAGAGGGTAAAATTCTAAGCATTTTGGCTTAAACCGGAAGTCGATATCTTTTTTAGTTTTCGAGATATCGAAGGTCGAAGTTTGATCTACACAGTCTGGCCAAAAGGTCTGCCAGTCGAGGCACTATTGGTTTTTTGCGTGCACATGCAATACCGTTCCAGATAAGTACATAAACCCCTACATATTCTAAAAGTAGACAAAAAAACCTGCAAAATGGTACCAATTAAATTAAAAAATTCCTTTTTTTGTTTCCCCAAATCAGGCCTCAAACTTGTGCCTTTTTTTTTTTTTTTTATTTCTCTTTGGTCGCAGCCAAAAATTACGTGTTTATTTTTCTTTCAAAGGCAAGAAAATGAAAACTACTGGTGTCAAATAAGAAAATGTAATAAGTATTTTACATTAGTACAAAAAAGACCTAAATTACATGGATATTACTCGAAATGTCCACCTTTGGCTTGGACGCAGCGCTTTAAACGTTGTGGTCATTCATCAATTGCTCCTCTGATCGTATCGATAGAAATTTCTCTGGCTGCTGCTACGATTGCTTGTTTTAAAGATTCCAGATTTGGATGACGCTTTTGACATGCCTTTGATTCCAAAAGAGCCCACAGTTTATAGTCCAAAGGGTTGAGATCGGGGCTTCCCGATGGCCAATCAGAAGCTGCAATGAAATCACTGCGACTCGATTTTCGTACGTGCCCCACTCCATTTTTGAACCAGAACACTTCCACAAAAAATATGCAGTAAATGCACTTTACACGCTTGCAATTAGCACTAAACTTATTACATAATGTATTAAACACTTCATCGAAGCGACGCCAAACGGCTACCTGTCTAATTAATTCGGTAAACATCTTTATCTGACAAGTGACCATCGCGACCAGAAAGATATCTTGAAAAAAAAGGTTGCAAGTTGGACGCTCGATAAAAAGGATTTAAAAGCGGTATTTTCACATTTGATTAGCATCATTTTGTAGGTTTTTTTGTCTACTTTTAGAATATGTAGGGGTTTATGTACTTATCTGGAACGACATTGCATGTACACGCAAAAAACCGACGGTGCCTCGACTGGCAGAACTTTTGGCCAGACTGTGTATATCAAACTTATTCTAATTTTACTAGTTTACTAGTTTTACTAGTTTTTTTTTTTTTTTTTTTTTTTTTATCTTACCAACTTTCGAAAATTCTGAACTCCTACAAAAATGGTCGCAAAACAAAAAACTGCACATGTAAAATGCTCTACTTGATGAGTACTTTCAAAAAAAAAAATAGGAATTTACAATCAAATACACCGGAAGTCGACTTTTAGGTACCTTAACATTTTTGGCGGGAAAACCCCCATTTATCAAAATTTTTAAATAGCAGCCCCTGTCTTTTAATACCTCATTCGAAAAGGCGTAAAAAGTTGTGTATTTTGGTGCTATCAAAAGTCAGATTTCGTTTTTCTACTTCGATATATCAAAAATCGAAGTTCGATTTAGACCATTTTTGACCCTGTAAAAAACGGACCCTATCGTGTGACACATCATTCAAAAGCACATAAAAAACCAAGAATTTTGGTGCAAACCGGAAGTCAATACCTTCTTTCGCGGTCGAGATATCGCAAGTCAAAATTTAAGGTAGGCCCTAACCAGAGACTAAACTTTGACTAGCGATATCTCGACCGCGAAAAAAGGTATTGACTTCCGGTTTGTACTAAAATTCTTGGTTTTTTATGTGCTTTTGAATGATGTATTACACGATAGGATCCGTTTTTTACAGGGTCAAAAGATGGTCTAAATCGAACTTCGATTTTCGATATATCGAATTAGAAAAACGAAATCGGACTTTTAATTGCGCCAAAATGCTTAGAATTTTACTCTCTTTCAAATGAGGTATCACAAGATAGGGGTTGCCATTTGATAATCTCGAGATTAGGGGGTTGCTCCCCTGAAAACCCCCCAAAAACCAAATTTTGAGTTGTGGCAGCATTTTTAAATAAAATTTCAGGTCCAAGTTACTATAAACCCGATTTGTCTAGATTTTTTTATCGTCACCCGTTCATGAAAACCATAGTGAGCAGGTTACGTGAAACACCCTGTATACAGTAGTCTAAAGTCCAAACCAGTGGCAACTTTATTCTAGCTGCGCTGCTGCTTGCGGCCCTACTCTCTGTATAGGCAAATAAAAGTCTTTGTTTGAGGCTTGGGCTGTAGTCCAGGCAACGGGGAGCTAATATGGACCCTAGCTTGCAAAGTTTAGCTTGACTACAAGTAGGACCTGCTTTTGAATCACACGGTTTCGTTAGACGATGGATCGATCGTTTGCTACAATAAAGATACGACGAACAACTTTTTTTAGTTGACTCATCTTTCAGACTTAATTACAATAATGTTACAGTTAGGCATTCTGTTTTGCTGAAAAATTCGGTATGAAAAGTCTTCAGGAAGCCTGCCGCCTATCACCCTATATTGACGTGCCTATCACAATAAATGAAAAAGCCAACGCCACCTCATTGGCAATCATAACTATAGGTACCCAAACGCGCACCATCTTGCGGTGTAATGTGCCTCGTGCTTTGTCAGCTAACAAGTCTCGTCGTTACTTTATGTATGACTTTAAGTAATGCAGTAGAATGGGGCTGTTGCACACTTTTGCTATAAGCAATTTAATAGTCGATTCTGGTGTAAAAACCTCCAAAATTAACAATGGCAGCACTAAAAACTTCCGAAATCCACACCTAAACTCAAAAAACGCTTTTAAGGTAGATGTCCCAATTACCGCCACCCTTAAGAAAAAATTTCCGTAAAATACCTGTAAAAATGTTAATTTTGTTCAAATCCAGGATCTGTTTGCACTAGGACCTCTCAAAAACATTCTAGTTTTGTGGAAAAAAAAAAAAATGGCTTTATCAATTAGAGAAAAAAATTATTAATAAAACTCGAAAAAATGGCCCATGTCCCAATTGCCGCCGTGCCAAAAGTGGCTTTGTCCCAATTACCGCCATGCCAGTTGTCCCAATGACCGCCATGCATATTTTTATTGGCATTTCATTCAAACTATCGTGTTTATTGTCAGGAAATGATGAAGTTATAATAATTTAAGACGCAGAAAGTGAAGATAACAGATATTTAATAAGTAACTACCGCAGTTACAAGGAAAATTGAATAATTTTGAGTTAAGAATTTTCTAGAATTTGTAGATTTCAGTCATTTATCGATCTACAGGGTGTGTGGAAAGTCTCCCCCCCCCCTTTCTAACTTTTGAACGGTTGAAGATAAAAAAACGAAACTCGGTAGATGTTTATAACTTAATGGGAACTACTTTTCGGCGTATCTAAAATTTCCGAGGGGCGCCCCTAAGGGGGGGGGGGGTCACGCCCCCTAACTCAAAATTTTCAAATAGCAACCCCTATCTTGTGATACTTCGTTTTAAAGGGCATACAATTCTAAGACTTTTGGAGCAAACCGTAGGTCGATGTCGTTTTTCGTCTTCGATATATCAATAGTCAAAGTTCGATTTCGACCCATTTTCAAAAAATCAGAACTCCCATTTGAAAAGTTGGAATTTAGCAAACGAGGAGTCAAAAATACTCTAAAAAGCAAGTGCTTTCCAGAAAAAAATACGGGTTTGACATTGATTTAGTCAAAATTTAGTTTTAGAGCCCCCGAAATTATTTAAAAAAATGATCCCTCAGGGGGGGTATCTCAAAAATTCCGAGCCACGACCCCTATCGAGTGATAAATCGCTTAAAAGGACACACCAAACTGATCATTTTGGCGCAAACCGCAGGTCGATATCGTTTTTGGTTTTCGATATATCGAATGACAAAGTTGGATTTTTACCCATTGTTAAATTTCGATTTATCGAAAACCAAAAACGATATCAATCTGTGGTTTGCGCCGAAATGATCAGTTTTGTGTGTCCTTTTTAGCGATGTATCACTCGATAGAGGTCGTGGCTCGGAATTTTTGAGATAGCCCCCCTGAGGGATCATTTTTTTAAATAATTTCGGGGGCTCTAAAACCAAATGTTGACTAAATTAATGTCAAACCCGTATTTTTTTCTGGAAATCAATTGCTTTTTGGAGTATTTTTGACTCCTAGTTTGCTAAATTCCGACTTTTCAAATGCGAGGTCTGATTTTTTGAAAATGGGTCAAAATCGAACTTTGACTATCGATATATCGAAGACGAAAAGCGATATCGAGCTGTGGTTTGCGCTAAAAATCTTAGAATTCAAAGCCCTTTCAAACGATGTATCACAAGATAGGGGGTGCCGTAAGAGAAAATGAAGTTGACCCCCACCCCCCTCCCTAGTAGAAATAAACCTCAAGGCCCTCAAGAGAAAAGCCCTCATTGAGGGTAATTGGAACAGAGGGCTTTGAGGGTGCCCTCAACGAATCTTGAGGGTGCCCTCAACGAATCTTGAGGGCGCCCTCAAAAAATCTTGATGGTTTTTCTCGGATAGGTTCGGGGATGAGATGGGGCGTTAATGGGGAGGGGGTGGTGGGGAGGGGGTGGTGGGGAGGGGGTGGTGGGGAGGGGTTAATATTGGGGATTTATGTAGTCGACAAAAAGTAGACTCGTATGTACTTATTCAAACTTCATTGGTCACATATTTTTCATATATCGTACTGACCTGACCGGGATTCGAACCCGTAACCTTCCGATCCCTAGTCCTACACCCTAACCGATACACTGTTCCGACAGTTGATGATGGGAGACGAAATTCGGGTATATAAGGTTGCGCGGACGTCTGAAAAGAAAATACGCTTTGTTTTTGTCCGATTGGCGTGAAACTTGGTGTCCTCGTGTATTTTTGGTCGAGGAATCCAAATCTGCTATCAGATTTCTAAAATTAAATAAGCAAAATACGGAAACTTTAATTTTTCTTTGTATCATGGTGCTAGCACCATCGGTCATGGTGCCAGTGCATCATAGCACCATGAGCACCATGGAAAACATAGTGCCAGCTTCATCGGTCATGAAGCCGATCACAACATCGGTCATGGTGCTGTGTTGCTAAAATGTTTACCAGGGAAACTGGATAAACGAAACAGTGTTTGATGGTGGAGTCACACTGATTTTAATTTTGAACTGGAACCCTGGAAAATATGTAATGCATTCTTAAGCTTATTTAGCGCCTGGAGGTTATGTAACGGTCTCCTTTACACTTCTCTAGCCCCTGGAAGTTATGTAATGGATTCTTCAGCTTTTGCGGCGCCTGGAGGTTATGTATATTAATTTAATTACACTTCTCCAGCCCCTGGAAGTTATGTAATGGATTCTTGAGCTTTTGTGGCACTTGGATGTTAGGTAATTCATTCTATCACATTTCTCCCGCCCCTGGAAGTTATGTAATGGATTATTGAGCATTTGTGGCGCCTGGAAGTTAGGTAATTGATTCTATTACACTTCTCTCGCCCCTGGAAGTTATGTAATGGATTCTTGGACTCATTTGGCGCCTTAAGGTTATGTAATGGTCTCCTTCACACTTATCCAGCCCCTGGAAGTTATGTAATGGTGTCTTGAGCTTTTGTGGCGCCTGGATGTTATGTAATGGATGCTTAAGCTTTTGTGGCGCCGGGAGGTTAGGTAATTGATTTTAATACACTGTTCCAGCCCCTGGAAGTTATGTAATAGATTCTTGAACTTTAGTGGCGCCTGGAGGTTATGTAATTGATTCTGTTACACTTCACAGGAGGCAAAAAAATTAAAACTCAAAAATCATTCACTTGTTTCATGGAAAAAATACCATACTCACCCTGGATTGGGATCCAAGAATCGTAAGATCGCACATTTTATGCCTCCTTGTCATCATATCATTTGATAATGATGTCCACAAGTTTCTGAGGATATTATATCAGCTGTCATCCTCAACAATTGTTGATGGTCCTCAAGCTTGGGAGAACGTTCAAACGTTGCATCATCATTTTGAGGGCGCCATCAAACAGTTTTTATTGGTTTTCAAGACCTTGAGGGCGTAATCGTGATTTTTGAGGTCACCCTCAAAAGATTTTGATGGCGCCCTCAAGAATGTTTGAGGGCCCTCAAGAAGCTTGAGGGTAACCTCATGATTTTTGAGGGTACCCTCAAAAATCGTTGAGGGTTCTTGAGAATCCTTGAGGTTTATTTCTACTAGGGCTACCCCCCGGGGTGGGGGTCATCGAAAATAGACCTCTCAGATAGCGCCTTTGGTGTAAATAAGAATGCTCCAGCCAGACCGCATCCTTCTATCCCAATTACAATAAAAGTTAAGAGGGGATGGGCGTTACTTTTGAATAACAGTGCATACCATGAAATGTGGACTGTTTTTAGTTTCGGGGGGGGGGGGGGGGAGACCGTAAGTTTTACCGCTTGTGGTCTGTCGAATTCGCATACTAAATGAACCAATAGAACATGCTCCATGTATCAGTAACACACTCTCACTGTTGCTTCAACAGGAATAACTGTTACTTTTACAGATACTAAAATGTTGTTTTAGCGAACAATAGAAAATATTGATTTGACACATTCGTTGATGTTCAACGAAGGTATGAAATGTCAATGCAACAGTTAATCTGTTGCTTTAACATAATTTACAGAACGTAAAATAGACAGATTTGCGAGCTACTATTCCAACATTTTAAGTATACGCAGTTAGCGCCCATGGCAAATGAAACAACCGAGAAACAGGATGTAATTTTTACATAGAAATCGACTATTGGATTACCATCCCTTTTTTCCGGTTTATGTAATGTTAAAAAGGTATCATCTCTACTGAAAATGTGATTTTTCTGACGTAGGAGCGTTTTACACAATCTAAAATGCAAAAGATAAAAAAAAAAAAAAAAAAAAATGATGTGGCGATGATTTGGACATCGTGAATTTTTGCGTGTCCCTGTTACCGCCACCCCTGGCGATAAATGGGACAGCAGTGACTTTTAATGTCCCAATTCCCGCAATATCACAAATAAGTATTAAAATGGAGGTTCCTTTCAAAACAAAATTTTTTTCAGCCAGAAGAAACATTAAATGAAACCCTGAAACAGTCAAACATATAAACAATGTAACGTATAAAAGTAAATGAATGATTTTCTTGCCTCGTCCCTCAACACAGCAACTAAGAAATCAGCAGAAACTGGTGGTGCTGGGCAGGTGTCCACTTCAGTGATTTTTTAAGGGCACAGTGCTGCCACCTATCAACTTCAAACTATTCCATTAGTCCAACCAACCTATGAAAAACACTTATTCCATAATATCTTGAATTTCCCTGCTAATGTGAGCTTATTTAAAGAATAAGTGCATAGGGTGGCGGTAATTGGGACATCTACCTTATTTGCGCGAGCATAATGGTGGCTGAGGGCAGCAATCAGTGGCGTAGCGTGCAATTTGACAACGTTGTATTGTGTCCATTTGAACCTGTGTAAAAGGTCGAATGAGAAGGTGTTCACCGAACACCCTATTATTCGATCTTTTTCATGGGTGATTCGTGATGAATGCGGAGTCACAGTGACGCTGTGACCTTGAGCGTGATTTGACTTGAGTTAACTGAGAGCGTACTAGGCATGGGCATCTAGTGTACTATTTCCTTTTTTTACACTTTATTGTTTTAATTTCAGAAGGAAATTAACTAGCCGGGTTTGAGATGATGACAGAATAAAGTAGCAAAAAATTGCAACGTTTTAAATGCTGAATTTCGTGCTATTTTATTTAATTGATTTGAACAGTTTTATTAACAGAAGTGAATCTTACTGTGCATTTATCGTACAGTGCAAAATGTTGAAAATGAATTAAACACGCGGGTTTATTAATAGATGGATATGTGACGAAATTTACCGTGAGAGAATGAAAGTCATACGGATAAACCGTGCATGTATAAAAAAAAAAGCTGGGGGAAAGAATAACAAAAAGTAATAAATAAATTATTATTTAAAGAGGGACACGACTGTGCATTTCACTAACAATCGCGTTATACTTACGAAGAGGCGAGCTCTAAAGTGTTATGGAACATTAGGGAAGAGACTGCTCTAAATAGCCTTGAGAAAGGCTGTGTTAATTTTGATGAGAAGTTTTTAGAGATGAGCTGAAAGAAGAAAAATAGGCAATTGCTAGTTGCCGAAAGTCTTAAAAAAGACTGTTTTAGGTGTTTAGAGATGAGCTGAAAAAAGATAAATAGGCAATTGCTAGTTGCCAATAGTCTTAAAAAAGACTGTTTTAATTGATGAGATGAGCCAAGGTTCTGATGGGGCTTGACCGTGAGAATTGCGGACTGCTGCGCTACAGGAGCACTTGATCCAATCGGCGCGGCTGTGGGAATATCCAGGATCCAGATAGCTGAGTCCAAGAGAGAGAGAGAGAGAGAGAGAGAGAGAGAGAGAGAGAGAGAGAGAGAGAGAGAGAGAGAGAGAGAGAGAGAGAGAGAGAGAGAGAGAGAGAGAGAGAGAGAGAGAGAGAGAGAGAGAGAGAGAGAGAGAGAGAAATCCGTGAGTGACTGGAATGAGAGATGAAACTTGAGATTGAGCAGCAAATCCAAAATGTGAGAGAGGTCCGTGTCCCGGAGAGTCTGCTTGGCATATGACTGGTTTAGTTATAATGGACGTTATATAAATGTGGAAAGTGGTCAATTATTTGAGCCAATGAGAAATTAGTGTTGCGCGGGAAATGGTTATCGCGGGAGTACGTTGCTAAGTTTGAATCGCCCGCCAGAATCGGGCGGGAAACTCGGCCAATCAGAGCGAGAGTGGGTGCAAACGGACTGTCCAATCGCGGCTCCGTTATGCGGATCTGTCGTGTTCATGAAATGGATGTCTCTGATTGGCTTAGAGTGCTCAGTTGAGCTTTGTCCATGTTGCTGGACGGCACAATGGGTTTGAATGGATGAACGGCAACGTTGCCAAATAGCACGCTACGCCACTGGCAATAGCCACTGGCATAATGGGAGATTTCCATCTAACAATATACAGTAACTCCATTCAGAAGTGACCAATAAGAGACGACGTTCATTTGAAACCGGTGTCTCTAGATGTCACGGTAGATAGGTACCGTTCATTGGATATGGATCACTAATCTGGTGACTAATTATACTCTGTAAATCATCCTTGCAGCTAGCATAAGAGAGTGACGAAATTAAGATAGAAAACTCCCATTATTACTGCCCGATGCCACCACTAACGCTCGCGCAAATAAAAGCGTTGAGTTGAGGAGTGGATTTCGGAAGTTTTCATTGCTGCAATCGTTATTTGTTGAGGTTTTTCCAACAGAATCGACTAATAAATCGCTTACAGCAAAAGAGTGCAACACCCCCATTTATCGATGTATTTTACTTCTTTCTGTGAAGGTTTGGGCAATGGGGCTCTTGCAAACTTTTTCTACAGGGGATTGAAGAGTTGATTCTCGCAGAACCTGTAAAAATGACGATGTGTACCTTCTCTAAAAAATCACGTAATTCACTCTCAGAATCGGGCGTAATGGCGATTCAACGCAGGTATCAGGGGAGATTCCTGTCTAATTTGAGCCACATCTCTGTGTTTTCGTAGAGAAAGTGACAAATTAGACAGGTATCTCCTATGATACCTGCGTTGAAGCGCCATCACGATCTTGCCTTTAAGTTTTGTGACTTTGTGGCGACCAAACGACAACACCGCGCAAAGCGCGGGAAACGCGCCACACACAACCAAATGGCAACGCCGCGCCGAGCGCGGGAAACGTGCCACGCGATTCAAATCGACCGCGCAAGCATTCCCGCGCTTTCTCTCCACCTGCTTTCCTGATTGGTCTAGCCACTGCAGGTGGCACTAACACCTACGGCCAATCAGAGCTCGACCCCTGGGCTTAAAAGGAAGAGCTTTAGCCAACAATTCACATTCTGGCTCCACACTCACTATTGGAGAGACGTCTCCAAAACCACGGACCTAACCAAATCGATGCCCATACTTAGCAGCCAAGCAGCCACTTGCTATTGAACGGAGACCCGAATTTCATTCGGCGCCTTCACACTATAAAAGGGCCCCTTTTTCAGGGCCACCACTTTTGATTATACTTTCCAGAGCAACTTTCCTACATTGGTGACCTCGACTGGAACACAACATGGCAAACGAAGAACAAAAAAAATGGCTCAATTCTGTCTAAGCCGTATCACTACTGAAGCTAAAAATTCAATCATGTGGTAGCTCATCTTGAAGGTCGCTGGGCGAACGAAATTAAAGACCTCATTCGCCAGCCTCCTGCTAAAAACCCCGTATACAACCATCAAGGCAGAGCTAATAAATATACTCTAAAAATTTGAAGCACAGAGAGTCCGTCAACTGATCGGCGAGGCTGAGTTAGGTGATAACACTCCATCTCAGTTCCTCCGTCGATTAAAATCACTCGCCGGCGCTACCGTTCTTCAGGAAAATATTCTGAGAACGCTCTGGCTCCAGCGCCTGCCAACAACGGTGCAGGCAATTTTGCAAGCACAAGCAGACACAGTTCCAGTGGATCAATTGGCCAAAATTGCCGATAGGATCGTAGAAACGATCCCGATCCAAACAGCCCCGGGCCGTGTATGCAACAACTGCCCCCCCTTTCCAAAATGACCTAACATTGTCTTTATCTAAAATAAACGAAACTCTTGAAAGTCTCGCTCAACGCATCGAAAAATGCATCGAGGTGCAAATGAAAAAATCACGAGACCAAAGATATCGCAACTCTCGATCTCGATCAAGGGCGCGATCTTTCTCAGAGCAAAAACGAGATAGCGCTTTATGTTACTATCACGAGACTTTTGGCGAAAAAGCGTATAGGTGCCAAAAACCTCATAATTTTCCCAAAACAGTCAACAAACTCAAACGGCAGCCAGTATTGGCGGCAACTGACTGCCTCCAATCATCTAACCGCCTCTATGTTTCAGATAAAAGAAGCGGCCAAAAATTTCTGGTCGACACAGGATCAGACATATGCTGTTTTCCCAGGCGTCTTTTGCCAGGAAAACTAAAACAAACAAATTACGAATTAAAAGCTACAAATAACTCATCAATCAAAACATATGGATGTATTTCATTAAGCCTGAACCTCGGTTTAAGGCATGATTTCAGGTGGCGTTTCGTGATTGCTGACGTATCAACTGCAATCATTGGCTCAGATTTTTTTGCAAAGTATCAACAGTTGCCAGATTGCCATAACAAGCGGCTGATGGACAATCTCATTGGCCTGCTATCTGTCCCTTGCCACGCAGCTGCTCTCTTTCAACCCAGCGTCAAGGCCTTATCAGCGGAAGCAACAAACTGCCTGCTCCTTTCGGAGTTCCCTACACTCATTCGACCTTCAGGCATGGACGAAGATATAACTAAGGACTGCCGACTTCCTATCTCCGCCCGTGTTAAAACCTGTTAGGGGTTTTCGAGCGCGACCGCAGCGTTCCAAGCAGCAGTCAGGGTAAACTGAATGCGAACATTCGCAAAAAGTCTCCGCCCGACCTAGGAATTGAACCCGAGTTTCAAACGTGCCGTTCAAGTGTCCAGCTGACTGAGCTACGACGCCACATGAGTGCTCGTGCGGAAAGTGTGCTATATAAATCAAGCTACTGAGAGACCGCTGCAGTTCCGCAAACCGCTGTTGTAAGCGCTGCGGTCGGGACTAACAAGAGTCAGCAGTCCTTAGTTATATCTTGGTCCATGCTTCAGGGACTCCACGCGAGATTCATCACTCAACTCGCCAGTCGCCACTGCATACGCACCACTTCTGGCCCACCCGTCTTTTGCCGCCCCCGCCGCCTCCACCCTGACCGGCTGCTTATCGCAAAGACGGAATTCCAGATTATGCTTGAAGAAGGCACGGCTCGCCGATCGGAGAGTCCTTTGTCTTCCCCGCTGCATCTCACACCGAAGAAAAACGAAGGGTGGCGCCCGTGCGGTGATTATCGCGCGCTCAACGCTCGCACTATTCCTGATAAATATCCCGTGCGTCATATCCATGACTTCTCTCAACATCTGCACGGATGTAAGGTTTTTTCGGTCATTGACCTAGTTAAAGCCTACACTCAAATTCCAGTCCATTCTGAAGATATACCGAAGACGGCAATAACTACGCCTTTCGGTCTATTTGAATTTCCATTTATGACCTTTGGACTGAGAAATGCAGGTCAGACATTTCAACGTTTTACTGACGAGGTTTTGTCTGGCCTCGACTTCTGTTTCCCTTATATCGATGACATTTTAATTGCAAGCGCAAACGAGGCCGAACACGATAAACACCTTCGAATTTTATTCGAACGCTTATCCTCATATGGTATTTTAATTTAAAGTTAAACAAGTGTGTTTTTTGCATCATCTGTAATTTTTTTAGGATATGAAATGTCCGAAAAAGGCGTGCGACCCCCCCCTAAAAGAATTACCGCTTTTATGGAAATAAAAGAGCCACCAGACGCACGCAGCCTAAGAAGATTCCTTGGCATGGTTAATTTTTCTGTCCAATCGCGGCTCCGTTATGCGGATCTGTCGTGTTCATGAAATGGATGTCTCTGATTGGCTTAGAGTGCTCAGTTGAGCTTTGTCCATGTTGCTGGACGGCACAATGGGTTTGAATGGATGAACGGCAACGTTGCCAAATAGCACGCTACGCCACTGGCAATAGCCACTGGCATAATGGGAGATTTCCATCTAACAATATACAGTAACTCCATTCAGAAGTGACCAATAAGAGACGACGTTCATTTGAAACCGGTGTCTCTAGATGTCACGGTAGATAGGTACCGTTCATTGGATATGGATCACTAATCTGGTGACTAATTATACTCTGTAAATCATCCTTGCAGCTAGCATAAGAGAGTGACGAAATTAAGATAGAAAACTCCCATTATTACTGCCCGATGCCACCACTAACGCTCGCGCAAATAAAAGCGTTGAGTTGAGGAGTGGATTTCGGAAGTTTTCATTGCTGCAATCGTTATTTGTTGAGGTTTTTCCAACAGAATCGACTAATAAATCGCTTACAGCAAAAGAGTGCAACAGCCCCATTTATCGATGTATTTTACTTCTTTCTGTGAAGGTTTGGGCAATGGGGCTCTTGCAAACTTTTTCTACAGGGGATTGAAGAGTTGATTCTCGCAGAACCTGTAAAAATGACGATGTGTACCTTCTCTGAAAAATCACGTAATTCACTCTCAGAATCGGGCGTAATGGCGATTCAACGCAGGTATCATGGGAGATTCCTGTCTAATTTGAGCCACATCTCTGTGTTTTCGTAGAGAAAGTGACAAATTAGACAGGTATCTCCTATGATACCTGCGTTGAAGCGCCATCACGATCTTGCCTTTAAGTTTTGTGACTTTGTGGCGACCAAACGACAACACCGCGCAAAGCGCGGGAAACGCGCCACACACAACCAAATGGCAACGCCGCGCCGAGCGCGGGAAACGTGCCACGCGATTCAAATCGACCGCGCAAGCATTCCCGCGCTTTCTCTCCACCTGCGTTCCTGATTGGTCTAGCCACTGCAGGTGGCACTAACACCTACGGCCAATCAGAGCTCGACCCCTGGGCTTAAAAGGAAGAGCTTTAGCCAACAATTCACATTCTGGCTCCACACTCACTATTGGAGAGACGTCTCCAAAACCACGGACCTAGGACCAAATCGATGCCCATACTTAGCAGCCAAGCAGCCACTTGCTATTGAACGGAGACCCGAATTTCATTCGGCGCCTTCACACTATAAAACGGCCCTTTTCAGGGCCACCACTTTTGATTATACTTTCCAGAGCAACTTTCCTACATTGGTGACCTCGACTGGAACACAACATGGCAAACGAAGAACAACAAAAATGGCTCAATTCTGTCTAAGCCGTATCACTACTGAAGCTACAAAATTCAATCATGTGGTAGCTCATCTTGAAGGTCGCTGGGCGAACGAAATTAAAGACCTCATTCGCCAGCCTCCTGCTCAAAACCCGTATACAACCATCAAGGCAGAGCTAATAAATATACTCTCAAAATCTGAAGCACAGAGAGTCCGTCAACTGATCGGCGAGGCTGAGTTAGGTGATAACACTCCATCTCAGTTCCTCCGTCGATTAAAATCACTCGCCGGCGCTACCGTTCTTCAGGAAAATATTCTGAGAACGCTCTGGCTCCAGCGCCTGCCAACAACGGTGCAGGCAATTTTGCAAGCACAAGCAGACACAGTTCCAGTGGATCAATTGGCCAAAATTGCCGATAGGATCGTAGAAACGATCCCGATCCAAACAGCACCGGCCGTGTATGCAACAACTGCCCCTCCTTTCCAAAATGACCTAACATTGTCTTTATCTAAAATAAACGAAACTCTTGAAAGTCTCGCTCAACGCATCGAAAAATGCATCGAGGTGCAAATGAAAAAATCACGAGACCAAAGATATCGCAACTCTCGATCTCGATCAAGGTCGCGATCTTTCTCAGAGCAAAAACGAGATAGCGCTTTATGTTACTATCACGAGACTTTTGGCGAAAAAGCGTATAGGTGCCAAAAACCTCATAATTTTCCAAATCAGTCAACAAACTCAAACGGCAGCCAGTATTGGCGGCAACTGACTGCCTCCAATCATCTAACCGCCTCTATGTTTCAGATAAAAGAAGCGGCCAAAAATTTCTGGTCGACACAGGATCAGACATATGCTGTTTTCCCAGGCGTCTTTTGCCAGGAAAACTAAAACAAACAAATTACGAATTAAATGCTACAAATAACTCATCAATCAAAACATATGGATGTATTTCATTAAGCCTGAACCTCGGTTTAAGGCATGATTTCAGGTGGCGTTTCGTGATTGCTGACGTATCAACTGCAATCATTGGCTCAGATTTTCTTGCAAAGTATCAACAGTTGCCAGATTGCCATAACAAGCGGCTGATGGACAATCTCATTGGCCTGCTATCTGTCCCTTGCCACGCAGCTGCTCTCTTTCAACCCAGCGTCAAGGCCTTATCAGCGGAAGCAACAAACTGCCTGCTCCTTTCGGAGTTCCCTACACTCATTCGACCTTCAGGCATGGACGAAGATATAACTAAGGACTGCCGACTTCCTATCTCCGCCCGTGTTAAAACCTGTTAGGGGTTTTCGAGCGCGACCGCAGCGTTCCAAGCAGCAGTCAGGGTAAACTGAATGCGAACATTCGCAAAAAGTCTCCGCCCGACCTAGGAATTGAACCCGAGTTTCAAACGTGCCGTTCAAGTGTCCAGCTGACTGAGCTACGACGCCACATGAGTGCTCGTGCGGAAAGTGTGCTATATAAATCAAGCTACTGAGAGACCGCTGCAGTTCCGCAAACCGCTGTTGTAAGCGCTGCGGTCGGGACTAACAAGAGTCAGCAGTCCTTAGTTATATCTTGGTCCATGCTTCAGGCACTCCACGCGAGATTCATCACTCAACTCGCCAGTCGCCACTGCATACGCACCACTTCTGGCCCACCCGTCTTTTGCCGCCCCCGCCGCCTCCACCCTGACCGGCTGCTTATCGCAAAGACGGAATTCCAGATTATGCTTGAAGAAGGCACGGCTCGCCGATCGGAGAGTCCTTTGTCTTCCCCGCTGCATCTCACACCGAAGAAAAACGAAGGGTGGCGCCCGTGCGGTGATTATCGCGCGCTCAACGCTCGCACTATTCCTGATAAATATCCCGTGCGTCATATCCATGACTTCTCTCAACATCTGCACGGATGTAAGGTTTTTTCGGTCATTGACCTAGTTAAAGCCTACACTCAAATTCCAGTCCATTCTGAAGATATACCGAAGACGGCAATAACTACGCCTTTCGGTCTATTTGAATTTCCATTTATGACCTTTGGACTGAGAAATGCAGGTCAGACATTTCAACGTTTTACTGACGAGGTTTTGTCTGGCCTCGACTTCTGTTTCCCTTATATCGATGACATTTTAATTGCAAGCGCAAACGAGGCCGAACACGATAAACACCTTCGAATTTTATTCGAACGCTTATCCTCATATGGTATTTTAATTAACGTTAAACAAGTGTGTTTTTTGCATCATCTGTAATTTTTCTAGGATATGAAATGTCCGAAAAAGGCGTGCGACCCCCCACTAAAAGAATTACCGCTTTGATGGAAATAAAAGAGCCACCAGACGCACGCAGCCTAAGAAGATTCCTTGGCATGGTTAATTTTTACCGCCGTTTTCTGCCCCACGCCGCAGAACATCAAGCTGCCCTCAATTCCGCTGTTGCCAGATTGAAGAGCAGCCAACCAATAATATGGACTCAGAAATTAAAAGACGCTTTTCAAGCTAGCAAGGACAATCTTGCTGAGGCAAGACTCCTTGCCCACCCTGACTCCAATGCTCCTCTCGCTCTTTTTACAGATGCATGCGGCACCTCCGTAGGAGCATGTCTACAGCATTATGTGGACGAAAATTGGCAACCGCTTGGATTTTCCTCTCAAAAATTAACACCGAAACAAAGAGAATGATCGCCATATTACCGCGAACTTTTCGCAGTGTATGCGGCCATTCAACATTTCAGGCATGTACTTGAAGCACAAACTTTCACCATCTATGTTGATCATAAGCCACTGACGTATGCATTCCAGCAACGGAGAGAAAAATTGCCTCCCGTGCAACTCAATCACCTGTCATTTATTGCTCAATTTTCTACTGACATTAAATACATTGCAGGCTCATCAAATGTTGTTGCAGATGCTCTTTCACGCGTTGAAGCCATCAGTCATCAAGCACCAATTGATTTTAACACCTTGGCTCAATCACAAAAAGATGACAATGAACTGCTCGAACTCCTGAAAACTGAAAATTCACTCAAACTACAGCTCATCACAGTTCCTGGCTCTAACGTCCAAAGATACTGCGACACCTCCACCACGAAGCCTCGGCCATACGTACCTGCCCCGCACCGACACCAAATTTTCAACACATTGCACGATCTCAGTCATCCCGACATCAAAGCATCAGCACGGCTCGTTACATCACGATACGTCTGGCCTCATGTGAACCGCGACTGCCACGCTTGGGCTCGAGCATGCCAGAATTGCGGACGCGCAAAAATTTCGCGTCATGTGCACGCACCTTTAGGCACATTTTCACCCCCTTCTGCTCGATTCCAACATGTACATATTGATTTAATTGGTCCTCTTCCTTGTGTAAATAATTATAAATATTGTCTTACAGCTATAGACAGATTTACTCGACGGCCTGAAGTGCAGCCACTCCAGGGCATCACCGCTGAGGAAGTCGAAGAAGCTCTCATTCCCTGCTGGATTTGTCGATTTGGCACCCCTGTTCGAATCACAACCGATCAAGGCCGTCAATTTGAATCCCAATTATTCAAAGCACTAAGCAGCACCCTCGGCTCAGAGCGCCTTCGAACCTCAAGCTACAACCCGCCATCCAACGGAATGATCGAGCGATTTCACAGACATGTCAAATCTGCTATCATGTGTCATCAAAATATGACATGGGTCGAAGCTCTGCCCATGGTTCTTCTAGGAATCCGTTCCTCAATCAAAGAAGACCTCAACGCATCACCAGCAGAACTTGTGTACGGAGAACCCCTCCGCATCCCAGGCGAACTTCTCCTCTCACCCCCCTCAAACTCAGAAGCTCAATCGGAATTTATCAACAGACTCCGTCAACAAATGACGCAACTACGCCCCGCTTCTGCCTCAAGACACGCAAAATCAAATGTCTTTGTCTTCAAAGATCTGGCAACATGCACGCATGTCTTCCTGAGAAACGACACCGTGCGTGGAGTACTGCAACCACCGTATTTCGGACCTCATCAAGTCACAAATCGGGACGAAAAAACTCTAACTTTGATGATGAAAGGAAAAGAAGTCCAAGTTAGCATCGACAGAGTCAAACCAGCTTATATTTTATCTGACGAAAAAATTCAGCTGCTGACTCAAACAGCAAATAAAACTTCAAATAAAAATTTGAAACTAAAATCTGATCAAAATTCAGAACGAAATTTACACTCTACTTCGAATCAAAATTTAGATCACAAATCAAATCAAAATTCAGATCAAAATTTAAATCAAAATTTAGATCAAAATTTAAATAAAACAAATAGGTAATCAAAATGCATATAATAATCCAAAACCTGAATCTGGCTACAGAACCCGCTCCGGGCGACTAGTCAGATTCGCGCAACATTTTCCCGCCTAAAATTTTATTTCGCTGCCTCCTGATTGGCCCACTTAAAGCAATTACTCCTTTACTCTCTGATTGGTATATATGTTTTAATTTTTTCCATATAAATACAGGCATCCAATTATTTCAATTCAGTCTCTCTCAAGATTTCAAGTCAACAAGTCCTGTTTCTCAAACTTTTCAATTCAGCATGGTCAAATCCTGCAGCAAAGTCTCATCATTCAAGAACGGGAAACTCAATGATTCTCTCTCCTAGTCCATTCCCGTGACCGGACACTATGTGCAGAAGCCCAACCAAGGAATTCCACACACGGGTCAACACCAAATCATGACGACCCAAGACCGGAAGAAAGAACCACTCAAACAGCCACCCGGCTTCAATCATTCAAAACGGCGCACCCCATTATCGGCTCGTATCCAGCCGATCCCCACTCCATCGGGAAGAGGCAAAAAGAAGACAAGCTTCTTTGAAATATCAACTAAATTCATGCATCTAACTCCATTTTACTTAGGAATTCAAGCTCTCCCAATGACCCATAACCTAATTTACCAAAATTCCATGTCTCATTCCCTATGCCAATCCTGCCGAAATTGTTCCTCTTCCTGCCCAAAAACTTTAATCCCCTGTCACTACAATTCCTGCCCTTGTCGTAAAAAACACACCCAACTACATGTGCACTTACGCCCTTTATCCGAAGAACTGGCAACACACATCCGACTAAACGTTATCACCCGCTCAAAATTCCAGGAAGCGCAAAAATGTCACAAGTTTCTCAAGAACGAAACATACGAGTCGGCAATAACATCGTGCAGCTTCTACTATTGCCGGAAACGGTACAACCAACCTTAAAATGGCTGCTATTCATTTCCGCACAAAATCATTTCCGCACAAAAAAAGTGGGTCATCATTTCCGCACAAAATCATTTTCGCACAAACACCGAGGCTGCACAATCTGGCAACGTTGCTTCTCTGAATTAGAAGAAGATAAGCTAATCACGGAGTTCGTCTCTGTGCCGTGCAGCCAGATCAAGTGCGATTAAGTACGATTGGGTGAGTTTTGGAATTCTCCGTTGAGCTCAACGGGAGTACCGGTGGGGTTCACGTCACCGGCTTTATCGGAGGTCGAAAACTAACCTCAAAGAAGTAAATAACAACCTATTTCCTTGCGTGTTTTACCCACTAAATGGATTGACCACTACAAATGCTGTGGAGAGCTTCAACAGCAAATTGCGATTTGATTTTTACCATAGCCATCCGAACATCCACTACGCAATACAGAAAATCGTCGACGCACAGTTCACAGACCCTGGTATCTTTAAAAATTAAATCCGTTGGAAAAAATGAATTTCAACAAAAAAGAAAAGCCCAGCGTGAGTTAGAGGCAGAGCTCATCAGCGCTACTCACGCTCGGTATACCTACATACAGCTCCCTCACAAATTTACAGTTTCTTCAGCTCATCAGCGACACTAAAAAAGGGCCACTGTGTGAAAATGTGACGAAAAATGTGGAGAAGATGGATGATAACGACGACCCGGACAACTCACAGCCGTAAGAAGAGGTTTTTTTTAAAAAAAAAAAATTTTGACACGAGGCCATTTACACCTCAAAGGGAGAGGAGGGTAAAAAGTTCCCGCAGGCTTTCCTTCTTAAATTTGAAGTATAGCTTGAGACCTTTTTGTCGACCAAACCCCATGTTCGCCTTACAAATCGCCATCCAATTTAACGTTCATACACTGATGCATTACTGCTCGAGAAACTCTTCTTTTGTCATAGGTGAGTCCTTCTTTTTACCTACATTTCACGCCATTTTTGAATTTCCTGTATAAAAATTAAAAATTAAGTTCATTCTCCCGCAGTGTTGCCATAGTGTGCAAAAAAAATGATTGTGCGGAAAAGATTTTGTGCGGAAATGAAAACCGAGGTTTTTGTGCGGAAATGATGAGACCCCGTATTTTGTGCGGAAATGATAAACTCCCCTTAAAATTAATCTTTGTTTCATGCTGGAGTTCCACTCTTCGCGAAGGGCTGGTGTGGCGACCAAACGACAACACCGCGCAAAGCGCGGGAAACGCGCCACACACACAACCAAATGGCAACGCCCGCGCCACGCCGAGCGCGAGAAACGCGCCACGCGATTCAAATCGCCCGCGCAAGCACTCCCGCGCTTTCTCTCCACCTGCGCTTCTGTTTGGTCTGGCCACTGCAGGTGGCACTAGAGTCCCTATATCTATATGTAGAGAGTTAAGACAAGTGAAACCATGGGCGCCGCCATTGGATGCGATTTTGCACATTTGTTTACATTATTATTATTCTGAGGGCCGTTGTTGTGTTTCGGTCCACTGCAAAGATTACAGTGCCGCTGAGTTTCTAACGATGTAATCTTTCACTGCTTTTGTGGATCGACATCTATTTGGGCTTTGAAAGATTCTTTTGGGATTTACAGACATTCTTGAGGCGTATCATGAATAAAAACAGATTCGTCGAAAATTAACTCTTTATCCGCTAAATACCGTTGGTAAACAACTGCGATTGTAAACAACTGCGATTGTAAACAAAAGTGCAAAATCGCATCCAATGGCGGCATCCGTAGAGCCTAAAACTCATCGACCAATCAGAAGTTGACTACCCTCTTGTCTTAACTGGCTACATATAGGGACTCTAGGTGGCACTAATACCTACGGCCAATCAGAGCTCGACCCCTGGGCTTAAAAGGAAGAGCCTTAGCCAACAATTCACATTCTGGCTCTACACTCACTATTGAACAGATGTCTCCAAAACCACGGACCCAGGAGTCCAGGACCAAATCGATGTCCACTTAGCAGCCAAGCAGCCACTTGCTATTGAACGGAGACCCGAATTTCATTCGGCGCCTTCACACTAAAAAACGGCCCTTTTCAGGGCCACCACTTTTGATTATATTTTCCAGAGCAACTTTCCTACAACTTTATTAAAAGAATTTTAGATTTTTTCAGTGTGATCTTCGTGACTTTCGCTGGTTTTTATCTCCGATTGGACTATTCATTTCCTTACATCAAAAGTTTGCTAGAGCTTCGAATGATTTTCCTTCATTTGATTCCATATAAAACAATCGATTTGACAGTGATGCAGAGGCAAAGGTACTCCAGCAATCGATTGTTGCACATGAATTCAAAGGGAGGAAATTGTTGTCTAATAGACATCATTGACCAGCAAGAAAGAACTATGAAATAGGAATTTGAAGAGTAGAATAATTTGTTAAGTTGTGATTTGTAAAAAAAAAAAAAAAAATCATTTTTTTTCTTTTCGTTTGAATTGTAAAATAAGTACAGGAAACTGATATAAGTTGGAAGGAAAAAGTTTGGTGCATGATTTCGATACGTATATAGTTTTGATGGTTCACATGTTGAGGAGTGCAAACTTTCTTCTCGATGAGATTGACAGATATTACATCAACTTTATGATTTCAAGAGAACACTTTAACATTCTACCTTACGATTTTTTCAATTTAATTTTAGCGGTATGTATGCTTCATAACTCTACAGTTAGCAATCTAAAAAGGGTAAACTACCATCGTGTATATTTTTATTCCTTCCAATGTACCGCTACACTTCAATTAATTTTAATCTGTTGTAAGGACATATTTTGAGAAGAACTTCAGTACCTATTCGAGGAATTCTTCACTATTCGAGGAATTCTTCAATCATTCAAAAATATAAAATATAGGAAAGAACTTACACTAAAAGGAGTTTAAAATCAATGCCCAAGAGTGGCCATGTACGACTAGATTTTCAAAATTTCACGATGAAACAAATGTTTGCACTTAAATATTCATAAATCTTGCGATACCAAGCCGAGAATTCTTCTTTTCTCTGTTTCAATAAAGCCTAGTCGACGTGGTTTCAATTACTACTGAAGTTTCTCTCAAGGAGCGCCTACAATTAATTTGTGACGTAGGCAAAATGAACACGACAGCGCAAGAATAATTATCTAACCACATAATTTGTGCAAGCGAGCAGTAATTTGACAAATTCATCTGGTTTTGAACGGCTTAAAAAAGGCTTATCTTTACTTATTATAATGTCATTGTCAATGAGAATTGAATCACTTGGAACACACAAACTTAAATACAAAAAATAAGACGAAATTATTTCTAAATGCATGTGATCGGTGGAACATTTAGGTAAAATAAACAAAAAGTAAATTCTTTGGCATCGGGAGATTTGTATTGTGGGCTTCTTAATCATCACTGTCACCTCTAACCTCCTCACACCTGTCTTCAAGTTCATCCTGAAATTAAAATAAAGTAATAAATTGAGAACTATGGATAACTAGCAGAAAGGTTAGTTGCTTCCTACCCCAGTCATTAATTTGAACAAATTACTATGGGAGAGAGACGGGGAGAAAAATGTTCTACAGAAAGTGGCTAGCATTCTTTTAAAAAGTTTCCAAAAAGAAATTCTGGCATTTTTGACCGGAATAATCAGTACGTCTACGTGAAATAATTAGAGCGGGAACCAGGCCAATATAAATAAATACACCTCGACCTAAGAATAATCAGTGAAAATTGTCATAATTGCTTTTCGGGAACTTTTTGATCAGAATTCTGGACATTCTTAGTGGAACGGTAGAGTTTTTCCTTCTTTAGTAGGTAAATAATGTTAGGGCCAATCAGTTTTGTAACCTGAAAGATTCAGCATTTCAGCCCCCCCTCTCAATTTTGTCAGTGTCCTTTCCCCTTCCATCGGCTCGCGCCTGTTGCGCTGTAGGCTTACGAGCGAAAGATATCAATCTGGGTTGGGTCAAAATCGAATTGGTTTTCAATCCAGGTCCAACTCGAGCGCATAAACAATTAAACACCCTTATATTTGAACTCGAATTATAAGGATTTCTTTCTTCTCCTCCTCCGTGTTTTTTTATATTCTTGACGAAAATGGCGGATGGTCGGTGCGGTACGGACAATAAGGAAGGCGTGCTCAATAACCTCGCTCGTTTTGGTGACATCGATGCCGCATAAACCCGAGTTCGGCACTCCGCGGTGTTTATACGCAAAATCTCAACTCGAGTTCACCGACTCGACTATACTGTGTTCAGGATAATTTGAAACTTGGCGAGTCAGGTAGAAACGCACTACTTTGCAACGCGGCACCCATTGAGCCGATGATTTCGGTTGGCATCGCTCATTCGGGGTTTGTCCCACTCCACCCGCCGCCGTGATGGAAGAATACCGAGAAACGGCAGACTATGAATTTTATCTGTGCAAAAGTCAAATTACAAACGGTCAGAGATACGATGAAATGGATGAAATTTTTGCCCTAAAGATCCGTAATTCGTCGAAAGTAGTCGAGATACACACCTTACCACTCTCGAAAAAAAAGGTCGGAACATTTAAAGAAAGGCTTTATTTATTTTTATTTTATTTTTTTTTTTTTTTTTAACAAAATAAATCCTCAAGAGTGGTAAGATATGTTTTCCGACTACTTTCGACGAGTTACGGGTCTTTAGGGAAAATTTCATCCATTTCATCGTATCTCTGACCTTTGTAATTTGACTTTTGCACAGATAAAATTCATAGTCGGCCGTTTCTCGGTATTCTTCCATCACGGCGCGGCGGCGGGTGGAGTGGGACAAACCCCAAATGAGCGATGCCACCCGAAATCATCGACTGAATGGGTGCCGCGTTGCAAAGTAGTGCGTTTCTACCTGACTCGCCAAGCTTTAAATTATCCTGAACAGAGTATAGGGTTTGAATCGGGGTCGAGTCAAACCCGAGTTCAACGAAATCCGAAGTGTTTATGCGGGCATCTCAACCCGCGGGTTCGGCCGAATTCAGGTTCGCGAATCCGGGTTGAGATCTCTCGCATAAACTAGGCTATTGTCACCCTTGATACGCCTATCTATCTATTTATATCTATAGGCTAGAAAAGTTCTCCCAAAACGCTTCCTTGGTTGACGCTCTGCTGCTCCTCTTTATTCCTTGTAACCTTTTCAAACCTGAAAATACTTTTTGCCGGAGGCGGATCTCAGTGGCGGCTCGTGCCATCTGTACTGGCAACAATGTCTTCGCTCCATTTAAATCTATGTTTAACAATCGATTGCTGGTGAAGCGCTGCTTCACTTTCGATTCGATTTTTTTTCTACATACAATCAAATGGAGACATGAAATTGTTGCCATATTACACGAGCCGCCACTGGCGGATCTTTGGCCATCATAGCTGATCTGGGCACACTTTTCTGTATACAACGATATGCATATTATATTTAGATTTTTCCATAAGATTTAATGCGTTATTCAGATGTACATAGAAATGTACACCAGGTCTGAAAGAGATAAACAGTTTAATAAATGGGAAAATCTCAAGAATTCTCAAGATAACATAACGCCATCTCAAGGAAGTTCTTTCTCGACGTCTCTGAAGTGACGATCTCTAATTCTTACTCTGCAGATTAATAGAGGATGGTGCACCAAGAAAATACGTCGGGTGAGAAGGGCGTCCATCCTCACTGTCTGAGGGCATTTTGTACCTGCAGGTCATCATTCGGATGATTTAGGGGTCCTCCGAAAGGGTTTAGGATAGAAAGAAAGAACGAAATTTACGAAGCAAGAAAAGACAAAAAGTTGAAATAACATTGAAAAACAAAACAATTTGACACTTACCGCATCCAATTCCAAGCATTTGCCCCATTCGGCAAGCGTTATCAGGTGGTTGTTATCGGCATCGCATTTATTTAGGAATGGGGCGATGCAATGCTCTAGAGCCATAAGAGGAGCTTTGATTGGAAACAACTCGTGGCGAGATACACCGCTGAAAATTTTCATTCATGATAAAGTAAGTTTGATGAGACAATTGAAAGACATACCAATTATATGAAAAAGAATACATATTATTTTGTCAGTAATTGGAAACGACTTCTGGACGGAGGGAATTTATCATTACACGGAAAAAAAAGTGAGCGGGTGTGGTAAACGTACCGAGCGGTGAACGGCCGGCGGGTGCCGTGTCCGTAATGCACGTGCACCCTGCCCGCTAGAGCGGTTATCGTACCCGCTCCGAAAAATAGGAGCGGACATCCCAATCATAACGCAGCGGTGACAATAGTCACCGCTCCAAGCGGGCAGCGTATCCGTCCTCCACGGGCGTCCGCCCCGCCCGGCGGTGGATGTCTAGCCAGAAGACAATCCTTCACTGTTGTCGAACAAAGATGCTTCGAGTAATGGGGACAGTCCAAAGTCGAACTCTTTATATCGAGTACTCGTTCCTTCTCCCCATCGATTCTCCAGCTATTTGTTGATCGAATGCAATGTGGTTTTTCCTGATTCCACTTTGAGCTCATTAATCCCAGCATTTTTGGTATTTTTATAAAGGTTTATAGCGTTAAGTCTAGACCTCGTTACATATGCGGTTAAACACAATCTATGTGCCTCTCGAAATCACTCCGTATAAGTTGCGCTCTTCCTTAAGAATGATTTTTCGTATAACAAATGAGTAAAATGTAAAATGAGTGCTTTCAGGCTCATGATTGATTGATTGCTTCTGAGCGAGGAAAATAAGTTCTACATTAATTTAATTGCTCAAAAATTGGCATTCGAAAAATTTTCCTACCGCTTACAGAGAATTTCGTCTCTTGGCCTTTTGAAGCTGACTCACAAGTTTTTGGAGATGAGGACGAAATATCAAATTTAGAGGGCCCAAGGAATCTCAGCAATTTTGTTGACTGGGAGAGGGGGGGGGGGGTGGTGGTGGAAAAGGTACATTTTTGTATTTTAGGATACCGTAACATACTCTAGGTTGCGTTTTCTGACGTATCAAGGGCGGCTCCCGCCACTTATGATACCATTGGATCAAAACAAACTAATGGTAGAGGTAGTTTCAGAAGTGTAGGCGCAGCTAGACTGATAATCTTTGGAATTTGTCATAATTATTTCTAATAATACTCAATGAAAATGAATGACTATTACTCACTTTTCCAATACTTTAAAAGCAAAATAATAAAGTCAGAGCCAATAGTTATGTTTCATTAGAACGAATTATAGTTGAAAATTCTCCAAAGATTACGGTCTAGGTGCGCCTACACTTCTGAAAAGAGCTCTAGTCAGTGACAGAAAAAAAAAAAAAAAAATCAACATTTGTCCCCTTCCCCCGTGTAGCTTCAACAGTTGTATGACATAATCTCCCAAAATGTGTATCTTTCTTCAAATCAACTGATCGTAGCCTGAATCAATTTTACTTTAATCCTTTGTCCTAATCACCTGAGTGGGGGGGGGGGGGGGGGTTTCCACCTGAAATTTATCGACGAATATTTCTGGATCCGAAGTGGGCGATGGCTCTTCCTTCCCCTTAAAAATGACGCAACTGATATTTCTAACTACCCCCCCCCCTCCCCCCGATTCCTTGCTCATTGAGAATCCGCCAAGATCTAAGGATTTAATGCATCGTTGGCTCGAATGGCCGTGGAATATTTACATGCGCGCCCCTCCTAAAAACAGTGGTGGGCACTCATCAAATCTTAAATGCAAGGTCAGGCGTTTTGAAATCGGGATCAACAGCATTGCTAGGATCACGTTTAGTTAATTTTTCGTTATATTTTGGAACTGCTTAGACTAGACGTACTTCCCAATCGAGTCAATAATATCTTAGTCGACAAAAATAGAACTAAAAAAAGATCGGCTACCGGTAATTGTTCAATAATATTCCTTAAAACCAGAACCATTTTATTTCTTGCGGTAAAATTTTCACCCATAGCTTATGGTTTCCATTTCGTGGACACCTACGGGCCCTCAAAATCTGAAAGACCTAAGTAACAAGCTTCAGTAATTTTTTTAAATTTTTTTTTCATTAACTTTTTCTGAAAAAAAAAAGAATAACAATAATAATAATAATATTAATAATAATAATAATAAATAAATGATTAATATGCTTCAATAAATAAATGTAAAAAGTGAAGGCGAGCAAGAGACATAAAAGGGAGAATGTGGATGCGTTATTTGACAATTCAAACAGACCGCCAAAACTGCGAACTGGTGCGGAGGCGAGGCATCAGCAGCAATGTCTGCAAGCTTATATACCGAGATTTTCTCATCCTTCTCCAATCGGACGCGGTAGTGTAATGGATAGGGTGTCAGGAATATTCAGGATAGGATCAGGCAGGCTAGGAATCGGTAGGTTGTAGGTTCAAATCTCGGAGTTGCTGGGCGCTTTTTAAAAGATGAGATACACACTATAATACCCGACGCAAGCAGTGCAAAAGAAAGACAATTCGTGTCTCGTCGTCGGGATGAATTTTCGGTGAATCGTCCCAGGAGTCGCACCATGTGTTCACAATAGCACGCCGAGCAAAAATACTATTGTACTCCGGCGGAGCGAGCGCACAATGGATTTTCCGTGCTCCGAGTGCCTGGGTCAACCCCCTGTGACCAGGTAGATTTTTTCACCGCTCCTCGCGGTGAAGACCTCAGATTCTTACTTTATGCTCAGAGCTGTTCTTGCGCCCGCCCGAGCGGTTTCCCTACCAGCTCCCTCGGTCCTGGCACCAGTCGAGCGGGTATGATGCCCGCGCAGAGCGGTTTTGGTACCCGTACTCGAGCGGTGATTGAAACACCGCTCGAGTACGGATCACCTGCACGCAACTGCTTGGTATCCAGCTCGTAACCGCCCAGAATGGTGCTGGGACCGCTCTAGCGGGTGTCCTGTCCGTCTTTTTTTTTCCGTGTAATTTATCCCACGATAACTTATCGAGGTGCGTTAGTTTCCCTAAAAATTCAAATCGACCGGCGGCTGTCGAGTGCAACATCGATTAGTTAATTATTCACACAGAAGAGTAACTATTTTGACTATCCGTGAAATGGAAGGAGCTTCTTACGACAATGTGCCGTAAGTTTGCAGCTTCATTTTGTACTCCGTATGCTGTACAACTGCATTTAACTTTAAAATTTAAAATTAAAAAAAAAAGAGGCAACCCCCGTTTTGTGCCGACGTCGTTTTCCTTCATTTGAGTTTCAATTGCAAGGTTTATCGAGAGGTTCAGCAAATTTGATTGATCGTGAAATTATTCCGGCTGGATTTGGTCTGCTATGTAGGGAGCAAAAAATGTTCTGGGTGGACGGGCCAGTCCCCGAAAGACTTTGGATGGTGAGCGCTTACTTGTGGTTTTGGTCATATGTAATTTCCACACCGTTGCTCAGTCGACCTGTTGAGCCATGTGTAATTTCCACACCGTTGAAAAAAGGGTCGTATGTAATTTCCACACCGAAGACCATGTACTTAACATATACAGGGTGTACCAGACCACCCGGATAGGTACTTTTTCTCGAAAACGGCTGGGCGTAGAGAGCTGAAACAAGAAAGTCAGATAGAGAATTGACCCCAAAGAATTCAATGAAAATATTTTCAAAGCCCCCGAGGGTCCCCCTGGGGGGTTTGGGGGGGGGGGGGGGGGGTTCGAAACACATTTTTCCATTTTTGGCGGGAAAAAGCCTATAAAAGGTACAAAAATAAGTTCAGATATTGAAAGAACAACTCATTGCCGACATTTTTGTTCCAGTAAATTTTTCCAGAAAACCCCAATTTTTGGGGTTATGGGCCCTTTTGGGGGGAAATTTTCATTCGGCCACTGTGACCACACTATTCAATATTTTTACAAAAACTAAAAACCATCTGAAAGAAGAGCTCAAGACCTTTCGATTGATGTGCCACATAATACCTAAAAGTGAAAAATTAAGGCCCCCACTTAGATTCCAAAATTTGGGGGTCTTTGGGCCCCCCCACGTAAAAAAAGTCAAATAGCAAGGGCAAGGTATGGCTTATGATATATCGATCGAAAGCCCTCAAAAAGTAGAATAAGATGGCGCAATCCAAAATCCTCCACAATCATTACTTTCAAAATGGCGGCCATTTGAAAATTATGGGTGTTCAAAGGTAAGTCCTGGGAAAAGAGTCCAAGGTTGAACGATACATGGATTGAAAGGCCTTAAAAAAAGCAAACGAATGGCGCAAACCGCAAATCAATCCGCCTCTTCAATCAAAAGTTATGGCCGATTGAAACTTAAGCAGCCTTAAATAGGCCTTATTGAGCTCTTTAAGTTTCAATCGGCCATAACTTTTGATTGAAGAGGCGGATTGATTTGCGGTTTGCGCCATTCGTTTGCTTTTTTTAAGGCCTTTCAATTCATGTATCGTTCAACCTTGGTCTCTTTTCCCAGGACTTACCTTTGAACACCCATAATTTTCAAATGGCCGCCATTTTGAAAGTACTGATTGTGGAGGATTTTGGATTGCACCATCTTATTCTACTTTTTGAGGGCTTTCGATCGATATATCATAAGCCATACCTTGCTATTTGACTTTTTTTACGTGGGGGGGCCCAAAGACCCCCAAATTTTGGAATCTAAGTGGGGGCCTTAATTTTTCACTTTTAGGTATTATGTGGCACATCAATCGAAAGGTCTTGATCTCTCCTTTCAGATGGTTTTTAGTTTTTGTAAAAATATTGAATAGTGTGGTCACAGTGGCCGAATGAAAATTTCCCCCCGAAAGGGCCCATAACCCCAAAAATTGGGGTTTTCTGGAAAAATTTACTGGAACAAAAATGTCGGCAATGAGTTGTTCTTTCAATATCTGAACTTATTTTTGTACCTTTTATCGGCTTTTTTCCGCCAAAAATGGAAAAATGTGTTTCGAACCCCCCCAAAACCCCCCAGGGGGGCCTCGGGGGGCTTTGAAAATATTTTCATTGAATTCTTTGGGGTCAATTCTCTATCTGACTTTCTTGTTTCAGCTCTCTACGCCCAGCCGTTTTCGAGAAAAAGTACCTATCCGGGTGGTCTGGTACACCCTGTATACTAATGTCGAAGATTGTGTTAAATACTGTATGACTGGTCTATCTGACGGAGTGAGGAGGTATTTACACGGATGTTATTGCACTACTTGTCAACGCAGCCCGGAATCTGCTTTGCAACATCCATATCACAGAACTTGAAGCGCATACCGATCGAGAGGATGTGTTGCGACTATTTCGGGCAGCGTTGACAAGTCGTTTGCTTGGTGACTTGTGTGTCGTCGTAATGTTAATTAATTAAGTTATATGTGGCACTTCTGCTGCTAGCATTACGGTGTAAACAGCAGCAGTCGCAGGTCGCAAAATTCAATCATTAGGCCTTGCTGTAGATTATAGGGACCCAAATTCTACCGTTGGCCACTGGTTACATTGCTGCTTTGGTCTTTCAAACCTCCCCCCAGACCAAGTGGCAGATTGTTTTGAAAAAGACCTTCTGCCACTTAAACCGATGGACGATCGCCTTAAAGGTTTTGAAACATATTTACTTAAAACTTACGTAAGAGAGGATTCAACTTTTCCCCCAAGCTTGTGGGCGGACGTTGAGCCTTCCTTGACTCGCACGACCAACGCATACGAGGCATTCCACTCTAATTTTAACAAATCATTTTACTCCGCACACCCCAACATTTTTATCTTTGTCCCCAAATTATTAGAATTTCAAGTTTCAACTTACACAAAAATAAGGAGCATAAACGAGCCGAAACAAAAATCACGTGCCATTTTCGTTAGATTACTCCATGTTATTGATTTCAAACACCAATGGGAGGAGAGGAAAATTACCCGCATTCAATTTGTTAAAAAAGTAGCCTATCTTTACGCCCCTTCTAAAACTAAATAATTTATTTTACTTTGCTTCCATGTAAATTATTGTTTTTTTTTAACTTCTCTTACACTACTTTTAGATTCATTTTATTCATTTGACGACTCATGTATGCATATGACATAACTCATCCATGGCCTCCTTTCCTTACCTTTCAGTCTTGCTTTTGGGCCGGGCAAGTGAAGAAATTCAACATTTTCCTCTTTTTCCGATCCCTCCCTTCATTCATTTTCAAATTTTTTCAATCATGAGTAGATGATACCTGCTATAAGGGTCGGAGGGGGAGGAAGCTCCCATATTTTACTATTTACACATGTTATACGTAGTAAAGTATCGGAACTTTCTGTCAACCACGTCCTCTTACTTCGTGATTTCGACTCTGTTCATAATGCAAGAAGGAAGGTACGTAATACATTTTCTCATATACTTTTGGAATTAGCTTTATATACTTTACATGGTCTTCGGTGTGGAAATCACATATGATCTTTTCCAAACGGTGTGGAAATTACACATGCCCTTTTTTCAAACGGTGTGGAAATTACACACGACCTTTTTTCAAACGGTGAGGAAATTACCTATAAAATCGAAAAAAGTGTGGAAATTACATTTCCCCGTGGTTTTAATTAGCCGTAAGTCCTCACCATCTGCGCGCAGGACCATCCGTCCCGATCAGTTTTTGGGCCTAGGTCTTTATAAATTTTGATTTTCGTTTAAGCGCGCAGAGCGGCACTTTACCTGTCGTGTGGATGACTGTCCAAGTCGCACCACTTCCAGATGGCCGCGTTGTTCCATTTTCGGGTCATATTAGTTTCAGCATCCTTCTCCATTTGTATGTAATGTGCAGTTAGCTCGTTCCTCTCTGCTAAATCCCTCATGATCGTGTACAACCAGTCGCGCATTCTTCGAGGGAAATCAGCCATTTGCTCAGCGCTGCACTCCTGCAATATTATGTAATAATTCACTTTTTCATCCACATATATTTTGGGATTTGACTTTTTGTGAGATTTTTTTAGACCGTTCAAAAGATTACAATTTTCTTAGAATTTTGATGGGTCACACAATTTTTTTGCAAAATGTCCATTTAAATTTCATTGAATCTCATGTTACTTAAAAAGCGAATTTTATTTACAGTGTCGGGTGAACATTTTCACCCGAATCAATGGTTCTGCATTTTATCATTTCACCCGAACTGTTTGTTCGACAACGATGGATGACATCAATGCTGCACAAGAGCCTCAAGTGGGGGCGAACAGACTATAACTCAACGGTGAGAGACAACAATAAACAACGCTCCTGAATGGCTAGGAAAGGTTTATTGTTGACTTTGGCGTTCGGTGTCCCCCGAAAAGTTTCGAACCTCGAATCTTCACCCAATGCTGTAAATAAAATTAGCTTAAAATGGTACACACCATGTGTACCACTTCCCATGGAGGGGAGAATTATACCTTGGCAAATCGGCCATTTCCGAAGGTGCAACTTGTAATTATATCAGAGACAAATAGAGACGGAGCACTGCGATAAAATACATAGGGCAGATT
Source organism: Trialeurodes vaporariorum (assembly GCA_011764245.1). Lineage (NCBI taxonomy): Eukaryota > Metazoa > Arthropoda > Insecta > Hemiptera > Aleyrodidae > Trialeurodes > Trialeurodes vaporariorum. The sequence continues at coordinate 50,171,118 of VMOF01000111.1, forward strand.
TGAGGCACCCTGAATGGGGCTTTTGCGAACTTTTGCTACACAGGATCGAAGAAATTTCTTGTATATGTTACAGGACAAACCCGATTTTAGGCCAAACTAGTTCAGCCTAGGCCAAACCGGTTTGGCCTGAACGGAACAGGCAAAACTAGTTTTGCCTAGGACAAACTAGTTTGGCCTAAAATTCTCCAGGCCAAACCTGTTGGGCCTAGGACAAACTAGTTTGGCCTAAAATTCTCCAGGCCAAACTGATAACGAGCAGGCCGAACTAGTTCGGCCTGAAAATGTTTAGGCCAAACTGATTATGTGCAGGACAAACTAGTTTAGCCGGAAGTGACGGCGCAGGACAAACTAGTTGAGACTAGGACAAAGTGCTTTCACATAAAGTTTGCATGTTCTTACACTGACAATGAGAGAATTATTTTTTCCAAGTTGTATTTAATTTATGTAAAAGAAACTGCACAGTGAAATGTTGACTAAGGGGAAATTACTTTGACCCAAGGAAAATGTCTGCTGAGTGCTGCTACAGGTAAAATATTCCTTGTTGTGACAGTGATGCTCCTTCATGCAATCAATTTTTACTTCTCGCAAGGAAATTTGTCACAAGTAAACGATCACAAGTAAACGTGTTTCCTTGTTTTTAAAGAAGTGATTTCTCTCAGTGTATGGCATTAAAGGAAAAAATGAATATGAAAAAAACTCGGCGTTGGAATCAAAATCGAACCCAGAACCTTCAAATCATGTGTAATTAGCTTTTTTCGTTCATTTTTACTGTTCTTAACTTATTTTAATTTAAATTTAAAATTTATCTCAAATATAGTTTTCGTTTCGTAACCAGTTCAATTATTCGTCTAATAATTCATCTGCAGAAGCAAAATATAATCCAATTGGTCTAGCCCAACGATTTTCAGGCTGAAACAGTTTGTCCTAGACCCGACTAGTTCGGCCTTAAATTGTTTAGGCTAAACTGAGTATGTGCAGGCCAAACTAGTTTGGCCTAAAAATGTTCAGGCCAAACTGATGATGTGCAGGACAAACTAGTTCGGCCTGAAATTCTCCAGGCCAAACCTGTTGGGCCTAGGACAAACTAGTTTGGCCTAAAATTCTCCAGGCCAAACTAAATCTCCTTCAAAAAAACAGTTCGGCCAAGGCTAAACTAGTTTGGCCTAAAATCGGGTTTGTCCTGTAACATATACGAACCTGTAAAAATGACGATGAGTACACTAAAAATTCACGAAATTTAGTCTCAGAATCGAGCTTAATGGCGGTTCGACGCAAGTATCACGGGAGATTTCCATCTAAATTGAGACATACCTCTGTGTTTCCAAAGAGAAAGTGACATTAGATATAGGAATCTCCCATGATACCTACGTCGAACCGCCATTACGATCTTGCCGTTTATGCAGTTATGTAGGTTTATTACTGAATTTTAAACTCTCTCAGTGTGATTTTCGTGATTTTTGCTGGTTTTTACATCAGAATGGACTATTCATTTGCTCAGAGCAAAAGTTTGCAAGAGCCCCGCATTCTCGAGGATTCAAAACAGTCAACACCCCTCTTGATGTCGCAGGGTGTTGATGTTGAACCTGGTGGCTGATCACGAACGATCGTATCGTAATGCTATCGCATTGGCGGATACAGAGGGGGGCTAAAGGGGTGGACTCCCCCCGTTCGGCCCAAAAAGTGGGAAAAGAGGGGGGAGAGGGGAAAAGCAAGAGCGAAAACAAGAGATGGGCTGGAAAGTGAAAAGGAAGGTGCTCACCATTCAACTCCACACGACATATCAGAAGGGACTTGTTCAGCGTGCCTCTGCTGCAGCTAGTTAGTTCTCATCTAGGGAACGCATGGGGGTGCAGAATCTTTTTACAAAATCAGAGGCATACAGCGCAAAAAGTGGTACTTACACAATGTTGCCAGATCGAGGGTAAAAAGCCCCATTTAAATCACTGTAAAGCGTACGGCTTTTTTACCCCAATCTGGCAACACTGAACTTACAGTCTCAGGTGCGGATGGTTGATGCGTCTTTAATTACTTACCTAAAACCTAACTAATTGTAAGTAGCAGTTCGTAAAATACGAATCGATGTTTCCTTCATTTGAACGAATGGGGGGGGGGATCGATCCTTAGGGGAGTGCAATTCAACCCCCAAGAAATCGATACTTTTGAATAGGTTCAAATGTAAGTAAAACAATCGATAGGTAATCGATTCTTCAAAGAGTCGTCGCTGTTTACAATTGTTGAAGATCTAAGGGACAGCTGAGATGGCGATTATTTCACATGGACTATAAACTTTTGAGAATTGTGAACCATAGAGCTTTTGAGCAAGTCAGACATAAGTTTCTACTGTCTTTATTATTAGTCGGATTATTTGTATAAATAAATCATAACTATGTAAGTTGAAGTCTAATATCATTTTAATAACTTAAATGATATCGATAAATAATACTGAGCTGCAACAACAATCATAAAATAACAGTGTAATTTGATGAACCATCACTATACATAGACCTACCTTTGTGTACGAACCAGTTGGGCAACCAAATAATCAGAAATAATGAAACGACTCCGGCAACACTGAAAACTGGGTTTGCTACCTGAGTTGAGGAAGAGGAAACACACGGAAGGCATAGGTCAATTGTAGAATTATTCGTCAAATAATTCGATTGACTCGGCGTTGCCGGACACACCGAATAATCTCCGAATAATTTTTTGCCCAACTCTCGTGCTACGCAGAGTTGGGCAACCGAATAATCAGAAATAATGAAATGACTCCGGCAACGCTGAAAACTGGGTTTGCTACCTGAGTTGAGGAAAGGGAAACACACTGAAGGTATAGGTCAATTGTAGAATTATTCGTCGAATAAGTCGATTGACTCGGCGTTGCCGGACACACCGAATAATTTCCGAATAATTTTTTGCCCAACTCTGGTGCTACGAAATCAAAAAAGTATATGGTCGAACCAACGATCGGTCTCGGTTGAACGCCACAGTTGAACTATCATTAAGGAGTTTCAAATTTTCATGAGGAGTGCAGCGTAATGCTACCGACTTTAAAAAAAAAATGGCTTGTCTCATTTAAAGTTCAGTGCTCTGGAGTCTTTAAGGAAGGAAAAATTCTCGAAATAAGTTTGGAAAAATTACGTCGAATATGCTTATTTATTACTAGTCTTTAAAGACAGATGGTCAATCGGTGTGCATAGTTTTTTAATGTAATATAATCGTTGAAAAACTTTTAAAATCATAAATGTGTAAATAATCGAGTTGGTGTGGTATCGTTTATATTTGAAGGAGCTTTGTCCATTTCCAAGACAAATAGCGCTTAGAATTGTGTTTCCAATAGCTTCATAAAGTCCCCAAGGCGATGAATGTCTGAAAATATGACTGTACTTTGCGGGTATTGAATAAATTCGTAGAGCTCACATGGTTTTAAGTTTTACATTTGAAGGATCTTTCTACTGTAACACATTTCCGACACAAAAATCACTGCAATAATTTGAACTTTTGACTTCGCCAAGACTGAGACAAACTGATTTATTTTGAAAACAAATTGTTGTCAATTATAGTCCAGGCAATGGGGATCAAAAAGCGGCAAATGGCGGAACAAATTCCCATCAAAGGTTTTTTGGGCTTAATCGCTTCGTCTTGGTGTCAGTAATGACCACCTAAAAGTCCCCATGCCTAGGTGCTGTGCTTAATTCAGGGGAGGGGGGGGGGAAGGGCCCCAAAATCGATTTTTTCGATATACATCGAAAACGATGCAAGATATCGAAAAAATTGATGCCTGTTTTTTGTTCCTGAGGTAATTTCCAACAAGAAAGGTCCTCTGTGTTTTTACGCTCTGACGACGTCTAAGCTCTCAAAAACACGATTTAAGTTTTCGGCGATTTTCAGGAAAATTGATACCCCGTGCGGCAAAGCTCATTTAACGCAATGTTATTTTTAATGATTTCGATCGCCTTACCGTAGCGTTTAGAGTGCTTCGATTTTTATAAAATTTGATATCCGAGGGTTTTTTAGGTCGCTGATTTCATTTTTGGAGTCCAAATTTCCTTAAAACGTGATTCAGACAAGCTTTTTGAGCTTTTATCACAAAATACAGCTTTTTACATCAAAGCTGTAAAAGCTTGTCTGAATCACGTTTTAAGGAAATTTGGACTCCAAAAATGAAATCAGCGACCTAAAAAACCCACGGTTACCAAATTTTATAAAAATCGGAGCACTCTAAACGCTACGGTAAGGCAATCGAAATCATTAAAAATAACATTACGTTAAATGAGCTTTGCCGCACGGGGTATCAATTTTTCTGAAAATCGCCGAAAACTTAAATCGTGTTTTTGAGAGCTTAGACGTCGTCAGAGCATAAAAACACACTGGACCTTTCTTGTTGGAAATTACCTCAGGAACAAAAACATGTATCAATTTTTTCGATATCTTGCATCGTTTTTGATATATATCGAAAAAATCGATTTTAGGGCCTTTTCCCCTTCCACTGAAGTAAGCACAGCACCTAGGCATGGGGACTTTTAGGTGGTCATTACTGACACCAAGACGAAGCGGTTAAGCCCAAAAAACCTTTGATGGGAATTTGTTCTTCCAATAATCACCCATTGCCTGGACTATTAGTCAAATACTCTTATTTTCGCTTCTGGTTACAGCACGATTGTTAGTTTTCGTAGGTATGATGCAGTGGCGGCTCGTGCAATTTGGCAACAATGTTTTCTCTGAATTTGATTCTATATGAAACAATCGATAGTTTTACATACATTCCAATGGAGAGAAAACATTGTTGCCAAATTGCACGAGTCGCCACTGGTATGATGCTTCAAACTTACCGGCATTTCACGACATTGACCGTAGTATTCGATGTGAACGTGTTTAAATTCTGGGTTGGTGCAATTTTTCGATTCTTCGTCGCACCAGCAGCGCATTCTGTAAACTTCGCAGTCAGAGCCCCAGGTTTCATTGTGATTGGTGCAAACCTGAGAGAAGAAGTTAGATTAACATTTTGAGGGGGGAAAAAAAACTGATGTCAACCTTGATTTTTGACATAATTACTTTATATCCGTTGCAAATAATTTCTCCTCGCAATTTAAAGGTTTTCTGTTTTTATTTCAGAGCTACCTATATTTGTTTCAAATTTTGTCAGAACATATTTCAGATGGGCGAAAAATAAATATAGGTAAGCAGGAATTATAAAAGTGTTCTGAATATGTGACTAAATTTACTGTAAAGAGTAAACTGGGCCAGGCGCGGATCCAGGGGGGCCAAATCCCTTTATCCAAATTTTTACGCTGTCTACGAGGGGATTTTTGAGGAAATTTTGGGCGTTTTGTCGAGAAAGTAGGTCCTTCTCCACCCCCGGGACCTTAGCTCATCTTTTTGAAAGATTTCTGGATCCGCCGCTGAACTGGATGGTTCAAATTGTATCATGAACAGCGACTATAGTTTTTGCTAAACGATTTATTATATCATTGATCATTGACAATTATGGTGGAGCGTAAAATTGGGGCAACGTTTCATTTTGACCATCAAAGTACACCCAAAAAAATACGATATTTTTCATGGTCGAACTATTGGCGATACAGAGAGAACTCCATTGAATCGATATTTTGCATTGGTTTAAATGGATGAATCGTAGCAAGATTGCACACGACGCGACATGGGCGCCCGCAGAAAAATTTCTAAGGGGGGGGGGACATTTTTGAACTCCACAATGGAAGGTCTAGGGGACGCCCCCCCCCTCCAAGGAAAAGGGGAAACCATTTTTTTTTTCTGCATCCAAATCTAGTATACAATTATTAAGTTATGTTGTAAGTGTATCAAATAATAATAATAATAATAATAATAATAATATTGGGTGTTTGATACTGCATGAAAAGGGACAACAGATGATAATGATGGGGCAGTTGCAAAGGTCTGAAATTTTGTGTTTTTTAAGAAGTAAATTATAGTACTTGATGAGCTGAGAACAATGGTGCCTTTGGTTTTTTCTCAAGTGTCCTGGTTTTGGAGATACACACGTGTAAAGTTGTAAAAAAACGTGTGCGTGGTGACGTCACTACGCGGAATTTCCATTTAAAACAATGTATTTTGGACCAAAATCTCATCTCCGGAACAACGGGACTTAATGAGAAACCAAAGGCATTTTTGTTCTCAGCTCATCAAGTACCTTCAATCTCTTTATCAAAAATATGACGTTTCGGACCCTTGCAACTACCCCATTGTAAAAAAAAAATTATAATTCTACTATTCCTTGCAAAAAAAGAAGAAAAAAAAGAGTTAAAATTACAAAATAAACTAATAATAATAAGTTCTTCGCTATTATACTATTTTGATTAACATTTCATTTTCTTTCCGTTCCTTTCATTTTTTATCGTGAAATTTTGACTCTTTTGAAATCCACCGCTGCGGCCGCCCATGCGAGGCGACTAAAAATTCTTACAAAAAATAGTCCTTCTCAGAACTCAGTATAGTTGCAACAGTTACTAAAGAGAGGCCAGGACCGAAAATTCTAGTAAATATTTAGTAATGCTCAATGCCCTATCAAAACATCACCCGTCTTTGCTTTTTTGTACGGATGGTTTTTTATTTGCTCTAGAAGCGATTAAAAGAAGAATACCTTGCAAGTGACAAAAAGTCAAGAGACATACCTTCCTCCTAACTTCTGTTTCGGTCGGGCACTCAGGTATGCAAACACATTTAGCATCACCTTCATCAGTAAGTTGACAGATCCTACCAGCACCGCAGTGTTTGTTTTCACAAGGATCTGAAATTCAGAGAAAAATCGAGAATGCGCTCATTAATTCGGCTTGAAACTGTTTTTAATCAACCCAATCAATTTTTTTTTTTTTTTTTTTTTTTTTTTTTTTTTTTTTTTACGTTTACCATTAAAAAAGTTGAACTTCTTGCAGCATTCTATTGGTAGGTATATCAAGACTTCAAGAGCAAGTTCTCAGTAGCCCTGGGGTCTAAACCACACTCTTTGCCTATATATCTCAAGTGCAAAATAACTCTAACTAAACCTGGAAACCAGAGCTTACAAGCTCTACATCCTTTAAACCATAAATCTAAATTTAGCCCTTCTTGAATAGCCCCCCTTCCCCCAAGCGAGCAGATCAGCCCACTTCTTGTTAGCCACGCAACAGCGCTTACTCAAAATCTCTTGTCTTCCCGCAGCTCTCTACACATCTGATTTTTCGAATGTAAACAAATATTATTTTTGCCTCGGGAATCACAGCTGTTGTCAGTTTTATCAGTTTCCGTAAACTAGACATGGACGAATTTGTAAACTGCGAATACAGTCATTCATTCGATACTTTCTTTTCATTCAAATGAGTACATAATTTTGTATTCATGTCACATACGAGTATAGCGTAGCGTGTAATTTGGCGTTTTATATAGGAGCCATTTGAACCCTTGTTAAAGGTAAAATGCGAAGGTGTTAACCTACACCCAATAGTTCGATATTTTTCATAGGTTTAAATGGATGATCTGCAACGTTGCCAAATTGCGCGCTCCGCTACTGGCATGAGCAACATATAAACTGAATATATTATATTTATCAAATAAACTGTTTTAGAGAACCGGAATGTTGAATTGGTTACCATCTGCTACGTTGGGGGGGGGGGGTGACTCCAAACAAACTCTAGATATAGTTTCATGTAATTTTTCCATGTAGGAGTAATTTTTAACGTTTGATGGTGAAGTTTTAAGGTCTGAATTTTTGAGTTCTTTAGTGTTAGCAAATGAAAGTAGATACTCGCTGAGCTGAAAACTAGGATGCTTCTAGTTACTAACTTGCTTTTATGGCTCCAAAGATGCAACTTTGGCCCAAAATACATTGTTTTCAATGGGAACTCCGCCTTAGGACACCACAACGTACAGGATTTTGTGGAACTTAATGCACAAGTGTGAGGCTGCGAAACTGAGACACTTGGGGGAAAGATCAAAGGCTTATTTGTTCTTACCTTTAAAAAAAAAAAACTCTTCAAATCTCGTATCCTTGCAACTGCCACATTTCAGCTATTTAACAGAAGAATTAGTGCGATTTTTTTGGGAAAGTGAATTTGGTTAGAAAATATTACTATAGAACGTTGTTTATCAGAGCTAATTGGTTGCTCAGGAACACAAAAACTCGGATTTTGTTTCTCGTGCCTAACAATAATTTATCAATCCTCTCAAAGCCAGGTTAGTTCAAAAGAACGCCACTCTTCAGTTTATATAGGGAAGATAGTTAACAGTTCGTACTCTGAGAAGATGGAATTGCCTATACGATAAATTGAAGGCTCCGAAACCTTATCTTGTAAGTGCTTACACCAAGAATCACCATGTATTCGGACTATCATGATACTGGAACAATGCGAAATAGGCTAGAGGAGAAAAACGAGTATACTCGGGTTTGGTCCATGAAGGGTTAATTCAAATCAGGAATGAAGAAGAAAATTAGCAGCATGGGTTCTCCTTATTTGAAGATGTAACGCAACCCGCCTTTCATGTAACTCGAACCTTTTTCAATTTTAAGATTAGAAAAGGAATGATTGAGCGGGCTGAACCAAAGACATTATAGAAGAAGACTGGCCCCTGCTATCTCTTTGCACGGAGGAAAAGTGAAGCCGGTCTTGGCACGGGCTGATGGGCAGGGCACTTCCCCGCGCGGGGGTATGAACCAATTTAACATTAGCTCTTATGGAGCTTCGCTCTTCAAACCTATTTTAGTCAATTATTTCAGCGAATGACAATGTCGAGTCTCACATATGTTATATAGAGTAGTATAACGTACATTCTAACCGAAAATTTGGATCAATTTAAAGCGTCCGTTCTTTAATAATCGAAGTTAACGATCGGTCGGACATTGTTTACTTTAGCACCCGTAACCTCTCTGCCGTCCTTTCAATCGTAAATATCTAGCGGATAAATTGACCGAAACTTTCGTTTAAGTTCGTCCATATCAACTTTGGCATAATCTGCATATCATATCTGCGTACTTTTGAAAACTAACAGTAATTAACATTCTTTTGAAATAGTTTTATGTCTCGGCTCCATAAGCCGCAATGTTAATTTGGTTCATACCCCCGAGCGGGGAAGCCCTGCCTATGACAGCAACCGGCTTCAAATCTCGCCGCTAGGGGCCAGTCTTCTTCTATAATGTCTTTGGGCTGAACTCAGAAGGGCTGGCTTTCTCATGAGGCCCATTAGGCCATCAGGCCTGGCCTAGAGCGCAACATTATGAGAGGTGCATTCTGAGCGAAGCGACGGTATTTTACTACGAGGAAAACATTGAATGAAGAACGAAGAAAAAAGGAAGTTGATACGAGGAAATAATCTTTGTTTTTCGATCCTTTCGAAAAAATCAACTATGAAAACATCATTGATGACTTTGCCCAAAAAAAGGAAGAAAAGTAATGCGCTTTCCCGTTAAAAATCTGCGAGTAAAGTTTTCATTAATTATAATTTGGCCTGCTAATGATTTTAATCATGCAAAGGTCCTTCTTTTCTGTTCCTTATTTTCCTGTCATTAGTGGGTGTTCAAAGCTGTTTAATTATACTTAAAATGGTATTTTTCATTTTGAAGTCGTGACATATAGATACTTCTTTACTTTTAAAATATATGTACTAAACACAACATATATGTGTAAAATAAATTTTCATGTCAATTAAAATGTGACTTATAAGTTTACGCAAAAACTTTCTAATAATCTCGCACAAATTCCAAAAAGACCTATCAGCTGATGTTCAGTGAGTTAAAACTATGAACGGGGGAAAGACATAAGATAAATGGAAGGGTGAAACGGGTCGTGGGGAGGGGGGGCGCCTCCAGACGACCGGTCACGGTCTGGAGCGTCAACGACGATGGAAAATCCGGCCCTGGCGGGTTGTTTTTACGAGTAATTCAGGTTGTATCGAACCATCGACGGAAGGCTTATACCAAAGCTTTGTGCTTCCTATTAAATACTAATTTCAATACATGGAAACTAAATTAAACTCTAATATTATGCTGCCAAATATCCTGAGCCTTCGTTCGCTTACGGGTTGTGTTCCAATCTTTCATATATTCACGTCTCTCCTGGTAAACCCCCACATGGAGTCAGGAATTTCCGGATGTCGACCGTGTGCAATCAGTGGCGTCGCGTGGATTTCTAACAGTTAGTGCACATATTTCCGGGGGGTTTGGGGGGTATGGAGTACCCCCCAAAGTCCCCCCCTTTCACAAATCCAATCGTGCTTATCATAGGTGTTTTTATTAAATTTGCGCTTAAAATCTCTGTTCTTAGATTTTAAGATTTGCGTGATTTTCATTGAAGGCAAAGGCCTACCCTGTTCTTTAATCTTCATTTTTTCCTCTAAGGATAACTGTGAAAAAGTGAGAACTCTTAGTTCTTCAACCTTCATTGTGACACTTGTGAAAAAAAACAAAAAACAAAAAACAAAAAGCAAAACGTACGTCGTACAACAACAAATCAGCACCACAAATCTCAAGACAACACAGCAAAACAAAACTCTCAAACTCTCACAACAGACAAGACAACAAGACAAAAATCACCAATCCCTCCAATGTACCAAGACAGAAACCTCAGAAGAATAAGCTTACAACGAGTAAATTACCAAGCAAGAGCATAGAGCATCAACTTTACGTGCATTATTAGCGAGCTACGACCCTAAGCGATCGCAGTGGTCTCACTTGCCTGCCGCAACGAAAATGAGTAGGACTAGGAGACACGCACTACATGCAGACTCAGAGTCGTGGACTGAGCAGCAGCAGTAAGCACGAGCAGCAGTGGAAGGGGAACCGGTTTTCTGGTGGTTCTGGTGGTGGGAGTAGCTTGCTGGACACCTCTCCTCGGCTTCGTGCACAAATTTGAGTGCACGAGGACGAGGTTTCTCAGCGAATGTTTAGATCGAGTTTATGCCCACGGGTGAGGCGGACACTACACAGTACACACAGCCATAGAATTAACACAACCAGAATGGAAGCTGCCGTAAGAGCCCATATAGTCAAGTTTTGTAAATCTGGTACCCTGCGCGAGGAGCTGCGCAGTGGTCGTCCGAAGCGCGCGAATCTATAAACCTGGTACATCAGAGAGCCTCCCATAAGAAATACACAGAGCGGCATGACTTTTTTCAGAAAAAACGCCATAAAACTGAAAATACGTGGCGGATCACTTTAATTCTTCCAGAAATACAGATTAGATAGATTTTTAAACGATTTTAGCTATTTATAATTTTTTTTGGCGTGGTAGAATTTATATGAGACCCATTTAAAGTTGACGAAAATCTTCCACAGCGCAGCGCGCGAATCTGTAAACCTGGTACCTCCGAGAGTCTCCCATAAGAAATACACAGAGCGGCAAGACTTTCTTCAGAAAAAACGCCATACAACTGAAAATACGCGGCGGATCACTGTCATTCTTCCAGAAATACAGATAAGATAGATTTTAGAATGATTTCAGCTATTTACAATTTTTTTTGGCGAAGTAGAATTTAAATGAGACCCATTTAAAGTTGACGAACGCTGACAGGTACCCGGTTTAGATGCTCGCGAAAGTGCTACATAAGATGGCCGACTGTTTCCATTCTGGTTGTGTTTAGTCTATGACACAGCGTGTATCGGCCGAGTTCGTGCTGTGTACGGAACTCTCTTGGCTTGCTATACACCGAAAAAAAAAAGTGTTAAATTTACAATGGGGGTTGATAATTTTACAATCCAGTATCGCAAAAAATCGCGACAGCTATATGTATTGTTATTTTTTGAAACACTTGGATTGTAAAATTGTCAAAACGGCTGTATTGAAGAATTAAAAGAAAATTCAGCTGACACTTCAATTTTCACCAAAAAACTTTTCGCTTAAAAGCTCAGAGTCACTGCTCGGCCAAGTCGGAAAACTTCACGTTCTGATTTTTCTCCCAAAGAAGCTGATATCCGAACGCCAAGTCAAGATTTCCTTCCTTCATCTCTCTCTCTCTCTCTCTCTGCCTCTTTTTCTGTGGCAGGAACAGTTAGAACGCCAATAGCTCTGTTTTGGCGTTCAAAGATAGTGATATCATAGAACGCCAAGTCTGGGTTTCTTTTTTACTTAAAACTAGACATAATTATTCCATGCATCCAAAATTGCATACCCGCTCCAATGAAGGCGTCACTAAAATCCAACTCAACAAAACTCCTTGGAGTTATGCAATGTGAGTAACAGCGAGTTAAGAAGGAAAACCTTAAATCAATGAAAAGAATATTTGGAAAAGAAAGTTCAAAAAGAAGACAAAAATGAAAAGAAAGAAAGGGAAAGAAGACTTGAGCCCGTGACTTTTTACGGAAAAGCAGAGGAATTCAGAAGAGTTGAATTGATGAATCAATGCATTTGAGTGTAAAGCAACTGGGTCACGGGCCCAAGTTTTCTTTCCCTTTCTTTCTTTTCATTTTTGTCTTCTTTTTGAACTTTCTTTTCCAAATATTCTTTTCATTGATTTAAGGTTTTCCTTCTTAACTCGCTGTTACTCACATTGCATAACTCCAAGGAGTTTTGTTGAGTTGGATTTTAGTGACGCCTTCATTGGAGCGGGTATGCAATTTTGGATGCATGGAATAATCATGTCTAGTTTTAAGTAAAAAAGAAACCCAGACTTGGCGTTCTATGATATCACTATCTTTGAACGCCAAAACAGAGCTATTGGCGTTCTAACTGTTCCTGCCACAGAGAAAGAGGCAGAGAGAGAGAGAGAGAGAGAGAGAGAGAGAGAGAGAGAGAGAGAGAGAGATGAAGGAAGGAAATCTTGACTTGGCGTTCGGATATCAGCTTCTTTGGGAGAAAAATCAGAACGTGAAGTCTTCCGACTTGGCCGAGCAGTGACTCTGAGCTTTTAAGCGAAAAGTTTTTTGGTGAAAATATCAAAAGTTTTGAAGATAAAAACAGCTAATGATCATAGGGATAGTTCGAAGATTATGTAGCTTAGAATCAGGAAAATCTGTCTTACGCATTTTCTTCCCTTCATTTAGATGGTATAAGCTTTCATCAGATTTCATCAATATTAATATGCACTCAAGCAAATTATCTTTGGGTAAAACAAAAACAAAAACGAAAAGGTGAATCAGAAGAGCAGTGATACCTATGGTTTCCATTCAAAAAGAACATAAAAGAATGAATGATGTTTCTGACTTTACACTTGCCTAACTGTATTCTTAAGTAGGTACCTAGCACATTATAGCTCATAATTTATTTGGTCTCAGTAGCCTGAATCTTATTTCACTGTTAAAATACCAGCTTTTAAAAATTTTTTTAATTTCAATGTACAGCTTTTGGTATTTATTCTGACAGGGAAATAAACTTCAACTAAACCTAAAAAAAGAATTCTTTAAAAATGAGACTGAACAATTTTTCTTCAAATTAAGTACTTAATTTCTCTTTTTATTTCAATATAGCACAGTAGAATTCTTTCTTTTCATCCAGTTTTTTTCTTACTCAATCCTTGAATTGAGCGTGACAGCTTCCAAGCATAAAGTTTAAAAAATTACAACATTCATTGGATTAATTAAGTAGACCCCCCGCCTCCTCCTTTTCTTTAATTTTCTTTCATTTTAATAATGACTCATTTTTAACTGAGACAACATTCTTTACCTCAACCTAGAAATCTACAAAATTTAAACATTAGGACCACTTTTCCCTTACTTACCTACCGATATTTACTATGATTACGGTGATTAGTGTACAGTCGGAAAATTAAATAATGATAAGTTGACTCCTTGGTTTTTGACTCCGGTGAGCCACCCGCAGTATTTAAAATGCATTGGGACAAGTTTTGCGGGTAGCCTAAGTAACTGCATCAAAAGAGTCGACTGACATTATTTAATTTATCAACTGTGCAGTTGTTTTCTGCAAAAATCAAGTGTCATTGAAAACTGAATAGATAATAGAAAGTATCGCCTTTACATCGGAGCGGTTGAAGTCAATTGTGGCATTTTATTAATTTTGCACAAACGTTTTTTATTTATTCTTGAGGAGTTATTCATTGCTTTAGAAGAAATTACATTTTAATGCGGGTACCTTAATGACCCGACAATAATTGTTGAGTGAGCTGCACTAAAACATACTCAACAGGTGGAGATCTTGATGTAAAAGACCCTTTATAACTCTCTGCCCAAGCACCAGGTAGAGTGGACCAAACAAAATGAATTTCTAACAATGAAATCTTACAGATGAAAACCCCTTGAGACGTGAGTTTGATGTACCTACTTATCTGAGTTTCATAGACAGCAAAGGACTAACCTCTCTGCCTCTCTCTATGCTGATTTACGGGGAAGAATGAGACGACCCATAAATATTTTAGTCATTTGTCTCACCCTCTTAAAACAATAAAGATTGACAAACAAATGCTGGGGGAGAGTGCCTTGCAAACAGTCTTATGATGTGGGTATAGGTAAATATTATTGTTTGTGGACATTTAAATTACTTTGCGTTGAACATTCTCAAAGTGTAACCGCAGTAAATGTAAGCAAGTGTCAGCGCATAAACCCTGAGAGTTGTCAGATGCTAAACAATTTGAAAAGACCTCTACTCAGTGGCGTCGCATAGAATCTAGCAATACTGCATTTCATTCATTTAAATCCATGCAAAATATCACTTTGGGGGAGTGCACTATGCGAGTCCTACACTTCGCTTCTTCAATACATCTAAATGGAAAAATGCAGCATTGCCAGATTGCAGACAACCCTAACTCCCTTACTTATTAAAGGTTGGAAATCACCACTTGCAATTAAATTAAATAAACTCATAAGTTAAATAACTTGCAGTTTGAGGAGAATGCCTCAGATTGTAACAACAATTTCTGTTTCAAATACCAATCTTTTGGGAAGCAGGGTGATTGACAAGGCGCACTAGCAAACGCAAATATTTCTACAGCTAAAATGCAAACGGAGCGCATAATGTTACTTTGAATCCCTGAGAATTTGCAACGAATCGTAAAAGTCACAACTTTTGTGTTTGGTAATATGCCCCTCATGAACTCAGTTTCTGGACTTAGTTTCTGGACTTACTTCGGCAGACCAAATTTACATGTGCGAGTTGCACTAAAATATTTTAAAAATCTACCCCGGGTGAGAGCCACAGCGAGAAATGCTTGCTGCCTGCAGATTGCCTGTGGGGTTGTTTTCCCTAGTTCTTACAGTGGTAACTAAGGCTCCAGAGCTTTAAGCATCAAATGATTCTGAGTGAGACTTTAGAGAAGTCTTACAAATGATTATAAGCATTTTCAATTTACAAACAAACTGATGAACTAAAAAGCAGGCTTTCTGGAAACTATCAAATTAATACTTGTTACTTACTTGCGATAAACTTTGTTTACCATCTCTGGGGTCTGATTGCTATCCAGCAGGCTGATCGTAAACAATTGTACAGTGATGCTATTGAGTCAATGATCGCAAACGCGTTATTTTTCTGGGTGATGTTATTGCGTTAGGTTTCATTCCGGTAGAGACCCTTTCATCTCTGCGGAAATTCGCGGATGACTCCGAAGCTATCCGAGAATTTCCGCAGAGATGGGAGGGTTTCTATCAGAATCATACCACCCATGAGATAACAAGTATTTGGTCATCGACTCAATGGCGTTACGGTACAATAATTTTTAATCAGCCTGCTGAAGGTTTATCTCACAGCGAATGAATTTTCTTAAAAATTACTTACGTTTTCTCTGTAGCAGCATAAGCTTATAGCAAATTGCTAACGGATGTAATACAATGAAAAAATTTTAAAAATTTATAAGCGCTTGGACTAGAAAGACACGACAAATAATAAAAAGACCCAGACCAAAAAGTACCTTGCAGAATTTTTTTTAAAGAATAACACATTGAAAGCACTGCACACTTGGCCTAGGTAGTCATGACTCGTGAACTACCTAGGGAGTATGTCTCGCAGTGCTTTTAAATTTAATGACTCCTTCGACACTTTCATGAGTGATAAAACAGTGGTGGGTACCCTATATTTCATAAAGCAAGAGGTGAGACTGTCAATCAATGATAATACCTAAATTATTGTCATAGCCGGAGTGAGCGGAAAATGTAAACGATCAATCAGACATTTTATTTTCTGGAACAATCTGTTTCTAACTCTCACAAGACGAAACGAGGATGGATTGAAGTTACCAAGAGAGGAGTATAAATCTGAAAAGGAAAAATTTTTGGGCTCCGCTAACAAAAAGGTTTCCTTCGAAGAGAGGGTGACTAGTCAGAAGATAAAAAAAATACACTCTTTCAATAGACTTCAGCAATGTTTCGGGGGAATCAAAACAAGAGTGAAATTAAACGTTTATTTGCTTCGAAAGAATGAAAGAACAGAATTAGACTTAACAACTGTGAGACATGCCCGAAATAAATGATGATTGCGAGTTTGAGTTGAGAGCTGCAATATAAGTACATAACCTAACTTTACCTAACAATCGTTGCAAACAACAAACCAAGTCCTACCCGCCATCTTTGAAATTTGCGATCTGGCTTTTCTCAACCTGACATCCGTTTTTTACCGATAACTTACTTATTTAGCAATGAAATCGAGCCTACTTGGCAAAAGCACGTTCCTTGAATTTCAAGGATTGCATCCGTACCAACGATTCTTAATTACAAGCCATGGTCATTGCTGTAGCCTTGGCTAAAGAATGGTCTTAAAAACAGCAAATTTCGACGGTTATTTCGTTTCATCTCCCTTAATACTCATCGAAATAGATTTTCCTTCAAAAGCGAGCATCCTGACGACAAGCCGGTTCTTTTGGTACCAAGCATTTAATGTTTCGTGCAGTAGTTGCCTGGATAATGATGTCAGAATGTGGAGTACCGCGAGATGCCATTCTTAAGCGATTTACCCTAATAAATAAGGGTTTTTGGACGATTTCTCTTCCAAATCTAACTAATAAGAAAATTCCTTCGGTCACGCACTGCTTCATGACAAACACTTGAGGGTTTTGCTCTACGGTTTACTCGGAAACCGTGTCAAACCGGCCGAATTTCCATGAAATGCCATGAAATGAGCTGATGCGTGTATAATAAGTGTTCACGGTGCTCTCCCAGGTTGCGTTTTCTGACTTGGCCTGGGCGGCTACCGCCACTTCTGATCTGGATTGCAAAGATTTCAAAACGGCAGTTATGAAATAGCAAGTCTAAATGCTGATTGTTCAATCGGGGCTGTAAGTTTTTCTTTCTAAAAATATCTAAATTATATACACAGGTAGAAGGAACTTCAATCCAAAATGAAAACTTAACAATTTTGTGGATTGTAAAATTTATGATACAGATCTTCAGAGTGGCATTTTGCTTGGATTGTAAAATTACCTATCTAGAATTATCTTTTTTTTCTGTTTTTTTTTTTTTTTTTTTTAACATGCAGTAAGTACTGCATTTTTTTGTTATGGTTTCGTATCGATTTTGGCCATAAACTTCCTGCATAATAATCGACAATTTTCGGCTTGGTCGCAAACGTGCGTTGTCAGATTTCCGCACGTAATGATCGCGTCTCGTTTTACGATGAATTCCCTTCGTTCGATATATTGCGGAGCGGCAACGCCAAAAGTCTCCCTATCCTTTAACGTGGAAAAAAACGAATCGCGCGCTATACTTATCGGATTCTCGATATTCTTCGGTTCGCCGCACAATGGACAGAAATCAAATCTTTGGCGGTCCAAATTCGATCCTTTCAAAGTTGGGAAATTAGTATTTTCGCTGGGCACTATAAGTGATTTTAAGGGGTTTATTTGGCTCGGTTTTTCTATCCTGGCTTGTCCCATATTTATCGGAGAATATCATTTGATGGATCGACAATTCTTGTGACATCTCATGTCTTTATATTTTTGACCACTTAGGACTCGATTTGGATCCATAGTGCGCCGTTTGAAATGTTTGATGAATGTTTGAGTGAGGTTTTGACAGAGTATTGGCCCTAAGTTTTTCCTAAGGATTTGTCTCCGTTATGAATAAATTTGGTAGTTTCATTATTTTGTCTGTGATTACCAACGAGCTATATCTAGTTCGGAAGTTTTGGTAAACATGCGTAACCGCCTCGGAGATTTTAAGGTTACAGATTTGTGAAAATCAATGAGTAAACAAATCGAATTGCTTCGCGTGTTTTCGAACTCTATCAGTGACCAAGTGACTTTCAAATTAGGATTTCTTTTTGAACTCTGCGTGTTTTCTGTCAATCATAGCCTTAATCTCAGTTTCTACTAATTGAAACACTCAAGTTCTTCATAGCTTTCATTTAGTTTGTCAGTTGTAATTCTCATTCGTCATTTGTAAGCTCCATTACCTATTCCTAATTTTCCATGTCTCGAGACAACTTTATCAGGAACTCTTTCAGGTGCCTTTAGGTACTGTACTGCCTTTGGGAGAATTCCAGGCTGATTATGTGTTGAATAATAGTTAAGTAAATAACCAAACTAGTTATATCTTCGTCCATGGTCGTAAGAGTAATTATTTGTTTGTTTTCTAATATTCATATATCTCGTCTTTAATTTCAATGTTATGATATGATCGTATCGGAGGTTTCAACGATTTGCCAGTAAACAGTTTTCTACTTTCCCTCTAAATACTCTTCGATTAGTTTTATCCTTAAATTCTGACTTTGCTCGGCAATTCTTGCCGAGACAGGACTGATGAGACTGTCGCAAGATGTTTAGTGTTTACGTTTGAGGTTAATTGATGAGCAGTGTTCCCAAACGTTTGTTCTTTTTTTAATCATTACTCATGTCCTTTATTTTTTATTAGTGGTGCATTAAAGGATTATTTCAATCAACCATAACCCACCCACTTGCTTCCTATTAACTTCCAGAATCCAGATGTTTGCTCGTGAAATGTTGTGGCCACGGCCGTGGTTGTGGATCATTTTATGAAAAAGCAATCTGAACAATCAACTTATTTCTCAGTGCTCAACCCATCTTTCAGTTCTGTAACTCAATCTAGATTTTATTATTTGCTTTACAAACGCTCACACACTTCTTTAAGCCAAGAATTCTTGTTTTCGGGTGTGTAGCGAATTCTGTCACGAATCAGTTTGTTGCTATCTTGTCCCTTCCGATCGAAGAGAATGAATTTTAATGTTTTTAATTGCAAGGTTTTCAACCAGACGTCAGAGCCACTGTCAAAGTTGTGGTTTTTGTAACTGATGGCAACTAGTTAATACTGATTGGTTTTAATGGGTTAGGATGATTAAAATCCTTGGTGGTTTTCAAAGGTGTGTTCTTCGAGGAGTGATTTTATCATGTTGCATCTCACTTTAACTGTCTCGTGCCTTTACAGAAGTAGTAACGCTGTCAGTATCCTTATTTAACTGCTGCTAGCAATAATGTATTCTAAAATTGGGCTTTTGAAACGAGAGTCTCCTTTTAGAAAATTGTATTAGTAGTCAGCTGTATTTTGCGTCAAATCAAAAAATTCAGAGTGTAAGAAATGCTAGTTGGGGTATCATTAAAACTCAAGTCTTTCAAGTAAGTCACATCAATTTTCACTTCAAACTCTACCATTAACTCTGTCTTTCAATGGATTTGTGTATATTTATCTTCAACAATTTTGGTGATAAAATAGCTAGGTCATTTCAGGAAAGATTGCCGATGACAGCTCTTTATTTACATGTGCGGATGGACGCATTTCTGTCTTATGCACAGAACTTTGTGGATAATGTTCACAGCTGGGAGTTCATTTATCTGCGTAGTTGCATACAAATGGAGTGTGCTTTGCAAAGCTGTCATTGGCAATATTTTCTTAAATAAACGCTATCAAGATGATCAGAAATGTAAGCAAATCTATTTTGACATAACTCGGCTGATAAATTTTGTATGCAGCAGCTAGTACTAAAAGTTGTTACCAGTGGTGTAGCGTGTAGTGAGGCATTATTGCATTTTGTTCATTTAAAACCTTTCAATAGATCAAACTCCTGAGCCCACTACACACCCAGTAGCTTCATATTTTTCATGGATTTAAATGCGCACAGTACAATGTTGCCACATTGCAGTATTTTGTGAATCCCATAAACTTGGTAGCGCAAAGACATCCGTGTACTCAGCTGGCTGAGTACTTACATTTTTTTCATTTTTAAAATCACGCAATACTGATCCTTGTTCTATTCAGGGTACCGGAAACATTTTAAACTCTTTAAATTCCATGCCTGCTGAATTTCAAATATTGTCCTTTTAATTTCAACGCCAAGTTATTTTTCTGACTTTTTTTTAATTTGTTTTTCTTTTTGGTGGGTGAACTATAGCGAGAGGATGAAGTAGAAGGGGAAGCAGAAGAAAGGTGCGGTAGGTACAAAAAATTAGACTTGGTCCTTCGGATATCAGCGCCTTTGAGCGTTAAATCTTTTGCACTTTCATGCGCCTGCAATTTATGAGTTATGCAATGGTTTGCGTTGAGCGCAGCCAACAGATTGTAATAATAATTCGGAATAATGAAGATCAGATAAAATCTCAGGCTAAAATCTGAAGGGATAGGGGGCTAGAAGAAACACAAGAGTAGAAAGGGTGGGAAGAGGGGAAGGGAGGAGATTTGGTTGCTTTGATATCAGCTAGTTTGTAAGTTGAATCTGAGAGATCTCATGCACAATCATGCATCTCTCAGATAAGGTTAAAAAAACTGATTTTGAAAGAAAAGTTTTTAAAGAGAGGAGATGGAGGTAGGAAAGAGGAAGGTAGTAAAAGGGAGAGGTTTGGAGAAATTTTTGAATCTTGACCGCCACGAGTTTAGGTACTTGAGGTTTACTGATAGTTTTGGTGAAATAAATTTATCCAAAATAATTTGAGACATGAAATTACTAGAAATTAAAATAGAAAATGAACAAAAACACTAGAACTCAGAAGTTTCACATAGAAAAGAAATTCTCACTCCTACACTCTCACTTACTCTGCATACCCAATGAAATTATACAGAACATAATACAGAGATGATAACTATAGATAAAAGGAACCAGCACAGAGCATTTTTCTCAAGAACGGCTGATTAAAAATGTTTTGAAATTGGTTACGGAATTGAAACAAATTTTTTCATTTTTGATATTTTTTTCAAAAGCCCTCAACAGCTCCTCGTTCATATTAGAAGAAGCTCACACACATTTATCAAGTTTTTTGCAATAAAGCATCTTCTAAAAGTACGAAAAGAGTTCATATCCTCATATCAGAGGCAACTGCCAACATTTTTGCTCCCATAGACATTTACCAAAATACCCAGATTTTTTTTCGCTATCGGGACTTAAAAGATTTTTGAATCAACCCTTGTGCTTATCCACTTGAGAATTTCTCACAAATCTTGACAGATTCTGAGAAAATATATAGAAACCTTCTGATCGATGTGCAACATGTTACCTTGAGGAGAAAAAATAAGGTGTATTTTGTCAAATTAAAATGTTGGGACTTCAATGGCAGAATCGGACCGATTCCGTGGTCTGAAACATAGACTGCCCAAAATTTTAAATTAACGAAATACACCTAATTTTTACTTTCTCACTCTAATGAAATTAGAAAAATTTAGAAAGTATTGCGATAGCGCAGAGATTTTCAAAGTATTTTGTTTCGATAGTTGGCCTCTCACGACTAAGTCATAATCATGATTTTTACAAAATAATGGCCTCTCATCATGTCTAATACCATCAGAAAGAATATACTTCAATCATATTAGCATATATCTTAACCCTTTCTAACTTAGAGACATTTATGCAAAAAAAATTCTGTGGCGTCTGTCCGTCAGTCTGTCAGTCCATCAGTCCGTCAGTCCATCAGTCTGTCAGTCCGTGTGTACCTTCCCATAACTTTTGAAACATTGGTCCTTATGCTTCCAGATTTTGCACAGCTGTTACTTTTTAGATTCCCCAGAGGCACTTTTTTTGTTCTTTTGAAATTTCAACTTTTAGGTTAGTTATAGGGAAAAAATGATTTCCATTGAAATCAATGGTAAAATGGGTAAAAATGGGTAAAACTGGAATAATTCAAGTTTGGCGCAATCAATTTTGATGAAAGTTAGCAAAAAAAATCTACATTCAGCCTACTATAAAATAAACTACACATAGTTACAAGATTCAACCCTTAAAACCCTTTAAAAAATCAAAATAAGTGCGCTCGAGCCAAAAAATGGAATTATCGTGAGAAATTAATCTTTTTACTTGGAATCAATCAATTATGTCTCGATGAATTTTGATAATACTTTTGTACACACAATCCACTATCAAAATACTAACATATTTTGCTTTCTTAGTCACCATACACAACCGCTAAAACCTTTTTGAGAGGCAATATAGGTACGATTGAGAAAAAATATGGGAATATAAGCAAACAAAACATATTCCTATTAATTGGGATAGTTCAGGTTTGGTCCAATGAATTTTGATGAAAACTGGCAAATACAATCTACAATTAGTCTACAAAAGAAAGTATCCCTTGCAGTTACAATATACAACCCTTAAGAGAGTTTAAAAATCAAAATAGGGTGTTCGACCCAAAAAAAAAGAATCAAATAAAGTGAGGAATTAATGCTAAAACTTGGAGTCAATCATTGATGGGATGAATTTCGATGAAACTTTGCACAAACATAACATGTTACCGACCCACTAAAATATTTCTCTCATACAGTCATCATAAAAAACCTTTAAGACCGTTTTAAGGTGCAATATAGGTGCGATGGAGCAAAAATCTTTTAAACTAAGCCAATATAAAGACAAAAATAATATTTGGAATAAGTAATTCAAGCATGACTCAATTAAGTTTAATGAATATTAAAACAAAATGTTTGCAATCTGCCTAGGCATAATTTTTTTTCCATGTATAGCTAGAACAAACAACTCTTAAGTCTGATACCGTTTAAAGGCAATGTAGGTTCCATCAAACCAAAAAAAGAACGTATAAGGAAAATTAAACGCATAAAGAAGAGTCAATCAAAAATGGCTGGATGAATTTTTTTGAAATTTTGTGTACGCAGTCTACAAACAAAGTACATCTTTGAAGGGGGGAGTAATCTGCTAAATTAAAAAATTATTTTGAAGATTCACCGTTTGAAAGAAGGAAACAAAAATTGTATTCATTGGAGGAAATGCAAGAATCAAATCGATTTTGACAACCTATAAAAACTAAGGAAAAAAAGAAACTCCAACAAATAGAATGAATGCAACTCAAAGAATATGCACTTATTGGAATCTGGAATTAATCTAA
The DNA here is from genome assembly GCA_011764245.1 of Trialeurodes vaporariorum. Lineage (NCBI taxonomy): Eukaryota > Metazoa > Arthropoda > Insecta > Hemiptera > Aleyrodidae > Trialeurodes > Trialeurodes vaporariorum. The sequence goes on from VMOF01000111.1 coordinate 50,194,269, forward strand.
AACTTGCTGAAAACAACATCAGAATAGAATTTAGGGATCTCAATTAGCCTTCAATTGATGAAGTAGGCAACTATTCGTACAGCTTCGCTACAAATTTGCAAACTCTTCGGATTGAAGGCAGAATTAGGTCCAAGAGATGAAAATATTTGATAAATATTTGCGGGTCTGGAGGTCTCTCCTAGAATTCTAAAAAGGGGTCTAATTCCGAGTTACGTTCCCTATTGAGTGATACATCAATCGAAAAGACGTAACAAACTGAGCATTTCGGCGCAAACGAAATATCGAATATCGCATATCGAATGTCAATTTACAGATTGAGATATCTCGATTGTGAAAAACGATATCGAACTCCGGTCTGCGCCGAAATGCTCAGTTTATTACGCCTTTTCGATTAATGTATCAATCAATAGGGGTCAAACCTCGGAATTTTTCAGATGGTCCTCCTTGGGGGCCAAAAACGTCTAAAAGTTTTGGGAGCTTCAAAACCAAAATTTGACTAAATGTTCGTTATGATTGAATTTTTTCTGAAAGGGGCTTACTTTTTACGGTATTTTTGTGTCCTTGATTTTTAAATTCCGACTCTTCAAAGAGGAGTAATGATTTTTTGACAATTTCTCCAAATCGAACTTTGACCTTCAATGTATCAAAAACGAAAAACGATATTGAACTTCGATTCGTACCCAAAGTCTGATAATTTCACCCTCTTTTTGATTAATAAATAAAATATGGGGGTCCTCGTTTGAAGTATTGAATTTAGGGACGTGGTATCCGCCCTGCGGGCCCCCCAGAGATGGCTCCGAAATCGGCAACCCCCTATAAAGATGTCCCCCCTCAAGCTAATTGAACACGTGTTTCAGTGTTTTTCAAAATCCGGAGCCGTTCTCGAGATATTTGGCCTAGCTCCTTTTTTAATTGACACCCTATATGCTATGAAGCTTAATGAAAAGCGGTATTACAAGAATAACAATGCAGTCAAAGCAGCTTACACTGATTGACTGCATGTTATCTTTGTATAGCTAGACTGCGATACAAAATCTGCTGGCTGCTTGTTTTTTTTTTCTTTTATTTTGTTATTTTTTTCCCCCCCGGATGTCCCGGGATTTGAACCTGGGTAGCCGTGGTGATTGTCCAGCACTTTACCACTAGGCTATCACAGCGGATAATGATTCAGAGCATAAAATACGCATCTTAAGGCACAATTCCTTGCAGAGGAGCGTAAACTGCCGAGTGAGTACAAAACGGAAGAGTACTTCAAACTTTGTCAACCAGAGAGCGCAATCAAATGATTTTAAGTTCTAAATATAAAATTTTACAATCCAGGAATTGATGATTTTTCATCCTGAATAGCACTTTTTACAATGCCTGCTTTTGTTAATTCTACAATCAAGATTTTGGAAATTTTATAATCCAAAAATTGATATTTTATCATTCTGAATAGCACTTTTTACAATGCCAAATTTAGTTAATTCTAAAATCAAGATTTGGTAAATTTTACAATCCAAGAAATTGATGCTTTTTCATTTTGGATTGCAGTTTTTATAATGCCAAATTTAGTTAATTCTACAAATCAAGGTTTTGGAAGTTTTACAATCCAAAAAATTGATATATTATCATTCTGGATTACACTTTTTACAAACATTTAGAATGTGGGTATAACAAGGAGTGAAGAATGTCACTTCAGCAAAATTATTTTACAAGAATAACGATCCAAAATGCGAAAACAACAAAATCTCTAGCCAGCTAATTTAGCGACTAAGTGTTTAGCATTTCTAACAAAATAAAATTGTTCATTTACCTACGTACACGCTAAATTTTCCCAAAAAAGTAAATGCAAATTTTGCAAACAATGTTTTGTTATTCCAGCAATTCCCTTTTTTTCGGTGTACGCTTCGTATACGTGGCACTCGCTCACTCGCTCGTTGCAGTGAAGGCGGCAGGGGCGCGTTAGAGTCCCTTGATGGAAATATTGTATAGGGAGTACCGACACGAGCTCAACGAGTTGTGATTGGTCGTAGGTTTTAGGCTCTCACGGAATCGAGCAGGAGTCGACGACATCGAAGGCTCCACACGAAAGGAGTCGATTCGTACAGGAACGCATGGGAACGGACCGGAATGCCGGCAAATCCGCCTGTCCACCACTGGTCCACTGTCGAACTTAACCTTCGAATGCGTTCACGCGGTCGACAAAATCGACTCCTGTCAAAATGCATAAAGCGTCGTGTCGGTACTCCCTATACAATATTTCCATCAAGGGACTCTAGGGCGCGTTACTTCTCTCTCGCTACATACGCAATACGCATCTCTCGGCATTCGCGGAAGGCTCCTGCTCAGTTTTTTTTCACGCACTGATCGTTCATGGCTTGGTATTATTTCTCACTGCAAGCGTTAATTAAGGTTTTCGGCTCAGGGGGTGCACGTGCTCATGTGCACTCATGGACGCGACGCGACGCCACTGTGTGCAATGCTTCCTTGAATTGCAAGTTGGGTTCAAAAAGATCAAAAGGTTCATCAGAGGAAGGTCGTTGAGATGCCACTGCACCCACACTATGTAACCGTTAAAATTTATTTTCAGAGTTCCGTCACACATTTTCAATTCTAAATCTACCTCAAAATCTACCCAATCAGTGTTGAAACGGGACGACGCCAAACAGCATGGGGTTGATTTAACTATTTTAAATGGTCAAACTAAGAATCTTTACTCTTGACCATACTTTTAAGTAAGTAAATACTTAAAATTAGCCATTTTTTTCTTTCAGTGTAGCCTTTTAAAAACTCCGCGAAGGGTGGAAAATATTTCGTCACGGGTGCGGAAAATGTTAGATGCGTGGAACAATTTTTGCTCCTTTCGAAAAACGCGTTCTAGACCATTGGATTTTAGAAAGTCCAAGAAAATAAAAATAGGGCTAGTATTTATTTTTCAGGGTCCGATATAATAGAACTCTAAGAAAAACGAAACTTCTAAGAAAAATCTAATTTCACAAACAATGTCTCTCAGAACGCGATTTTTGCGAGGAAAGCAAGATAGCAGCAGACAAGGGTACCGAGAGAGTGAGCGATATAGTTCGGATAGATAGCCCAATTAACTTTTTCATCAGCGATGACGTATATGTCATAATTAAAACCGTCCATTTTTTCATTATTTTATCGCCCCGCCCGATTTTTTTTTGTCTGCGCCCATAGTCTCATCTACTCTTCTTGTATTAATTGATTACATGCGTGCAAATGGATCTGTACCTGCATTATTAATCTACATTGCATGTGTACGAGACATAGATACCTACTATTGATTAATCAAATTAGTCGATTAGCTTCATCTTATTCCATGAGAGCTGACTCCGCATATCTGCCGTGTATTTCATAGATTGCTTTGCTCCTTTTACTGTTAATTTCCAAGCTGGCCCTGTCAAGCACACATCATTTTCACCCCTCAAATAGCGATTAAAATCGAGCGTTTGAGCTGGAACGAGAGTCTGTCGTGACCAGGGCTGCCGTTTTGCGTATAATCGATGCTATTTTTCAATTCACCGATGATTCCACCGGTTGAGAAAAGATTACACAGATCAGTTCAGTGCATGACAGTAACAAACTAAAATACTCGCATCTGTAATCTTTTCTCAACCGGTGGAGTCGTTGATGACTTTAAAAAACTTGCGGATATTTTAATTAATCAACGGAGTTTCCACCGATTAAGGAAAGATTACAGATCAGAGTATTTTCGTGCATTGCCGTCAAACGCTGAACTAACTGTGTAATCTTTTCTCAACCGGTGGAATCATCGGTGAACAGGGGCGCCATTTCAGATTTTCCTTGGGGGGGGCAAGGCCCTCCAAAAATTTGGATGACCTTTTTTTTTTTTTTTTTTTTTTTTTTTTTTTTTTTTTTTTTTTTTTTTGCCCGTGCATCTTGAAAAAATCTCCCTATCTCTCTGACTTGAATGGGGGGGGGGGGGCTCCATAAATTTGGATGACCTCTTCTTTTTTTTTTTTTTGCCGCGCATCTTCAAAAAATCTCTCTGACTTGATTTTTTGGGCACATTGAAAATCCTTGGGGGGGGGGGCAATTGCCCCCCTGCCCTCCCCCAAATGGCGCCCCTGTCGGTGAATAGAAAAATAGCATTGATTATACGCAAAACGGCAGCCCTGGTCGTGACACTCGTGACGATGTACGCGACCGACCCCGTGTTATCAGATGTACTTACGGAGGCTTTGGTTGGACCTTATCTTTCCCATAAGACTCAACGTAAAATAAACTAATAAATGGCCTAACCTCAAATCTGGCAACACTGACGAGAGCAGAGAAAATCTCTCTGCAATTCACATCTGTGCTATTCAGAAGCGGGCGACGCGACGCGACGTAACCATCTCGGTGAACTTGCTATGACGTATAAATAAACAATTAGGACCCATTTCCTGGGCATTGTTGAAGATTTGAATAAAATATGAGTAGATGAAGAATATCTCTGCCGAAACGTCGCGTCGTCTCAGTGTTGAACCATACCTAATTTCTGGCATAGTCTTAGCTAGAAAGTCTTTCTCTTTCTTCGTCCATTAGAAAGCATGTAACAGGAAAGGGTGAAGATATAGGGGCTGTCACGTGACTTTTTTGTCCTGTTCTAATAAATGCAGTCAAATGGGCGACGAGAGAGAAAGAAAGAAGGAAGATATTTCGTGCGAAGTGAGAAAATTGTTGTTTCTCTTTCTACGTCCATTTGAAAACATGTGACAGAAAAGGATGGAGATAGGGGCTGTCACGTTACTCCAGCCCCCGTTATTGACTTTTTCTAACATAATATCCAGTCGCAACCGGGCAAAGTGAGAAAAAGCTAATTCCTGGTTGAAGCTATGATTTCTGGACATCATTTTTGAGTGCCCCGCATGAGTTCCTAAAATGTAATTCAAAGTCATGTGGCGTTGCGTACAATTTGGCAACGTTGTAATGTGTTCATTTAAACCCATTGAACAAGTCGAATTATTGGGTGTTCGGTGAACACCTTCATATTAGACCTTTTACGTGGATTTAAATGGACACATTACAACGTTGCCAAAATTGCTCGCTACGCCACTGTTTCAATTATCTCAGTTAAGAGTTTTGCAATCGGGCGACAAGGTGAGACCGGGTTATATTCGGCGGTTATATCCGACTTTTCACCAATGGAGCTGTTGCAAACTTTTGCTACAGGCTTATAAATAGTTGATTATGCGGTAATACCCTGTAAAAATAACGATTAGCGCACTAAAAAATCACGAAATCCACTCCTAAACTCACAAAATGCTTTTAAATGCGAGACCGTAATGGCGGCCGAGGCCGCGGTTTTCTTATGGCAATTATATGCTTCTTCTTCTTCTTGTGTGGTGTTGCGAGAACACATCGTGTAGATGGCGCTGATTGAAGGTAGGGAACCCCAATGAAAACTGCGGCCCCGGTCGCCATTACGGTCTCGCGTTTAAAAGCATTTTGTCAGTTCAGGAGTGGATTTCGTGATTTTTTAGTGCGCTAATCGTTA
>VMOF01000111.1:50200271-50233232 GCA_011764245.1 Trialeurodes vaporariorum
CTCCCTTAAAAATTAAGCCCTCCCCCCCAATGAGCAACCCCCCCTCCCAACGAGCAACCCCCCCCCACCGAGCCCCCCCACGGGAGGCCCCTAACCGAGCGCCCCTCCCCCCCAACAAGGTACAACATATAAAAATGGTGAATGGTGATGGTCGTTCCATTTTTTTGGGGGAAAATGGGACTTTTTGTTGGGAGGGAGGGCTAATCGTTGGAGGGAGGGCGTTTTAGTTGGGGGGAGGACTTTTTGGTGGGGGAAAGACTTTTTCGTGGGGGGGGGATAGACTTTTTCGGGGGGAGGGCTTTTACGTTGTGGGGAGGCTTATTCGTTTAGTAAAAAAAAAACTTAACCAAACTTCATAAAAATTACCTCGTTAAGAAGAGGCCATTCATTGAGGGGGAGGGGAGCTTATTCGTTGGGGGGAGGCTTATTCGTTAAATAATAAAATCAAATAAACTTCACGATTGTTATTTTGTACATACACCCCTCGGCGAACCTCCTCCGTGAATATTCCATGGCTCCTTCATCCACATTCCTTTTGACTCTTCTCCTTCCAATTATCATGAGTCGAGAGCAATGATTTCATGCAGGCAAAATCGAAAATATATTTGAGCATTTCAATTTTACTGTACATGAAAGTACCATGAAATTCAATTTGAAGGTAAGGAAAATTGAAAAAAATTTCGGGGGAGGGCCCCCGGACCCCCCGCTTGTCCTGGGGGGTATGGAATACCCCCCAGACCCCCCGGAGTTTGACTCGTACCAACCCCCCCCCCCCCCAGAAAAAATTTCTCAGTGCGCCACTGAGTATCCGATGTCATTGCCAGTATTCAAAGAACCGGTTGACTTAAAAGAATCAGAAGGAAGAGGAGACGAAAAAATATCAGGAGAAGATAGAGAAGAGGCCGATATAGATGAAATGGAGGTAGAGGTAGACAAGGAAAAATCGAAAATATATTTGAGCATTTCAATATTTTACTGTACGTGAAAGTACCGTGAAATTCAATTTTAAGGTAAGGAAAATTTAAAAAAATTTCGGGGGAGGGCCCCCGGACCCCCGCTTGTCCTGGGGGGTATGGAATACCCCCCAGACCCCCCGGAGTTTCACTCGTACCAACCCCCCCCCCCCCCCCCAAGACAAATTTCTCAGTGCGCCACTGAATATCCGACGTCATTCTCTCTAAGTCATTGCCAGTATTCAAAGAACCGGTCGATTTAAAAGACTCAGAAGTTACTAGAAGAAACTCCGATAGGGAATCTGGGGGGTAAAATTTTCAAAAAATTTCCGGGGGACGGCCCCCGGACCCCCCTCCACCTTGGGGAGTATTCTATACCCCCAGACCCCCCGGTGAGGGGGGTCAAATTATTGATTTGGGGAGGGGAACTCGTCAGTAAGCCAGGGGGGGATGGACACCCCTGGCTCTAAATAAATAATCAAATAATATAACTAAACTAAGTAAATACTACAGAAATTGTTTCCGCCATTATTTTCTTGTCATTAATTATGCCCTAAGGAAGCCTTTCAGTGGTGCTCAAATAAAATTAAATCATTATTGAGAAAAGTGCGTAAAGTAAATATTTACCATTTCAAATCGAAATGATTTTCGCGGCTTTCTGAATCAACATCGGTTCGACGGGCGGTTATCCCGAAAGAGCACCAGTTGGTGCAAAATCGGAGATAACCACCGAATAAAACCGGTGTCACCTTGTCGCCCGATGAAAAAACTCCTCAGTTAATACTACCACAGTATAGTACCGTGCATTTACAGGAACTGAAAAGTGTATTTTTTTTTTTGAACCGATTGGAATCATCTGTAAATCTAAAAAGGTCCTAAAAAGAAAAAAAAAAAAAACATCAGAAAATAAGTAAACATACAGAAAGCGACGGGCGTCGGGCACTACCGAATTGGCTCCCAAATGGCTGAATTGGCTCCGGTCGAAAAGTGGTCGAATTGGCTCCGATCGTCATAGTCTATTTTTTGACGGGGGTCGAATTGGCTCCCACAAAAGTTTTAAAAGTGGCAACGCTGCAATAAAAAAGTTGCAAACAACAAAAGAATTGCCACCTGATTTGAAACAACAGAAAATAGAATTGTAACTACGTAATGTGATGAATTAATAAATATATGGAGACATTGAAATTGGCCTTTTGAAGTTTAAAGAAACTCGCAATTAATGCTTTTTAAATATATTAAACCAGTTTGAAATTTATGCTTTGTTTGTTTTTGCTTTTTTGTTTTTGTTTTTTTACCCTTGCGCTTTTCTTTGAAAAAATCTTTCGATTTTGACGAGCGGAGCCAATTCGGCCCGGAGTCAATTCGACCGACCTCTGACCGGTGCCAGTTCAACCCGGATGTACCCAAAGCGTCAGCTCCTGTATTTAGTTAAATTAACAAATAGTTCTCGAAATACCTTCAATTCGCCTCGATACAACACCGCATACCGAAAAACAATAATTAATGATCTACCTGTAGAAGAGTTGGTATTCTATTCTGACTTTGATTATTACATTGATGATATGTTCACGTATTCACATATCTTGAAGCAAATCAAGTTTTTGAAATACTCATCGAGTCGTGGTTACCACAGAATAAGCGGAAATAATAAGATTTGTCCATTAAAGACTGTGTAAAGAGAATTAGGAGACTAACTTCTATCCACCCCCCATCATATCCCCCAGTGGCGTCGCTGGGGGGGGGGGGGGCAGGGCCCCGGGTGCCACCATCCTTGGGGTGACACCCACCGGAGTGAAAGAAAAAGAAAAGAAAGGAAAAAGAGAAAGAAAAGGGAAAAAAGGGGAAAAAAAGAAAAAATGGAAAAAAGGGGGGAAAAAGAAAAAAGGAAAAAGGAAAAAAAAGAAGAAAAGAAATAAGGGAAGGAAAAATAGGAGGAAAACGAAAAGAAGGAAAAAATAAAGGTAGTTGAAGGTAAGGGGGGTGAGTGGAAGGTCGAAGAAAGGACAGTTTGCCGCGGGTTAAGTTCAACCGGACTTTAGGTAAGGGCATACGGTCGGGAGCCTAATAGGGGTGACACCTAACTGGACCGGTCAAGAAAAACTATTCTAAATAGTTAGAAAATGAAAGTCAACGAATAAATATCATCAGGATGGAGAAAGAACCACCCCCCCCCCCCCCCAAAACTCCATCCCATAAATTTTTCTCGGTTCTCACAAATAAAACCCGGAAACCCCATTAAACTGGGTTTTCAAGGGGTTAAATTTTCAAAATTTTTCCCCCCCCCCCCCCCCACACCCCCCGGTGAATGGGGTGTGTGAACAGTAGGTGCGTCAACTCAAACCCTCCCTACCCTCAAAACAATTTCTGGCAGCACCACTGCTTCATTAATTCTCTGTTAAGTCAGCAAACATATTAGCATTATTTTATCAAATTGATAGTGAATGTTCAAAACATTCGAGGATAAAGAGCAATAAATTTGCTTTTCTCTTTACCTAATGTCACTGAATTTGGATTTTTAAATCTGTATCTTTTGATGAGCAAGGATGGAAAAGGGAAGGAGGAGGAGGGGAAGAGGTGGGGTTAGGGGGAGAAGGTGAGGGGGTCAGTGGAAATCGTCGTTCTGAGTTACCTTTTTGATGGGGAAGGGGGTGACACCCGGTACTTGGGCCCCCTTAAAAAAACACCTAGCGACGCCACTGATATCCCCTATCCGAGTTTTAACTTTTTTGTCACAGGCAAGATCCCACGATTATTCTTTTGAATACGAATTTTTACATAGTGGCAGTGAACTTGAACTTTTTTTTTACCAGGAGAGCCAGGCTGCAGAAGGAAATCTATGACGGCTCGCTAGGATCCAGTGCAGTGGTGTCCGTCGCGTGACATCTGGCAACAATACAACTGCTCCATATAAACTCTTTAAAAATATCGAATTTTCCTTGTGCACTGTGCACCCCTTGAATTCGATCTTTCACATGCGTTTAAATGGATGGAATACATTGTTGCCAAATTGCACGCGACGCCACTGATCCAGTGGGTAGTTATACTCTGTTCAGGATACGATGAGACTTGGCGAGTCAGGTAGAAACGCTCTACTTTGCAATGTAGCCCTTTGAGTTGTACAGCCATTGTGCTCACTCGGACTCTTTTCGACTGGACCCTTCTTCGGGAAGAGGCATTCTAAGGCAATATCGAGAATCGGCTGACTATGAATGTTATCTGTGCAAAAGTCAAATTAGAAACGGTCACAGATACGACGAAATGGATGACATTTACGCCCAAAGGGCCATAAATTGTCAAAATTAGTCGAAATTGACTCTTCATTATCCTCAGACACTTATTTTTTTAAAGAATTGGATTGAGGTACGTTCATAAATGGAATTCTCAATAAATAAATCTCCGAAGATGATGAGGTGTCAAATTCGTCTAATTTTGACGAGTTATGGCCCTTCGGGCATAAATTTCATCCATTTCGTCGTATCTGTGACCGTTCCTGATTTGACTTTTGCACAGATAACATTCATAGTCAGCCGATTCACAGTATTGCCTCTTCTTGAAGAAGAGTCCAGTCGAAAAGAGCCCGAGTGAACACAAAAGGGCCGCATTGCAAAGTAGTGCGTTTCTACCTGACTCACCAAGTCTCATCGTATCCTGAACAGAGTATAAATATTCCTACTTCGCGGAGTTTATTTCGTCTATACCTCAAATTGAAGGCGCTCCCTGAAGTATTTTTGTGTCTAGATGCCTGTAGTTATTTGGAGTCACTTTTACAGTCATAATAATAAATTAAACATGCGTGAGTCAGATCAAGAGTTTTGATGACGGGTATACTCGAATCGAAAGGGTTGAGGTGGCCCCGTGGGCTGATTCTGCTCTTTGGATGAGACGAGACGTGACGAGAAAGGGGGAATCGACCATTCCCATTGGTTTAAACGGCGTCATGTGACAATTTTGAAGTCGTTCGAGTCGTTCATTTGGACAGCACCCAAAAGCGCAAAAATCCGAAAACTAGAACCCAAAAGCGCAAAAACGATGTTCCAAAAGCGCAAAAAGGATCTCGAGAAATATACCTAAAAGCGCAAATGCTAATATGAAAAGACGTGACCCAAAACCGCAAAGATAATTAAATTGCTAATTCTTACCTAATGCACTGGCAACGCTGTATATTTGCAACCCACTTCTTTTAGATAACTTTAAAGTACTTGCTTAAATTTGTTCTCTTCCTTGGAATTTGATTTTGGTGGTTTAAAAGCTGACTTTAGCTTGATATATGTAAGTTTCTGCTTTAGGTTTATCCATAAAATGTCGCTAAAATTTGGTATTCGGCGTATTTTTAGGTGTGAAATTCAATGAAACTCATGAAATAATTGTCTTATAAGTCCAAGTCTACTTTTCAGAAAATTTCATGTTCAAGAGTGTCAGAAAAGTAGACTTGGCAGAAAAAGTAGAATTCAACAATTATTTCATGAGTTTCAAAGAACTTTACACCTAAAAATACGCCTAACATCAAATTTTAGCAACATTTTATGGATAAACCTAGCCACGGTTTAAAAAAACCCAATTTTTTCCAAACTTTGAAAAATCGTAGCTCCGAAGGCCGAAGGGAAGCATTTTAAGGCCCATATTTAGAGGAAAAAACAGTATTATTTTGACTTCAATAATCGGCTCCAGATCGAAGTTCCCGACGTTAAACCTAAAACACCCTGTTTACTAGTATTTTTGTTTCAACTTTGTTTTTGTCTCTGCATGTCTCACTAAAATTCTACGATTTTGCATTCCGCATTTACTCACTAGAGTTAGCACGGTTGCCAAATCAAACATTATTTTTTAATAGCATTATGACTGAAAACATCCTTAGTAAAATGCACCCATTAACGCAAATTTGCCTTGCCCAGAACATACCAATATGCGCAAAAGAGTATTTTGCGCATTTGGGGATTTGCGCTTTTGGGATTTGCGCTTTTGGGCATTTACCGTTCATTTCATACCGAATAACTCCCCGTCCCTTCGAATGACTCGAAATCTATCACGTGACGCCCTTTAAACCAAACCAATGGGATTCGTTGATTTCCGCTATCTCGTCTCGTCTCGTCTCAAAGAGCAGAATCAGCTCCCTGGCCCTGTTGGGCCTCAAAACAATTATTTTTAAATAAAAAAATAAGTAATAAATAAAAAAAAAAATTCACGACCATTTATTTCTTGAACTAAAGAGCAAAAGCAAGTGAAGAGGAGGACGTTTTAAAAATAATTACTATCAATAAGTGCGCTTACTCATGTAAATTTCGAGGTTGTTGCTGTCGATCGCTGATTCTGCTTTTCGAAACTCGGCATATTTTTTTTCGACTAATTCAGCCTTATCATCTTCAGCCATCATGGCGTAAACGTCTGCTTTCGCTTCTCCATCTACCTGCGGGGTGGATTCAGTAGTCGTTGTTTTATGGTGGTGGTGTCGGACTTTCTTCTTTTTCGTTTCTTTTTTCTGTAAAACGTCAATTAATCAGTTGAAGTATACACATATATACCATGTTTGAACGACCGTGCCCAAAGTTTATGATTTTGTTCCTTTATCTCACAAGTAAAATTCAGACTAAATTCTTAAGGGGGGGGGGGAAACAAAACAAGCAGGGGAACTCTATAATACAATTTATGTATTGGTAAAGCGTGCCGCAATGGGTCTATATGCAGCCGCGCCGCGGCCGAAGGCCACCCGAAAACAGCAAGTCCGCCCGCGCCGTATATGCAATTAGAATTACGCGGTCTTCAGCGCGGGAAAAGGGTCATCTTTAGAGATTAGAGACGATTTTTTCAAAACCCTATTGAGTAAAATCAAATCGGTAGAGTGAAAATCTTGTTCAATACGTCCAGTTGCTGAAAAAAAAAAAAATAGTAATTAAAAAACTATCGTGTGCGCATGCGCGAAAAGAGAGCGGCTCTCTCACCCGTCGGTTTGCAATGCAGCGATGCAACGACGCTGAGCTGGGCTATGAAGACTGGGTTTGAAGAGGGGGGTAGACGATGTGTGGGCCATAAACGTGTCAAAATTTTTGGTAAGGGTGAGACTAGCTATAGTCTGTTCAATTTCGGAAGATATGTGGAGAATAACTGAAAATGTGTTTATTAGTGCACTAATGGCAAGCGCGTGGAGGGATTTTCGGCAGTGAAAGGTCTCTCTTCTCGTCGCATTTTGTTATTCACAATAGCAATATGCGTAAACCCCGAGCACACGGTCAATGGTCCGCTCCCGGTATTCCTCCGTCCCTCTTTTCTTTCTTTTAAGCGTGCCGTATACCTATATACGGTACGCTTCTTGTTTTCGTTTTCACATCTAATATATAGGTTCAATGCCTTGCTTATGGCAAAACCTTTGGCGGGAAGGTTTGAAAAATTAAAAACGTATTTTCTTGAAACTGGTTTCATTAATCGTTAAGTTATTGCTGGAATCCAGGAGGTATATTTGTCTATTTTCTTAAAATTGTAAAAGTTTTGGTATTCCTGTTAATTTCATTAAGTTATTAAGCGTCAAAGTTGAATTCTTTTGAACGAGATTCCTATACAGGTCCAGCAACCTAAGTCATTTGTGCCAACCTATGTGTCGAAATTCCAAGGCAGGAGGGGGGTGGAAACATCCTTCACAGAAACCTCTTTGCCCCTCGCCTTTGGGCTCCACCGGTCTCAAGATTTCTTCACGGTGCATTAAGCGTTCGGGACTCGCATCATATAAGTGTCAAAATCTGTTTGACGAGGGTACATTGAAAAGAAGCGACGAGGTATTGATGAAGAGCGGGAGGGGTATAGAAAAGAGAGAGGCTCATTCATATCCTTAAGTAGACCTGTTTAGTGATGACGTCACGATCAGAATTGGTTCCAAACAAATGCTCTATCTCGCTCACTCTCGTGGATTTACCAGATCCAAATTTTCGAACGCAAATTCATGCTAGTTAAAGAACAGTTTTCTCAAATTTTATTGCACCATTAGATTCCACGGACCTTAAAGTATCTTTTCACTGTAACATAATTCCTAAAAGATCACAAGCGAATTTACAATCACAGTTATACCGAAAGATGTCCTACGTTTTGTCCTTGTCTTACTCACGGTCTCTTATGGGAGTATCACCACCATGACACTCAATCATTCTAACTTCTCTTCGTATCGAAGCTATTGTTCGAGGTATAACACATGCCGTGATGGTGCTGATGAGCCTATATCCTAGAATTTTGTGCTCTTAAGAAACTGTGAGTGTGACAAGGACAAAAAATAGGACTTTCTTCGATATAACTGTGATTGTGCATTGTTGGCGATGTTTCAAAAAGTTTGTGGTAGCGAGCTCATATTTTATCACTGAGAAAAAAGTGGCTGTTAAAACTGTAAGAATAGAACCATAGATGTATTTCGCCTTATTTCAATCATAAGACCTATCGTTGCTATAATCAGCGGGCTTGAATCCACACGAATTTCGATTGTCTCTATGGAATTTCGATTATTTCTATGGGAAATAAAGCGCGGGAATATATATCCAATCGGAAAATTTTTTGAAACAATCGGAAATTTTTATAAGGGACATGGAACCCAATGGTGTGATAAACACAACTGGTGTAAAGAACGTGTTGTTTACTAGCACTTGTATTTGAAAATTTGGACCGTGTTTCGTATGGGAAAACGCACGAGAGCGAGTGAGACGGAGCCTTTGTTTGGAACCAATTTTTTTCATGACGTCACACTAAACAGGTCTTTTCATCGGAAACATTTGAAATTCTGGGGGATCGGCAAATTGTAAGCCCCTCAATGAGCGTCTATGGAATCAAGGGCTTTTTGAGGACATTTTGGGCGTTTTGTTGAAAAATAGGTGTTTAAAATCCAGATCACAGGGAGCCAGAGGGGTAAAATTCGCATTAATTGCTCTAAAAAGTGAGAGGGGCTGTCCCGTGTCTTCCACCCCTGGACAGCTTCCTCGCTGCGGCTATGGAATTGACTCTGGAATAACTTATTTACTTTTCCTAAAAAGTTCGTTGCGTGTACAGTATTTTTCACTGGAAGCTTCTTCAAATTTTGGAAACTATAGGTCCTTATGGAACTTAGCTTTTCCAACACAAAAAAGGATACCGACCGACGGCAACAGAAAAAAAAAAAAATAATATGACAATGCGTTATAGTGAATAATGGCATAGTTTTAACTGTAAACTTTCGATACTTTTCAAGAAAATATATGGGGAGCGGGGGAATTAAAATCCACAATCGTCTTAAACCTCCACACCTACTAATCTATACCCTTAGAATGCTTGATGTGTAAAGGGCACTTGAAATGGTTAGTTCTGTATATTAAAGGATTATTTTTTCATGAATTCGCAAGTGTTCCATTTATGCATATTACGTATCTACATCGTGACAATCGCAATAAGTGCTGACAGCACCTCAAAAAGGAAAAAAAGATAAAAAAAAAAAAACCTGTTTATTATTTAGAATCACGGCTTTTCCGAATATGACACTTTTTGACTTCAAAAGAACGCAACCTCATTTTTGATCCCTGAACAAGCCGTTTAAAAGGTGGAGGAATTTAGAAATATCTATTGTCTATAGTTTATGTGGGTAAAAAAGATCGAGCCTTATCAAATAATTTTCTCTTTTCAGCTTTCAATGGGTTTGTTGCAAACTTTTGCTACAGTGCTACAGAGTTTCGATTCTGATGTAAAATTGTCTGAAAATTACATTGGCGGCATCAAATAGTCATAAAATCCACTAATAAACCCAAAAAACGAATTATAAAGAAAGCCAAAATGGCAGTCGCAAAGCCGAACAATCTGTGCACGCGCACGACGAACATCAGAGATAGGTGACCCATTTTCCCCTTTTTCGTTAAGGGGGGGGGGGGGAGGAAATATCTCTACAGTCAAACTGTGATTTTAAAAATGTGCATGGTCAAGATGTTGTCTTTTGTGAAGGTGGCGGGAGGGGGGGGAGGAGCAAAATATCAAGAACAGGGTGTTTCAAAACTTAAGTGCCAAACTTATGGAGTGTATTTTTGGGGTCAACATACATATATATAAGACTTTATTTTCCTACATGAGTATGTGCTGCAAATGTTTCTCTTCTGAGCGAGAGCCCTCCAAAGTTTTGAAAACAAAAAACAAAAAACAAACACAAAAAAGCAACGCCTTTGACTCATCTCCTTATAGATACATCTGATCTAAATTTATTTTTTTCATAATTTCTCACCAAACAAGCTCAATTGGACAGCACTTGTCACAAAAGAACCGAGTGACATTTTTGATAAAATTGAGTTATTGATTGATAGAGCTAGCAATACTGAATCTCGAAGCAACAAGTGCTTCTACTATAATAACAACTATTTCCCGTCAAAATTCCAGGTAAAAGTGAGCTGGTGAGCCTCATTAATGTCATTGTCCATATGATGAAATAAAATGAGAACTTGGTTCCCTTTTCTGATTAGGTTAAACCTTAATCCGAGTCACGTAAGGAACCAACTCTGATTTGGTTCCTTTTATAGAATTGGGAACGGACTTAAGTCCGGATTAACGGATTTTAAAATAATCAACAGTGTAAACCAACTCTGCCGTTTGGTTTCTCTTAGAGATTCGTTTTTCGTGATTATGCCAAAAAAAAAGAAAAAAGGAACCAAGTCACTTTAAACGCTAAAAATTAAGTACCTTTCCTACATAGTAAATTCCACTTTTCCGGTGTTGAAATGCAAAAACAGAACACGGTAGTTGAATGAAATCAAAACGTAAGTAATTCCAAGTTTTTTGTTTAAATGCTAGCTCTTCAACTTTGGACTCAATTTTCTCGAGATCAGCTCCATGTTGAATGCTGTCTAATTATTATCATTGCTAGCAAAAGCATTAAAGCTGTTCAGACTTTAGTGGCACGCTTTTCCAACACCTGCGTGTTGGAATTTGCCCTGCTTGTTTTTTAGTATATAGTCCGTTTCATTTAAATAGAAGCTTGAGCTCGACTCTTTCCCCTCCGAGTTTTACCCTCACTCTCGTACCTGTGATGACTCGAGACCTGCCCGATCGGTCGGGGATTCCGTCCGTCGCAATGGACAGTCAGCTATCCAAAGGACAGTCTATTGTGACGGAGCGGAATCCTCGAACGACGGGACGCGGGTCTCGAGTCATCGCAGGTACGAGAGTGAGGGTAAAACTCGGAGGGGAAAGAGTCGAGCTCAAGCTTCTATTAAAATGAAACGGACTATAGTGGAGGTATGAAGGTCAATTTATGAAAATTTGCATTGTTTTCTACACTAATTTTATTTTAACGTTAATGAATTCAGCGCAAAATTTTGGTCAAACTGAGTGTCAATTTTTCGAAAATCCGACGATATTTGCATTTTTTAGTGACTTTAGTGCAACTTTCTCACATTTATAAAATTGTAAAGTTACAAGGTAAAAATTGACGGATTTCCATGATATGGATATACATTTTGACGGAAATTTTGCGCTGCATACATTTCCGTCAAGTAATCTTTTGATTGGTGTATCACTCGATGGAGGAATTTTTTTTGGGGGGACGGTCCCCCACCCCCAAATGGTTAAATGGCCGCCATTTTGAATAGACGCATCGTAACGACTTCGAAATTGCGCCAAATTCTTCCTTTTTTTAAGACCTTTCGATTGATGTACAACACGACCCCCCTTTACATTTGACTTTTTTGAGCTACAGCCCCCCAAACTCAAACATTTTTGGGGGGGCTCCGCGCCCCATTTTTTTCCACCAAATGATAAAGTGTGGCACATTATTGGAAAGAGGACGTTCTGAGGATTCAGAAAGTTTTTAGTTTTTGAAAAAATAATAATTCAAACCGAAGTTTGGGGTAGCTTTTGGCCGCCATTTTGTTTTGAGAGGGGCTACCGAAAATCTGAAAAAACGCAATTACTCAGTTTTTTGAGCCCTTTTGAATGATGAAATAAAAGATACCCCCTGCCATTTGAAATATGCGATATATTGGCAACACGGGGTACATTTTGGGGCTCCCACCCCCCTTAAGGGGGGTGGGAGCCCCCCGATATTTTCTCTGAAGTTGCTTAGGGGTAATAGATTATTCCTGAATTTTTCAGATTTTTACAATCAACCAGGCGCTCACAGCAAAAGTGTGAACTCATTTCTCGGACACCCTGTATACACTTTTTTCAATCGTTTAGCCACCATCTTGATTTTAGCGAGGGACAGAACTTACGGCCATGAACTCGTTTGAACTGATGAACTGTTTTTTGTAAGTAATCAATGTTACGCTGCACAATCGTAATTTCTTTTTCTCTCATTTTCTCTCCTTTCAGAGAAATCATGATGGAAAATACTAATACACTCACTTTTTCTTCTGCGGAAACATTGTTTATGAGTGACACTGCGACCACGACAAAAAAGAGAACGTGCAAGGATGGTTTCATCGTGCTATGATGTCATCCTGGAAAAAAAGAAGAAGAAAAAATGATTGACGTAAAGATTATCGATATGAATACTGCTTGATGTTTCACACATAATGATGTTTATTTAAATCATTCCAAAACAGTCAGAAACACATAAGGTAAGCTGTGAATTAAGAAGTATACAACGATAAAAACAAGAATGATAATCCGAGTTGATGAGCTGGAGAGAAAAATTTCTACAAGAAAGCTATAGAGCTTACGCGTAATGAGGTGCAGTTGCAAGGGTCTGAATTTTGGTGCTTGTTAGTAAGCAAAGTAAAGTAGGTAGGTACTCAGTGAGCTGATCACAAGGATGCCCTTGGTTTCAACTGTAAGTAAGGTTTCATAGCTCCGCAGACGCGATTTCGGCCTAAAACACTTTGGTTTAATGGGAATTCCGCGATGGGACGTCACAAAACACACACACTTTTTTGCACTTTTGATGAGTGTATATTCAAAAAACGGGACGCTATTGGGAAAAAACCAAAGGCATATTTGTTCTCAGCTAATCAAGTATTTTCGTTTTATTCTTTAAAAAAAACGCCAAATTTCAGACACTCACAACTGCCCCAATGCTCCATATTATTTCAAAATGAAGAAATGAACTTTCGGTATTGCAGAATGACCGGTTAAGTTTTGTTTGCTTTGAATTTGCCTAATTGGATTCATATTCTTGATTCTTGAGAAGGAAAACGAATGCACCAGAGCAGGACGATCTGTCATGCACATCAGAAATGAAAATATTATTATTATAACACGGTTCAGAGCATTTTATTCTTTGTGGTCGTGTACATATTTACCGATCAACGAAGGAATATTTTGTTCAGTCGAAGTTCATTGACCTCGGAGCGGAGAGGAAAATATGTTTAAAACCGAAATCTACAACTAGATACGGGGCTGGCAATCTTCCAAATTCAGTTGTGGTGAGGGTGAATGGAAATTGTTTTATAACGAAGCTCTTGAAAAATAAGGCGGAAATTATTTATTATTTGTTAAAATAAAATAAGAAAAAAGCCAAGAAACGGGGACAATGCGGAGTTCAGAACGACTTGAAAATTTAGTCCAGTCAATCTAGCTCAATAACGGCCCTAACCTAGAATAAAATCGGAAGCAAATTCTAATGATTGGGCGTTAATCTACTACCCATGGTGTACAAATCCTCCAAAGTCCCCATGAATCCGAGTGTCGGAAAGTCCCGGAAAATCGGGGAAACCCCGGAAAATCTGTCTTTCTTTGATAGTTTGCATCTCAGTTATTTATTGTTGTAGAGATGTGTTCTTTTTTTCAAGTTGTAGATAAATGCGTCTTCTTGTAAAAAGTTTTCTACTATTTTTTCCGTCAGAGCAAACTTTTCCCAGAAAATTTAGAAAAGCTGAAAATTTGAAAATTTTCCAAATTTCGGAGTAAAATTTTCAGGTTTTACAGTTGGAAAAGTAAAAAATGCTTCCACTTAAGGTTTTAGATAATTTAATCAGCTTTAAAATGAGACCCCAACGAAGTTTGTGCTGTATTTCGTTACCGGGATACGCGCAAAAATGTTTGAAAAAACCCCGAGTTTCAAGCGCCGGAGGCGCCTCCACTGCGGCACTTTACCACGCCATGCGATATGCCGCCGCGCCATGCCACGGCCACGGCTATCGCAGCGCGTCCCGGAATCGACAACAGCACATTCACATTCTTCCCTCTCCCCTCCCCCTCTAAGATTTTTTTGCACTCAGTGTCAGAATTTTTTTGGTTGGCTTTTCTCTCTTCATTCTTTATTACTTTTATTTCCTTTTTCCCGTAGTTTTTATAAGTTTTTGGGTAAAATGTGAATTAATCGGAAATTTTGGAGATGGTCTTTATTTGAGAAGTTTTTACGAACTTCCAATTCTGGGTAATAGGGATTATTCCAAATCCGAAATTTCATACGTCGCAGTTGCCTTAATAATTTTTTTGGGGCCGAATCTTTGGATTTTGTTTTTCTTGTTTTCTCGTTTGTTCCTCGTTTTTTCAGCGAGACATTACGTTTTATCTGTCGTTCATGTGCAGAGAGCTCGATGCAAGTAGAGTAGACTACACACACAACGCGCCGGAAGGGCAATAACACATGACACGAGACATGTACAAGACATGTATAGAGTGACATGGGTCACTCTCGAACTCCAAGAGGCACTGGAAAACGGTTATAAAATTGTTAAAATATTTGGCATTACAATAGCACACAATTTAAGGGTAAAACCCGGGGGGGTTGTTTTTATCTGCCACCGCATTATTTAAGCCATCGGTGTATTTTTGATCCACGCATAAAGCGGACGGCCGACGGTTTTATTCGATTTCAGAATCGTGCCAAAGACTTTCAATCGGTGAAACTTATTTTTAGATACGCATCATGTGCGAGTATCTGCGCCAGTATTTATGGACATGGAAAAGAAGAATGGGTCGGGCAACGCAACAAGTCGCAAACTGCAAAACAAGGAGAGCGAACTCTTTCAATCCGTCTGTGCGATGGAGTCGCTCAAATTAGATGAGGACTGTAACTTTAGGAATGTCAGTCACATTTGCCGCTATAAATGTAAATGCACGATGGGCGTCGATGGATTGAAATTCGCAATTTGTTTAATCTAGTTGGACCGAGTTTGTCCGTGGTTCCTTTGCTTTAGACCGAAGATGTACTTAAAGATTATCAGATGACGATGACAGCTTGGAATTTGGTTCAGGTAGGTAGGCTTTCTGCAGAACTTATCACGACGAATTTAAGTATGAGCCGAACTTGCTTAAAAAATTCGTTGACTGCGTATCTCTCTTACTAGCCACGCTTTGAGGCAAACGGGAGTGTTCGGGCCGAGTTGGTCTGTTGAGCATCATCATTTTCCATTCGCTTAAACCTCCCTGCGCAGTATAGGTACACTCTATTTCGTTCAGCCGACACCTATTGTTTTGTAATGTTGCAACTAATTTCCAAGTTATACAAGTTATACGACATTTTTACTGTGTCCAATGACGGCTCGTGCGAATTGGCAAACATGCAATTTTTTCCATTTAAACTTAGGCGAAACAACCGATCATTGTTGATGACAGCCACTGAAAATAGATTGCTTTGTATTCGTTTAAATGTGTGACACACAATGGGTGATTATAAATTAATCACCCTGTAACTAATGCACTTTTAGTGAACTCTCCATATCAGGTGTTTGTTTTACAAAGAATAGCGTTTAAACTGATTTGATACCAGGTAATAAGACTCCAGAGTCTGCGAATGTAAGTACGACCTTACTCTCGATGCTTTTTCGCGGCTTCTGGCGACTGATCTCGGTTATCAAAATACTTTTAGGAAGTTTCCTATTTTTTGGAAAGCAAATAATCTTTGATCTAAATAGGACCCTATACTCTGTTCCAGATAACATTGCACCTGAGTCGGACGAATACAAACCGTAAATGGCAACGGCTCGTCGCTCATCCTGAGCCGTGGTGTTCTCGAACGCTGAGCAGGATAGTCTCTTTGTCGGAGGTTCTATTGTCCGACTCGGGGCCGGACCCTTTTTCCACCGTTAGTGAACGACTCCCGGCAAAAAAATAAAATTTTTTTGTGCTTACGGTTTTTGATTTAAAATTCGTATTCTGCTGAACGTGTCGAGAAAATTGATACCAAACTGTTGGGGGGGGGGGGGGAATTGCATGCTTAATACATATGAAGCGGACATTAAATCAGAGGAATCACGCATCATATTTACTAAACGAGAATTTTTCTCCCAATAATTTGGTACCGATTTTCTCGACACGTTTAGCAGAATACGAATTTCAAGTCAAAAATTCAAAAATGTAAGCACAAAAGAATTTAATTTTCTGTCGGGAGTCGTAAAGGTTCAGGCCCCGAGCCGGACAATAGGGGAGTAAGTAAATTCCACACTTTCTTACCTATTCGTATGTAAATTCCACACCAACGCCTGTTCATTCCAAAATGTAGCGAGGGGCGAAAAAAGAAGAAATATTAGGTTAGGCTGACAAAAAGTTAACAAACTTGACTACGTATTCAAATAATCAAGCCTATTCCAACTTTTTACCCCCCTTTTACCTTTGATCACTGCCGTACATAAAAAAAAAAAAAAAAAAAAAAAAACATAATTTGGCCAAAAAAAGTGAGAAAAATCAAGAAAAACCCCCGAAATCCCCCTTGAATTTTTGCATGCAGCATTTTCACGGTCAAAATCGGCAAGACCGCCTAAAATTACATCAGGGTACTTAGTTACGAGCATTCAGAACAATTCATAAGGGAGTTATGACAATTTTTCAATCTGTTTTTCGGAATCTTTGCAACACTGTAACTCGAAAATACTACAATTTCGGACCCATGTTTATAGGAAAAAAAAGTCTTATTTTGACCCCAAAAATACGTGGTAAAAATATTTACTATGAATTTTGGGACACCCTGTATAAGAAAGAGTCTCACCATACGAGGTTCCATCTCTGATTGGCTGCTGAAAAGTGAAGAAGAAGAAGGGGTCTATGAAGCCTGGAGGCGCGCCTCTTGTTTACATCTTCATGGAACCATCTTCACTGCTGCCCAGCTTTGAGGAAACTTTCGGCATTTTCAGCTTGTACTGATGAAATTTGAATTAAAAATTGATGAAAATGTGTTCAGAACAGAATAAAATTCACGAATTACTTTTAAATAAACAGGTAGTGAAGCCAACGGGTATTGGAGGTTAGGTTGACCTATCAAAGATTACTTACACACGAATACATGTATAGGTAATCTTTGGCGGGACGATCGTTGGATAAAAATGTAAACAATAGAGGCGCGCCTTCAGGCTCCTCAGACACCTTCTTCTTCTTCACTTCTGTTCACGTGTCTTGACTCTTTCATAAATAGGGACTCTAAGTATAGGGTGATATAAATGGGGAAAGTACACCGTTGCCAAATCACACTAGCTGCTACTCGTGTGTCCCTACACGGCAATTCAGGGTGTTCGCACGATGAAGTCTACCGGTCGTGATTCAAACACTGTTTTCCCACATTGCAAACACGGACAAAGTGAGAACGTCGAATGCTGTCCATTCAAACACAAATTAATAAAGTATCGCCCTATCGGGTGTGCGGTGAACACGATTTTGTGTCAATTTAAAGTGAATACCCCTAGATTACTATCGTGCCATGTGACAACAATGGCTCCCATTTTTGTAGCCGCCAACGCAACACGGATGTAGCACTCAAATCATTGATCAGTCGATGTAATGATCAGATGCAATGGGCAATTTGAGGCGGTCTAATTTTTTTTTTTTTTTTTTTACAACTGTTATTACTCATGAGTCATGACATGATGCGTTAAAGCGCGCGTTACAATTCTTCAAATCACATGGCAAAATCACCCCGCGGCAAAACGCTGATCAGTGACGAAAGCGCGGATTATAAGGAGCTAGTAATAAGGAAGAGGCCGGGGAATGCATTAAACGAACAACTCAGATTCACGAAGGATTGTCTGATGATGCGCGGTTTTTGAGTTTTTAAATGGTTTACTTTTGCCATTCAAACCTATGTTTGGCGCGGCGTTCATTGCACCACCTAAAAATCGATTTTACGAGGTTTATACGGAGAGAATCCGTTGCTGTCAAATGACACGATGCGCCACAGACTCTGAGACGTCTGCAAAGCTTGTGTATTTTCAGTACGACCGTTTCTTGCGATAATCGATTCTTACATTCGTTATTTTTATGAGCTATGTTTGATGGACTACAATTCAACTTCTGAACGAATTTTAGGGATAATTCTTTTCCAGAAATTCGAAGCTGAGTTATTGGAGGATATTATTAAACTAGGATTTGCAGCGAGGAGGGATTAACTTTGAATTACCTACTCCAGTATCTATTAAAGCGTATGTTCCGATCCACGAATTTTCAAGACCAAATTGACGCTGCTAACTGGTAGAAACGATTGTTCCATTTTTTTTTTTTTTTTTTTTTTTTTTTTTTTTTTTTTTTTTTTTTTTTTCCCGGACGCCAATATCGATAGCATCAAATTCTTCAGAATCATCGGAGCCCCATTTTTCGGCAGGGTGCAGATAAGTCCTTTGACTTTGATGCCATCGATGCATGACCGGACAACATTCAAAGATTAATCGCATTTTTGCCTTCATAGGTTGCGATCAGGCCATTATGATCAATCCGAGTTGCCTTAAAAATACGCTCCTATGGGTTCAATTAGAGTACCTGTCAGTGACGTAGCGTGCAAGGTGGCAACATTGTGCGCTGTCCATTTAAACCCATGTAAAAGGTCGGAATGCAGAGGTGTTCACCGAACACCCGGGCGTATACAAACTGACTCCCGCGGTCAGAAAAAGATGTAAACTGACTCCCGTCAAAAAGGATTATAATCGTGAAGCTGGCAACACCGCGTGGATGTAAACCGACTCCCATTGTAAAACCACAGCCGGCGACTCCGCCTGACGATTCAACTGCAGTCGCTGCGCATATTAGAGTAAGGTATGTAAACTGACTCCCGTTGTATAGCCACTCCGGTGGCTCTGCGTCGGCGATCCACTTTAGTCGCTGCGGAGACCAGAGGAAGGTATGTAAACCGACTCCCGTTGTACAACCACTCCCACTCCCACTCCCACTCTCTGCTTCGACAATCCGCTGTTCGTTGAGGGTAAAAATGAAAAATATTGTGGTAACTTGCAAGAAAATGCTTTATGGCATCAAAACGCGCACAAATGTCACGGTAATCCAAACACGAAACAAGAAAGAACTTATCTCGGATCAGCATTGGGGGACATTTCCGGGTTTTTAAAATTTTGAGCTAATTTTGACGGCAACTACCGCGTTTTTTTTTTTTTATATAATAAACACTTTTTCTTTTAATTTACTCCAAGTTACAGCATTACTTTTCCTCTGGTCTCCGCTGCGACTGCAATGGATCGCCGAAGCAGAGCCGCCGGGATCGGGAGTGGCTGTACAACGGGAGTCAGTTTACATGCCTTACTCTAATATGCGCAGCGACTACAGTTGAATCGTCAGGCGGAGTCGCTGGCTGTGGTTATACAGTGGGAGTCGGTTTACATCCACGCGGTGTTGCCAGCTTCACGATTTTAATCCTTTTTTGATGGGAGTCAGTTTACATCTTTTTCTGACCGCGGGAGTCAGTTTATAACCGCCCGAACACCCAATAGTTCGATCTTTTTTCAAGGGTTTAAATGTACAAAGAACAAAGTTGCCAAATTGTACGCTACGCCACTGGTACCTGTGAGGTCCTCAACCACCTTCATAGACTTATTTTTAAACCGGAATTGATCTCCGTCTTTTCAACTAAAAATGACCAGTTGACATCAGACTGTTGTCAACTGATGTTCCCTGGTTATTTTAAGCAGGGTCTCTCTGCGCCATTTGACACGAGCGGATCTAGCAATTTGGCAACCATGCTTTCTTTCCATTTGAAGGCAGGAGGAAGCCATGGTCCCTCTGCTATAATCGACTGTATTTCATACATTCAAATGGGAAGAATCCACAGTAGCCAGATTGCTGGATCCGCCTTTGCCAGTCAGCATTTGTTTGCAAAGGACAGAAACAGGGGCTGAAATCACATGATATCTCCTATCTCCATCCTTTTCTTCCGAATGCGTTCAAATGTGCAAAGAGAGAAAGCGCAATTTCTTGCTACGGCTGCAACATCTATCCCGCGGGAGGTGTCACAACCAATGTTGCAGCCAGTGTTGCCATTTCTGACAGAAATTATCCAAATTTCCTATTTAATTTCAAATTAAAATTCGGATAATTTCTATCATGAATGGCAGCACTGCGACTGCAGAGTTCTCGATGACGAGTGGGAGAGAGGGCTTGCTTCCGACTCCGATAATCAGGAACGATACAACGAAAAAAGAGGAAGAAGAACCAGAAGCTTTGATATGGATGAGGAACGAAGGAAATGGAGCAATAGTACTGATAACTGGCGGTTTTGTCATCGATGACGGGGGAGGAGGAAAGGGGTCATTTATGCTGCCAGTTTATCCTAGAAATTTACTTCTTTTTTTCGAGTTCTGTAAAACTCAGTAAATTTAGAGCTGCCATTTTGCATATAAATAGCGGCATTTTTCAATTCACTGATGATTCCACCAGCTTAGGAAAGATTACGCAGCTCAGTTCAGTGTATGACTGTAATGCACAAACATACTCGTATCTGTAATATTTTCTCCACCGGTGGTCGGAGTCGTCGATGACTTTGAAAAATTTGCGGGTATTTTACGAAATTAACGGCGTTACCACAGCTGAGAACATTTATTATACAGACAGAGTTTTTTTGTGCAGTACAGTCATACACTGAACTGAGCTGTGCCATCTTTGCTCAACCGGTGGGATCATGGACGCCCGCAGGGGGGGGGGGGGGGGGGGGGGGGGCTGGAATTCAAAACAGTCAAAATTTCACGAAGAAAAATGAAAGGACCAAAAGAAAATGAGATGTGAATCTAAGGAGTATTATAGTTGACGAACTTTATTAGTTCATGTTGTAATTTTAACTCACTTTTTGCAAGGAATAGTTCTAGAACTATACATTTACTTACCATTTAATTATCTGTTGCCCGTTTTTCATAATATCAAACACGTCAAAATTATAATTATTACTTGGATACACCTAAAATGGCTTAATAATTGTACACTATTTGTATGGATGAAAAAAAAAGGAGTATTCCCTTTTTCCCCGGGGGGGGGGGAGGGGGTCCCCCTAGACCTTCCATTGGGGTTCAACAATTTTGCCCCTCCCCCTTGGAAATTTTTCTGTGGGCGCCCATGGGTGGGATCATGGGTGAATTGAAACATGTCATTAATTACGGATAAAACGGGGGCTCTCATAGTAAATTGAAGAATGTCAGTTGACGCCTAATATATTGGCTCAGGTAGGCAACCCGCAATGCTTGAATTATTTCTAATAAGTATTGCAGGTGGCCTACCAAAGTTAAAATCTAAGGCGTTATTGACTAACATATCTTATATAATAAAAGGCGACCGCTGAGAATCGCCGAAAATCGCGTTTTACTATGATCTCAAGGAGGCACGCGAGACCTCGAAATTTCGCGAACGGGTCCTGCGCCACCAAACGGTGTGCACATCGTGCTTCTTTTCCCAGCTTTTTTTTTCATCCCTTCCCGAGGGTGGATTTTATCGCGGTGTTTTACCCCATTTTTGGCCCTATGGTATCTGAGACGTCGAAATTCCGGCCCCCGATACTGCTCGGTTTTCGAAAGCGATCCAGCTCATCCGGATCGACCCAACCCTAAAAGCAACCCCTCATGGGGGATCTACCCTTCGAGATGGGTTGTTTTGGATCGCGGAAACGGGGGTCGAAGACGTTGTCCAGGTGATCGAGACTTCGCACGAGGGTAGTCCCGGGCTCCGCGCGTGGACTTTTCCACTCGAATTCGCGCGCCGCGAATATCATCCCCCTTCCAGGGTGGTTTTTTGAAAGAAGCGATTTTGCCGATTATTTCGGGCACCGGATCACTTTGGGCGGCGAAATTTTCCGTGAGGATCGTGCTCCGGTCGGGGGTGTCCGTGAGACTTCGCTCATCCCCCCGATTCACATTCTACCCCTGTTGGGGTGGGTTTTCTTACAGGGCGGAATCTTACCTCGGATTCTACGGCTTCGCTGACAACTTAATACGACAACCGGAGTCACGATGATATGCTTTTCCGGTCCTCGAAAACGATCGCGCTCATCCGGACCGACCCGATCTTAAAAACAACCCCTCACGGGCGATTTACCTTCCGAGATGGGTTGTTTTGGATCGCGGAATCGGTGGTCGGAGACGGTGACCATGGTGATCGAGACTTCGCACGAGGGTGTAGCCTCGGACTCCGCGCGTGGACTCCGCGCTCCACTCGAATTCGCGCGGCTCGAATATCATCCCCCGCTAAGGGTGGTTTTTTGGAAGCATCGGTTTTACCGATTATTTCGGGCACGGGATCACTTGGGGAGGGCGAAATTTTGATTGATGATCGTGCTCCGGTCGGGGGTGATCGTGCGACTTCGCTCTTCGCCCCCGATTCTTTTTCTACCCCCTGTTAGGATGGGTTTTCTCATCGGACGAATCTTATCTAGGAATCTACGACTTTGCTGACTACTAAATAACGCACCCGGAGTCACTCTGATATGCACGAATCGATCTTTGCACATCCGAACCTGTCCCATCGTTAAAACTACCCCTCGCGGGGAGTTCATTCCCGAAATCAGGTCAGTGGGCTTCTCGAAAAAAATCGGCGACAGCCGCGTTGAAATTGAGTTTGTGCAGAACTCTTCAGTAGGCGTAGCAGAACGAATCCACGTGCTGCGCTTCAAATTTTGAACTACCCTTTATACTGGGGCTGTTCGATTCTCGCGGAGTGGCTTCGGAGCCTAGATAGTGTGAAGGCCGAAAGTTCTGGTTTTTCGCGTGTTGTTTCTCCTACACGATGCGGGTGGAGGTTTTTTTTCCAAGCGGTTTGAACATAGGCGGACCATATCAGGGGCTAGGGGGAGCTGTAGTCCCCACCACTTTTTTTGGGTGGAGGGGCTAAAAATCGGGAAAAAGTCATCATTTGAGACTTGAAAAGCAAAAAAAAAAAAAAAAGAAGGTCATCACTTTTTAGCTCCCCCCAATTTTTTTGGTCACGGTCCGCCTATGGGTTTGAATAACATCCCCTCTTGAGGGGTAGTTTCATTTTTTAGGGGTTTTTGCCAACTTCTGGGACTTTAAAGTTTCTTTAAGAGGTATATTCCTGGATTCTTTTAGGAGTGCGCCGTGCGCAAAAAATATTTCACTTACTAACGCAGGGAATATTCAGCGGAGGTAGGGATTCTTTTTTATGTATCCTTCGCAGATTAATGGATTCTCTCCTTAGCTCGGGTTCTGATGTATACGATAAATTGGAAATGCATGTTGCTTGGCAACGTCAATCATTACTCACATCTTAGCAATGATATTGTTACCAGTTCGAATGCCTTCCGATTTATTTATACATGTATCATGTATCATCAGCTGTTTTAGAGTTGCTCATAGGAATCAATGCAAAACATACAATTTTTAACCTTTCATTTTCTTTAAACGTGTAATTATGGCGCGTGGGAAGATCAATCAGTCGCCGCAGCGTCACTTGCATTCTGCCAATGCTGCACTTTGTCCCTTTTAAGCTTAGGTATATGTATATGTTCGTATCCAAGGAGCATAGGCGGAACTGGGAAATTTTTTCTGGGGGGGGGGGCTGAGTTCCAAGGGATCTTAGAGACACCTCAAGACCGCCCCCCCCCAAGAGGGGTATACCAGGCCCCCCCCCCCCCCCCCAACTTACTTAGGCGTATGATGTACTTACAGTTACAGTCGACGAATTAAATAATGTCAGATAACGTCCTGGATTTTGACTTAAGTAGGCCACATGCGATGTTTTTTACTGTGATAGGTATCGCAGGTAGTCTACTTGAACCAAAATATAAGGCGGCATCTGACATTCTTTTGTAGACTGTAAGTACCTACATCATACACACCTAAGTTAAGATATGAAATAAATTGTACTCATATAGCTATTAGCTGGGGTGCGAAACAATTAGGCAATCACAAAATTAAATTATAAACATCATATACTGTAATATATATTTATTTGTTGTTGTGGGTAAACGTTTTTTTTTTTCCCAAAAATTTTCTGGGGGGGGCTTGGCAGACCTCGGGGGGGGGGGGGGGGGTAAGCCCCCTCCAGCGCCCCCCCCCCCCCTATTTCCGCCTATGCCAAGGAGTGCACTATAAACATCCAAAAATTCGACCCATGGGCGGAGCCAGCAATTCGGCAACTATGGATGCTTCCAATTGGAATGTATGAGAAAAAATCGATTGTTGAGGAGGACGGCCCAATATCTAATCTATTGTTTCTCATACATTCAAATGGGTAGAATCCACAGCTGCCAAATTGCTGGCTTCGTCCATGATTCGACCTTCTACGCAAGTATAACGGTACGAAATAAAATGTTGGTAAAATGCACGCGACAAACTGCAATCAAAATTACATCAACGGAATGAAACATAAACTCGATACTTAACTTCGGCCAAAAAAAAAGCTAAACTACCTACATCATTATTCGGCCAAATACGGAAACAAAAATGTCAATAAGTATTCCTGTGCAACTTTTAGAAATTACGGTTTGACTACGTACGATCATGAGTAAAATGTTAGTCCAACACAAATTACTCCTCACTTAAAACAATTTCCTTCTCCTCTACTAACGGAGAAGTAATAAAAGAAGTAAGTAAAATGTGTTGCGTACACAAAAAATCAGTGACATAGCGTGCAATTTGGAAACTTTCTACTCTGTCCAATTAAACGATTGTAAAAGATCGAATGGAGAAGTGTTCACCGAACAACCAATAGACTGTTTTAGTAGAGTGATATACCGTATCGATTGCCGTCCGAGGGCCTCTGGCTCCAAACAGACTCTGATTCAATGCATTTTCCCCATAAGCGGATTTTTGAACGGAAATTTAGACTATTAAATCAAAAAATTAATGCGACCTTTTTGCGATTATAAGTTCTACGTCCTCGAAAATGCTTAATTTTGCCTGGTTTCACCCGTGAAACTGCCAAAATCAACAAGATATTACGGATTAAACGATGCATTTGGAGGTTGGAATCACCAAAATGTTATTGTTTTCATTTGGTATGTTGTATTTTCAAAAGGCTACCCCTATCTTGTGATAGCTAATTCAAAGGAACATCAAATTCTAAGACTTTTGGCGCAAACCGGAGGTCAATATCGTTTTTCGTTTTAAATTTATTGAAGATCAAAGTTCGATTTGGACCCATTTTCAAAAATCATTACTCCTATGTAAAAAGTCAGAATTTAAAAAATCAGTAGTCTAAAATACTCTAAAAAGCAAGTACTTTCCTGAAAAAATACTGCTGTGGCATAAAAGTATTCAAAACATGATTTTACAGCCCCGAGACGTCGATAAAAAAGGCGTAAAAAAATGAGAATTTTGGCGCAAACCAAAGATCAATAGCATTTTTCGAATTCGAGATATCGATCTTTGAAAATCTACCTTTGACAATAAAAAAAGAAAATAAAAGAGGGAGAACGGACTTTTGCGCCACTCTGTAGACTCCGAACTTTTTCACAAAGGACACCGCGCTTTGCTTATGGGAACTGGCTCCCAGTCAATTTTTTTTAAATTGAAATATGTGGCGTAAAAGTGTCTCCTGAGAAAAAGCTCTCACGGGCGGAAAAAAAATAATGACAGGATCTCGAGGTATTCAGGTCTAAAGTTGGGGACTATTTGCCCGGTACTTCGTATTTTCGTACGTAGCAGGCCGCTTAACTGCTACGCCAACTAAGAACCTTCTCGGCCGAATCGCCCGACTCAGCGCGCATTGATAGAACTACTTCCTTTTGCAGTCCCTCCCAACTGCTTATTTGTTTACCCCACACCCACTGCTCTGCCTCGACGGCCATGCTTCCCCCCTCAATCAAAATAAATAAATCAATGAATAATAAAAGAGAAATAAACAAATAAACAAAAAAAAGGACGCAAAAACTAGATGTCAAATATTGCGAGAGAAACAACAATGAACTATTATTATCCGGACTACATTTACAATGAGAGAGCGAGAGGGAGAGAGCAGATAGTTCGCAGAGAAAAAGAAAATGTTGATGTAGGTAAGTAATCAGTTGAGGGAGTGGTCAAGATGAAGCATGGCCGTTGAGGCAGAGCAGTGGGTGTGGGGTAAACAAATAAGCAGTTGGGAGGGACTGCAAAAGGAAGTAGTTCTATCAATGCGCGCTGAGTCGGGCGATTCGGCCGAGAAGGTTTCCAGTTGGCGTAGTAGTTAAGCGGCCTGCTACGTACGAGAATACGAAGCATCGGGCAAATAGTCCCCAACTTTAGACCCGAATATCTCGAAATCCTGTCATTATTTTTTTTTTTCCCCCCGTGAGAGCTTTTTCTCAGGAGACACTTTCACGGCACATATTTCAATTTAAAAAAATTTGACTGGGAGCCAGTTCCCATAAGCAAAGCGCGGTGTCCATTGAATAGAAGAGCTGCAACGTTGCTAAAATTTCACGCTACACCACTGACAGGATCAAAAAAAAAAAAAAAATTTGGGGAAAAAAGCAGAAAAGAAAAGAGCAAAAGGAGGATTAATAAAAACGAAAAAAAAAAAAAAAAAAACAAAAAAAAAACCATTGAAAACACCACAAGAAAAAAGAAACAACAAAAAACGAGTAAAACAAAAAAAGAAACCGCAGTACCCGTCGGTAGCCCGACGGGCAATATGCTAGTTCTTTAATAATTAATCAGCTGTACCCACCAGTCAAATGAAACATTCTGGCAACCTTTGATAAATATCGCGGTGACCTCAATTAATGAGCTACTGTTGTCAACCATGGTTAAAGTTTATCATCGTTTTGAGAGAGCGCTGTGCGGGATTTAAGCGGATAATTATATTTTACTAGGCAGGGGTGGGTGATATATCTTATGACCATGTGATCTCGAATTTTTCTTCCGGTCTAATTTTTTTAATCGCGTTGATGGTGATACGCAGACTGTGGCAGTGCCACGCTTTAGCTGATACTTTTGATGTTTGCTTTATGAGCCGTGCTCCAGCTTCAATTCATCGAAGTTAGAATAAGCATTTCGGACCCATAGCTGCATTACGTCAGCGCAAAGCAAACTGACTGATTTGCGAATCTAAATATTTGGTAAATAACATCACCGGAGTACCATTGTTTATTTCCCCTCCTCCATCGCAGCTCATCCGATATTAAAATTCAAGACCAAGGAATGTTTCGCTGAATTCAAAGCTGACACACTTCCCTCTATTTTGAAAAATATTTCTTTAATGTAGATCTCACATGCGCTTAAACTGGATGAGTCTTTCTGGGTTCCTTCCTTTCGTGTGTTGTGTGTCCTGCCTGCTGTCCTTGTCTTCTTTTCGATCACGAGCGAGGGTTGTTGTGCCTGGCTTGTCCCCCCCCCCTCCCATTTGATAAAGAGTAAAATTTCTTCGTGCATGTTATTCTATGACGCCTAACTCACTGTGACGCGTATTGAGTTGTTTCCAGGGGAGGGGGGGGGGGCTCTAAATCTGCCGCCCTCAGATAGAACAGCTCAATATTTTATGGAGGTTAATTTTGAGCAAGGGTAAGTATGCATTTGGATTGGGAGTGGCTTGGTAATTTCTATCAAGTTACTATCAAAAGTGTATATTAGATAATACGTTCACCATCAATCATCACTTCTTATTGCCATCTTATGAAATTGATGGTGGGTAAGACGGAAGTTGGAAGTTACTTATACGATTGAGTATTGATGAAATTTTGAGTCAAGTTTACAAGCCGCCAAGAGTTTGTGTTCCATTTTATCATTGAATATACTGCACTACACAGGGCTTACGATCGAAGATTTTGCGAACAAATTAATATAGAAACATCCGTAATTAGCCTGTAAGGCGCAAGAGAAAGCACATAGCATCATGGCGTTAACCGTAAAACCTAAAAAAACATTTCGCAACTGCCAGGCTTCGGCGCAAAGTGGACAGAAGTTTGCAATTTTCCGGCCAAATAACGGCAAGTTAAAATCAAATTAAACATTTATCATCTTGAAGCTGAACTGGTTTGAGATTCTCTGTGTACATTTTACTGCTATAATTATGTGATAGAAATTGTTCAAGCGCGTTAAATTTAGTCTTGAAAACTATAAAACGACGAGGTTCGGCTATTTGAACTTTCTAATTTTTGATTGCCAAATCTGTAATCGTTTCACGCTTGTGCGGCGTCCTATAAATAAAGACAGGCGCGTAGGAGTACCGGAATCACTGTACAAAATGTAAACGATGAAAAAAGACGGGTGAACATTCCAGTGATAGGCTGTGGCGAGATGCGCATCTGAGGAGAGCCGCTAAATAAGAGTGAAATAGTGGAAGAAGAGGAAAAGATGAAGGATATTCTATGAAGTTGACGCTGAGTTTTGGTAGAGGGTGACGTTATAGTTATTATAGCAAGGGTTGAAAACTTCCATAGAGTTACAGCTATCTGAGGAGGAAAAAATAAGCTGGACCTAGTAACGGCGCGTGCATTTTAGCAACGTTGCATTTCATCCCTTGTAAAATACCGATTCGGGTGAGTGCCCGAGTGTAGCCCCAATATTTCGACCTTTTTTGTGATTTCAAATGGACAAACAGCAGAGTTACCAGATAGCGCGCGCTGCCACTGATCGGAGACTCTTAAATGCTAGAAATGCAGTATATGAATTCCACAATGAAAAAGATATAACTATAGGTATTTTGAATCCCCGCCAACGGGTATGGGAAAAAACGTTAAAATTTTGTACACATTTAAAAACTGGGAATACTCTTTTCATTAAAAAAAAATTGCATTTTGAAAAATGCCACTTAGAGGGATATAGTGCTGAAATGGCAAACAAATATTGCTATTGAAGCAAAAAATATTGCTTTATAGTTTATCAAAACAATTTTTAGTGAAGCAAGAAATATTGCGGAACCAGAGATATTTTCAGGATGTTAGTCCATCTGAGACTCAACAAATTCTAGGAGCAGCGAAAATGCCTGATTTTTTCAATAAATCTGACAATGAGATAAATGGAAAAGCTCAGCTCACTTGAGGCTGGAGAAAATGGGGAAATCGAAGAAGAATCGTACATCATCCTCTTCGAAAGTGAATACATTGCCAGTCTTTACCTGTACGCCTCTTATAATAATTTTTATACGTCGTATAATGCACCACCCTATACCAAGAATTAACGTAATTTCACGACACCATCAGGCGCAATTCCTGGCGGCTAGACGAATTTCTCATTTGCTTGTTTCAACAGGTGCGCTACAAAGTTTTAATTCCATTACCTTCTATCTCTATTTTATTGGGTACCTTTTATACTCGTCCTGTTATCCTAAGCACCATGTCTGCGACTCTGGGAGACCCTCAATTAGGTTCCGCGACAAAAAACATATCGTACATTTTCCTATTTTCTTGAATTTTTAAAGTTCTGCTCTTTCATTATAAAACAAAAAAAAAAAAAAAAAAAAAAAAAAAAAAAAAAAAAGGTGAGGGACATACGAGGTAGGCCTCTAGGCAACGAATGCATTAGTCCAGTTAGTGTTACATCCATCAAATTAATTTCTTTTATCTCCTCGAAGAGCCGATGATGGGCTCAGGTAAACGGTTTCTGTTTAGTAAATAGAATCACAGAAAGGTTAAGCGTACACCAAACTTCGGGTAAAGATTCGTTGGTAAAAGTTAAAAAAAATCGACTTACCAATCGGATTGAATCGTGAAATTCCACAATAGGTACAAGGCGAGGAACGAGGTCCTACAACTGCACCAGAGAATTGCGAGACATCAACAAACAAGAAACAACATTGGAGCCGAGATTCCCACTGCGGCGGAGCCCCCCAAGTCCCCTCCACCGTCCCACTATGACCCCTCCTCCAGGGTACTCCGGCTCAGATAAACACAAAGAGGCAGGGCATTCCTCCTCAACTCCCGCCTTACTCCTACAGGAACATCCACGCTACGTATCTTTTTATCTTGGCGATTACCCTCCTCCACTCGGCCACCCTTCTTCTCTGCGATACTCCGAATATCGGGGTTGCCAATCGTACGATTATTATTGTTCAATTTCAATGAAGGCTCGTGCAATTCAGCCAGTGGTGCAGCGTGCAATTCAACAACGTTTTATTTCGTCCATAAAACTCATGTGAAAGGCCGAATGCGCAGGTGTTCTTCGAACACTCATTAATTCGGTTTTTTTCATCATTTAAATGGACGAACTGCAACGTTGCCTAATTGCACGCTACACCGCTGAAGTTCGCTGCAGTGGTTTTTTTCCCTCGTTTAAATTTAGTTTAGTCGATCAATTTTGCAGGAAGCTGCCAGCCTCCCCAAGAATCGGTGGTTCTCAATCAACACTATTGCCATTTAATATGATGTTAGTTCCTTTAAGGTGGCCATATTCATTTGGACATTTTCAATTGCATCTGGAGGAATGTAAACAATATACCTATAGATCCACTCAGTTGACGTCAATGTCTTGGAGAATAGAGCTTGTCTATTTTTCGAGTTTAGGATTTTATGGCAAAAAGCAATCGCGTTGTACTTCAGACCCACGAACATTAAACGAACGTATGTGTCTTTTTTGAGATTTCTTAAGGCCACATTTTCTTGACCAATTCTGACAGCTGTTGTTTAGCATTTTGGCGGAGCGTAAGACGCCAATGGTATGTACATTCCTTTGTAGGAGCTTATCGCTACAAAACCACGAAGAGGGTTAATAAACTTGCGTTGAGTCCATTTAAATTGATCGGCATTGGTACCAAATTAAAACGGTTAAAACATTTAATTTGACCTTTGAGAAGTATAATTGTCATCATTATTCTTAGAGTTTTGCTAATTAAAATTGCATGACCTTCAATGAGCGAGCAAAATTTTAAAGTATGGATAAATTTAGTTGGTCTGACGCGGAGCTTAGCGATAATTGCATGCCTCATAGGTATAAGCACCATTATTTCGGACTAATTTTGGCCGCGGAGAAGGCCGCGCTCACAGTTGAGTTACGTTAAATTTGCACCATCGAGTGATAATATAATCAGCGGAGGAGGAGTGAAATACCCAAACATAATCATTTTACTCCTGACGCGAAAATATAAAAGGTGAAATTTTAATTAGAGGACACATCTCCTGAGCCCGTCTAAGTT
The DNA here is from genome assembly GCA_011764245.1 of Trialeurodes vaporariorum. Taxonomy (NCBI): domain Eukaryota; kingdom Metazoa; phylum Arthropoda; class Insecta; order Hemiptera; family Aleyrodidae; genus Trialeurodes; species Trialeurodes vaporariorum. Next base: position 50,231,339 of record VMOF01000111.1, read on the forward strand.
CACTCTCCGTAGGACGCTTCACAGAAAGGAACCGCGTCCAAAAGTTCCGCTCCACGGCTTCGACGTATGTATACTGTAATCCTTTGTGGGAGTAGAACAGTGTATATCGGCAAAGCTCCTCTTTGACTTTACGCTATCGCATACCTAGAGATCACCGGTAAAAAGTGACCACCGCTCACCTTTTTTGTTTTGGAAAAGAAACGTGTTACTTCGGTGGAAACGCTTCAACCTATTCGTAAGTATGAGCATCCACCACATCCTTCTTCAGAACATATTGCATATAGCATAGTTGTAAAACACGAAAAACACTTTTTTCCGGAAACAACCGCATAAATTTTCCATGTAATGGATAGTACGGTAATTTTTATCATTTGAACCACTTTATCGAAAACCATGACCATGGCTTGTATAGTCCCGCTATGTGGTCCACAGTTTTATTTTTTTGACACTCTTCTAGGTTCAAAGCTTCGAACGATGGCATGGATAACTGTTATATCTGGAATATGAAGAATTCAGAGGAGACCGACACGAGTTGACATGGTAGAACACAAGAGTTTATTCAAGAAGTGAACAGCTGATCCCAAAGCAGGGCTGACACCTATAACGGACTGTATCCGTTACGTAACATTCTAGCAATGCAGTGATACCAAACACTACAATTCTCCCACACTAAGAAAGAGATTTCTTTGAGAACAATTGTGGAACATTTGAACAATAACAAAAAAACAATAAAGGACAATATTTCAATGACTAGAATATTTACTTATGTACATAGTCTTTCAAATGATCAGGAGCTCTTCTAATTCTTGGTTGACGCTCAGATGAGGAAGTTTGACTAGACAATGGGAATGCAGCGGTAGAATTTGGAGTTGGCACTGGGAATGTGGAAGTAGAAATTTGAGTAGAAGCTGGACGCGTAGAAACTGCAGGACGACCTCTTCCAAGGGGACTTTGTAATTGAGAATCAGGGGAATCACGCATCTTTCCACGGGCAAGAGACTGAGACTGTTGTAGGGCTTGATTCCGAAATTGAGATAATCCTGATTTAGACACATGTTGATCCGGAGATAGATCAATGACTTCTGGCTCTCGAACTGGAGATTTAAATTGTGAAGATTTAGATTGAGAATTCTCTGCAACTGGAAAAAGAGATCTAGGCTGAGACGGTCCGGCAACTGGAGATCTAGGTTGAGAAGATTCGGCAACTGGAAAGTTACATTGGAAAGGTTCAAAAATTTGAGGTTGAGGTTGTTGAAAATCATACGTGCAAATACTATCAGAAAAAGATACCTTCTTTTTAGCCGAAGGTTGCTGACTAGAATTCTGACTTGTGTTTGGCGTTGGTTGTTCTTCAAACTTGGACGGAGATGGACTATCTTTTTTCTGTACCGCACGAAGTTGATCCACGTGACGTTTGTACACGTAACCATTATTAAGTTTGATTACATAGTGTAAACGGCCCAATTTTCTTTCAACTACTCCGAATTGCCATGTAGGTTTGTTGACTTTGTGGACACGTGCTATAACCTTTTGACCAATTGCAAAGGCTCGAACAGGATGAAATGATTTCGGATTTGCAGGAGGTTTTGATGGACGAATAGCATCAAGCCTAATTCTAATTTGACGGTTTAAGTAGTTCTCCGCAGGGCTGGAACCACTTGCTAACGGAGTCGCTCGAAACTGTAGAAGTATACGTCGAACTTTATCTTTGAGTGTTCCTGGCTCACTTTTCATTTTAGATAATTTCGCTTTGAGAATTTGAACATATTTCTCTGCTGACCCATTCGTAGCTGGATGGCCTGGCGCAGTAAAACTCTGGAATATGCCACGGGTTTTCAGTAAGTAGTAAACTCTTCTCCTGTAAAAATGCGAGCGTTGTCGGAGACAATTTTTT
>VMOF01000111.1:50233732-50263713 GCA_011764245.1 Trialeurodes vaporariorum
GAGACTCAACAAATTCTAGGAGCAGCGAAAATGCCTGATTTTTTCAATAAATCTGACAATGAGATAAATGGAAAAGCTCAGCTCACTTGAGGCTGGAGAAAATGGGGAAATCGAAGAAGAATCGTACATCATCCTCTTCGAAAGTGAATACATTGCCAGTCTTTACCTGTACGCCTCTTATAATAATTTTTATACGTCGTATAATGCACCACCCTATACCAAGAATTAACGTAATTTCACGACACCATCAGGCGCAATTCCTGGCGGCTAGACGAATTTCTCATTTGCTTGTTTCAACAGGTGCGCTACAAAGTTTTAATTCCATTACCTTCTATCTCTATTTTATTGGGTACCTTTTATACTCGTCCTGTTATCCTAAGCACCATGTCTGCGACTCTGGGAGACCCTCAATTAGGTTCCGCGACAAAAAACATATCGTACATTTTCCTATTTTCTTGAATTTTTAAAGTTCTGCTCTTTCATTATAAAACAAAAAAAAAAAAAAAAAAAAAAAAAAAAAAAAAAGGTGAGGGACATACGAGGTAGGCCTCTAGGCAACGAATGCATTAGTCCAGTTAGTGTTACATCCATCAAATTAATTTCTTTTATCTCCTCGAAGAGCCGATGATGGGCTCAGGTAAACGGTTTCTGTTTAGTAAATAGAATCACAGAAAGGTTAAGCGTACACCAAACTTCGGGTAAAGATTCGTTGGTAAAAGTTAAAAAAAATCGACTTACCAATCGGATTGAATCGTGAAATTCCACAATAGGTACAAGGCGAGGAACGAGGTCCTACAACTGCACCAGAGAATTGCGAGACATCAACAAACAAGAAACAACATTGGAGCCGAGATTCCCACTGCGGCGGAGCCCCCCAAGTCCCCTCCACCGTCCCACTATGACCCCTCCTCCAGGGTACTCCGGCTCAGATAAACACAAAGAGGCAGGGCATTCCTCCTCAACTCCCGCCTTACTCCTACAGGAACATCCACGCTACGTATCTTTTTATCTTGGCGATTACCCTCCTCCACTCGGCCACCCTTCTTCTCTGCGATACTCCGAATATCGGGGTTGCCAATCGTACGATTATTATTGTTCAATTTCAATGAAGGCTCGTGCAATTCAGCCAGTGGTGCAGCGTGCAATTCAACAACGTTTTATTTCGTCCATAAAACTCATGTGAAAGGCCGAATGCGCAGGTGTTCTTCGAACACTCATTAATTCGGTATTTTTCATCATTTAAATGGACGAACTGCAACGTTGCCTAATTGCACGCTACACCGCTGAAGTTCGCTGCAGTGGTTTTTTTCCCTCGTTTAAATTTAGTTTAGTCGATCAATTTTGCAGGAAGCTGCCAGCCTCCCCAAGAATCGGTGGTTCTCAATCAACACTATTGCCATTTAATATGATGTTAGTTCCTTTAAGGTGGCCATATTCATTTGGACATTTTCAATTGCATCTGGAGGAATGTAAACAATATACCTATAGATCCACTCAGTTGACGTCAATGTCTTGGAGAATAGAGCTTGTCTATTTTTCGAGTTTAGGATTTTATGGCAAAAAGCAATCGCGTTGTACTTCAGACCCACGAACATTAAACGAACGTATGTGTTTTTTTTGAGATTTCTTAAGGCCACATTTTCTTGACCAATTCTGACAGCTGTTGTTTAGCATTTTGGCGGAGCGTAAGACGCCAATGGTATGTACATTCCTTTGTAGGAGCTTATCGCTACAAAACCACGAAGAGGGTTAATAAACTTGCGTTGAGTCCATTTAAATTGATCGGCATTGGTACCAAATTAAAACGGTTAAAACATTTAATTTGACCTTTGAGAAGTATAATTGTCATCATTATTCTTAGAGTTTTGCTAATTAAAATTGCATGACCTTCAATGAGCGAGCAAAATTTTAAAGTATGGATAAATTTAGTTGGTCTGACGCGGAGCTTAGCGATAATTGCATGCCTCATAGGTATAAGCACCATTATTTCGGACTAATTTTGGCCGCGGAGAAGGCCGCGCTCACAGTTGAGTTACGTTAAATTTGCACCATCGAGTGATAATATAATCAGCGGAGGAGGAGTGAAATACCCAAACATAATCATTTTACTCCTGACGCGAAAATATAAAAGGTGAAATTTTAATTAGAGGACACATCTCCTGAGCCCGTCTAAGTTCACTCTCCGTAGGACGCTTCACAGAAAGGAACCGCGTCCAAAAGTTCCGCTCCACGGCTTCGACGTATGTATACTGTAATCCTTTGTGGGAGTAGAACAGTGTATATCGGCAAAGCTCCTCTTTGACTTTACGCTATCGCATACCTAGAGATCACCGGTAAAAAGTGACCACCGCTCACCTTTTTTGTTTTGGAAAAGAAACGTGTTACTTCGGTGGAAACGCTTCAACCTATTCGTAAGTATGAGCATCCACCACATCCTTCTTCAGAACATATTGCATATAGCATAGTTGTAAAACACGAAAAACACTTTTTTCCGGAAACAACCGCATAAATTTTCCATGTAATGGATAGTACGGTAATTTTTATCATTTGAACCACTTTATCGAAAACCATGACCATGGCTTGTATAGTCCCGCTATGTGGTCCACAGTTTTATTTTTTTGACACTCTTCTAGGTTCAAAGCTTCGAACGATGGCATGGATAACTGTTATATCTGGAATATGAAGAATTCAGAGGAGACCGACACGAGTTGACATGGTAGAACACAAGAGTTTATTCAAGAAGTGAACAGCTGATCCCAAAGCAGGGCTGACACCTATAACGGACTGTATCCGTTACGTAACATTCTAGCAATGCAGTGATACCAAACACTACAATTCTCCCACACTAAGAAAGAGATTTCTTTGAGAACAATTGTGGAACATTTGAACAATAACAAAAAAACAATAAAGGACAATATTTCAATGACTAGAATATTTACTTATGTACATAGTCTTTCAAATGATCAGGAGCTCTTCTAATTCTTGGTTGACGCTCAGATGAGGAAGTTTGACTAGACAATGGGAATGCAGCGGTAGAATTTGGAGTTGGCACTGGGAATGTGGAAGTAGAAATTTGAGTAGAAGCTGGACGCGTAGAAACTGCAGGACGACCTCTTCCAAGGGGACTTTGTAATTGAGAATCAGGGGAATCACGCATCTTTCCACGGGCAAGAGACTGAGACTGTTGTAGGGCTTGATTCCGAAATTGAGATAATCCTGATTTAGACACATGTTGATCCGGAGATAGATCAATGACTTCTGGCTCTCGAACTGGAGATTTAAATTGTGAAGATTTAGATTGAGAATTCTCTGCAACTGGAAAAAGAGATCTAGGCTGAGACGGTCCGGCAACTGGAGATCTAGGTTGAGAAGATTCGGCAACTGGAAAGTTACATTGGAAAGGTTCAAAAATTTGAGGTTGAGGTTGTTGAAAATCATACGTGCAAATACTATCAGAAAAAGATACCTTCTTTTTAGCCGAAGGTTGCTGACTAGAATTCTGACTTGTGTTTGGCGTTGGTTGTTCTTCAAACTTGGACGGAGATGGACTATCTTTTTTCTGTACCGCACGAAGTTGATCCACGTGACGTTTGTACACGTAACCATTATTAAGTTTGATTACATAGTGTAAACGGCCCAATTTTCTTTCAACTACTCCGAATTGCCATGTAGGTTTGTTGACTTTGTGGACACGTGCTATAACCTTTTGACCAATTGCAAAGGCTCGAACAGGATGAAATGATTTCGGATTTGCAGGAGGTTTTGATGGACGAATAGCATCAAGCCTAATTCTAATTTGACGGTTTAAGTAGTTCTCCGCAGGGCTGGAACCACTTGCTAACGGAGTCGCTCGAAACTGTAGAAGTATACGTCGAACTTTATCTTTGAGTGTTCCTGGCTCACTTTTCATTTTAGATAATTTCGCTTTGAGAATTTGAACATATTTCTCTGCTGACCCATTCGTAGCTGGATGGCCTGGCGCAGTAAAACTCTGGAATATGCCACGGGTTTTCAGTAAGTAGTAAACTCTTCTCCTGTAAAAATGCGAGCGTTGTCGGAGACAATATTTTTAGGATAACCATGCGAAGTAAAAATGTCTTCCAGTAATTCAATATTTGTCATGGCTGTTGGCGCTGATTTGATTATTTTGATTTCAGACCATTTAGACTTGGCATCGACCACAGTTAAAAAATGATGTTCTAGATAAGGACCGGCATAATTGATGTGCACCCTCTCAAAGTTACTTTCTGGAATTTCCCATTTATGGACTGGCACTTTCTGAGGAGATTTCTGAGCTAAGTTGCAAGCTTCACATGAACGAACAAGTCTTCCGATGTCAGTATTAATGGAGGGCCAATAACAATAACGTCTAGCTAATTGTTTCATTTTAGTAATACCAAGATGAGTTTGGTGTAATTCTGACAAGATTTTTGGACGGAGTTTAGCAGGAATAACAACTTGATTACCTCGAAAAATAATATATCCTTGGAGTGTGTATTCAAGATTGTCTGAGCCTTGACGGAGTTCTGCGAGTATCTGGGAAAGTTGCGGGTCGAAGAGCGTTTGATCTGCAATATCATTGCTGGTGACTTCAGGCGATGAAATTTGGTTCAAACTATGTTCATGGCAAGCTGTGGTTTCAAGATCTAAGAGAATTTGATTTCCTTGAGGGTTGACATCTGGAATAGAAAAGCGAAATAAATAATCGAGATTTGTGTGAAACTCATTTGGGCGATGTTTGACCTCGTAATGAAACGTAGATAAATATGCGGCGTATCTTAAAAGTCTGGCAGCGGTCATCGGAGGAAGTTTGGAATGTTGATGAAAAATTCTAGTTAATGGTTTGTTATCCGTGATGAGATCGAATTTGCGATCATATAGATACATAAAAAACATGTCGACAGCAAACGCAATTGCAAGCGCTTCCCTGTCGATTTGACTGTAGTTACTTTCAGCAGGAGTGAGCGATCTTGACACGAAGGCGATTGGCTTTTCTTCTCCATTTATTATGTGAGAAAGAACTCCTCCAATACCAGTATGGCTGGCATCACATGCTACACTAACGGGTAAGGATGGATTGTAAGCAACGAGTACTTGATCACTGGTTATGATTGATTTCAATTTTAAGAAAGCTGCTTCGCAATCAGCAGTCCAGCGGAACGGAGTTGATTTGACAAGTAACTGCCTGATTGGGTAGGTAATCGAAGACGCATTAGGTATGAATTTTGAGTAATATGTGATTAATCCTAAGAATTGTTTAACATCAGAATAAGTCTTTGGACGGGGAGCATTTGTAATAGCTTTGTTTTGCTTGGATCCTTGTAAATTTTTCCATTTTCGATGATAAATCCGAGAAATTTGATACGGGTTTTGAAAAAAAGACATTTAGGAAGATTAACATGTAAGTTGTTTTCCTCAAGTTTTCGAAGACATGATAGGAGGTTATTTTTGCATTCGGCAAGGGTTTTTCCATAAATAATAATATCGTCGAAGTAAGATTTGACACCTGGCAATTTGCGTAAGATTGGAGCAAAAATATTATGGTACTGGCTTGGGGCAGTTTTAATACATTGGCTTAACCGATTGACAAGATAAGTTCCGAGATGAGTTGAAATTGCTTGAACGTGACGGCTTTCTTCATTCATCTCTATGTGATGATACGCTTTATATAAGTCTAATTTACAGAAATACTTGGCTTCACAAAGATCACTGAGTAGCTCATCAACTTTTGGAATTGGACAATGAGAATCGACTAATAATGGGTTGACACTGGGCTTGTAATCTACACAGAGGCGGATTTTTCCGTTGGGTTTGGGAACAGGTACAATGGGTGAACCCCAGTCACATTTTTCCACGGGAGTTATGGCACCATCTTTTTCTAGATCTTTTAATTCATTTTCGACTGCTTTATGAAGAGCTAATGGTATATCTCGAGCTTTGAGAAAAACTGGTTTAACATTGCTACGCAATTGCAATGAACATTTGACATTTGGAATGCAACCAACTGATTGCTCAAAAATTGAGGGACATTGACTGATAATTGACTCAGTTGACACATCTTCTACGGAATGAATTTCTGGGGATTTTCCTAGTTCATCAAGTTTAATTTCAAGACGTCTTATCCATATACGATCTAAGACAGCTGTGTGTTGCGAGGGAACAACAAACAGGGTTTCCGTTGAAAATTTATTTTTGAACGCAACGCTTACTTTAAGCGCACCTAAAGGTTTGACTATTCCACCATCGTAGGTTTTGAATCTATAGGCAGTGGGACTCAACTTAGTGGACAAATTAAGGCTGTTGAAATCAGTTTCTGGCATGAGTGTAAAGGGACAGCCAGAGTCGACTTCAAACTTAGCGGGTTTTCCTTCGATCAATACAGTAGCATGATATTTTTCACTGAGATCATGGTTATTAGACAAACAATTTACTGAATCAATAACTTTACTAGAGGGAAAATTGACAAGATATGGATTACCTGAGATATGATACAAGTCTAAAGTAGGGTTGAAATCTTCTAATTTGACATCGCAGGTTAAATATTATAGCGTTTGGTCAAACGCGAAACGTAAAGTCCCAACAGAACGAAGAAGAGTTCACACACTATAATTACAAGAATCATTTTGTTTGGACCGTTTTGTTCTAATATGAATCTCTACCGAATTAACGGCTGAACAAAACCCTATATCGCCGTATACCAATCGTCTCCATTTGACTTCGTTTTGATACTTTTCTACTTTTCGACTTTTAATTTTATCTCGTAAGCGAGAAATCTCGTTTGCAAAATCCGGGAATTTCAAATGATTTGCCTCAAAACAAGTCGTGGCAACCTAAGAAAAACAAAAGATGTAACGGACCGTGCGGTTCGCAAATCAATCAATGCTACCAACCGCACCAACCACCGAATTCATCGGCAGCCGACTTCTGGAATCAGGAGGACAATTAATACTACTATTCTGTGCTCGTAGTGTTATTATTTTTCGATAAAAAGGATGAAAAATCTGATCTTTCATTACCTTAATCCTCAAAATTCTCCTTTAATTACCAAAACTTACTGGGCATCGAAGAGGCTCTCTGATACAACCCAGATTTCGTTGTTTACACAGCGGTCCCAGCCCTAACCTCTCCTAGTCTCCTCCTGGCATATGTATTTCCTATTCTATCAACTTTCAGCTACCTATTCATTGCTTATGCTCAACGTAATAAAATTACTCTGCTTGCGTCTGTAGTAGCTCTGACTCGTAAAGTAAGAGTTCAAAGGTTCAACAATGGGAACTTCTGAATAGACCTGTTCTTAGTGATGTGCTGACTTGCGATATACTTCCATCATGTTGTGATTGTATGTGGAATTCCTTTCTCCTAGAAATTGAGTCTCATCTCTCTACCTTTACATGTTTGGTTTCGAAGGTCCTAAAGGGAGTCAGCCCTCTTTCAATTTCAAAGGAATGTACTTCGCGGTCAAATTTTTTGACATCCTATTTAGTCCGCCAACTCTTGTCAAATGACCTTGCGCTATAAGCCATCATGCAATCAATGTAGTTACATCGCTCCATATCTATTTTCAAGTAAATTTCAAATACTCCGGGAAACTTCCTGATTGAGTGTCAATTAGTGGATATTTTGATTGATTCTGTGAAACCTGGACCTATCCAGGTCATAATAATCTAATTGGTCCGTATCGTCATTTTGCATGCTCAACACAAGAAGTTCTACAGCAGAGTCATTTTGAGTATCAGGTTCCGACAAATCGCGGTGCCTGAACTGCATCCAAAACCAACCGTTCAACGATGCGTGTTGATACAGTTCGGAAGCAGGCACAGCTACTCGTCAGAGCCCGACACTCAAAATGGTCTTGCTCTACTTGGGTTTAAGTTACACTTACAACTATCCATGATATACTCCTGACCTGTTGTTGATTAGGTGCGAATATGCTCTAACAATTAGCGGAGCAAGCTTCCAAAATTCATTAAAACGCATCAGTGAAGGTTGGTTGGCAATGAGCGGGAACTCTTAGCTAACCAATCGCTCACAGATGCGCTGAGTTGCAATGAGCAGAAACTCTTAGCTAACCAATCGCTCACCGATGCGCTTAGTGGCAATGAGCGGAAACTCTTAGCTAACCCTCACCGATGCGCTTAGATGTATCACGGATAGCTAATCCATCAATCCGTCCGTAAACTAAAGGCTAATTTTTAAACAGGAACGCTATGGAATGCTGCACTCTTTTCATGCGGTTAGCGGGCATGGTTCACACGATCCATCAGAACGGAACTAGCCAACTAATTTCTTCCAACTGCGGTAATTTTTTACCAGCCAAGAGTAACCCGTTCAATCTTCTTCCATAAATGAAAATATTAGCTTCCAGTTAGTTATCAAAAGTAGGTACCTACCGCAACCTTGAGAGGCTTCTCGAAACAATAATGCCAGCACCTTGACAGCTTACAACTTAACGAGCTTGAGCCGATCCACTTATCCTTGATCAAGTCAGTCAGATTCTTTCATGAGGTTAGAGCTCGTTCCGCAAGTGCAGGCAGAGCTCGACCGATAATCTTTAGCTATGTTTCAATGTATTCATTTCTCCAAAACCAAATTTTCCGTAGACTTATACAATGTGCTTTTAAGGCGCTCCTTCATGAATGGCTAAATCTCTTTTATTCAATATAATTTCATTCCATCAAGCCATATGGAAACTAATGTTGGAACGATGGCATACGGGCTTGGGCCACACAACAGCACCTAAAAATTCCAAAGATTATCGGTCGAGCTCCTTCGCCACTTCAGAACCCAGCTGTTGCACTGACCAAACAAGATTATGATGAGTTGAAGCAGGACCGTTTTGAGAATGAGGTTCTGACAAGGAGCGGTGCCTGCTTCCGAACCGCATCAACATGCTTCGTTGAGCAGCATGAGTTAGCGCAGAGTTTCAACTGGATGTTTATCAACCGCTCACCGCTGTGCCTTGATGCAGTTTGGAAGCAGGCACTCCTACTTGTCAGAGCCCGATACTCAAAATGGTTCTGCTATAGCAACCACCTGCTAATCAGGGCATCGGACCGCAGAAAAAATCGGTTCGGGTTCGGTTCGCGGTTCACACTTCACGAAAAAAAAGGTTCGCGGTTCGGTTCGGGTTCACGCGACTTTCCGGACCGCTCCGAACCGGTTCAGACATTTGTGAACCGGTTCGGAGCGGTTCGGTTCGGAGAAAATTTGGTCGAGTTCGAATATTTTCTCACTTCAAACAAGAATATTTTCCCCTTCTTTCTTTTCTCAGAACATTACTGTTACCGTGACTACCTTCGTTTTCTCAAAATGCATTAGCCGCAGTCTCACGTAGAAATCACCTGGTTTGTAGCAAGTGGGCGCTGACTGCAACCCGCGTATCACGTGACTCGGCATGGCACAGACTTTTGAGACCCTCATAACTTCAAACGAATCAGCAGACCAATCAACGTTCAGTTGCTTCAAACTAGTTTAGATGCGTGACTCTGTGTAATCTTTCTATGCGGAAAGTTGCGATTTTGAGATCCATCGAGTACCTACTCAGTACTCACAGAGTAAATGCTCAAACTTTTTGCTCTTTTCCCTTTACAGGTTTTTTTTTCAAGACCTCGTTTCTAAGCCGTTGAACCGATTCGAACCGGGTTCAGCCAGTCGGTTCGGTTCGGGTTCGGGTTCTCCGCCTCAGTGGAAAAAAGGTTCGCGGTTCGGTTCGCGGTTTGTAAATTCAGCGGTTCGGAGCGGTTCGCGGTTCACGGTTCGGTTCGGTCCGATGCCCTGCTGCTAATTGATGTTCTAAAAGCTCTCTAGGATCTAAACTGTCGAGTAAGAAACTGTCACTCGATTTGTCCGTTCAACTATTAGAAAAATCCAGCATACCTTAAACTCAGTGGCATGATTAAAATACCTGATTCATGCTTGACTGTCTAGATTTGGGTCCTTCAAGAAACCCTCTGTGTTCCAACTTTAAAAAAATGTTATACAGTAGTGACAAGCTCAACTGCCCTTAAATATACTTAGCATCAAGTTTTGCAGAGCAAGCAGTCAGGGAGAACGATTTCCGCTGACTTGCAGCTCAAGAATTTTTTAGCGGAAATATTAGGGATTCCTTCATCTCAAGGCGCAACAGTGAATGGCAACATTAACTTGAAAATTCATGAGCACAACCAATAATAACAAATCGAAGAAAGTGAGAGGAATTCGTGTATCACTAGCAGAGTTGGTCAGAATATGGTGGTAATCGATTACACGATTTCATGGTAATCAGGGATGACTTTTTACAAGCCATCTATCATATTAGTTGGAGAAGATTTGGATCTAACCTAAAAGACCCTAAAGTTTACTATTTATCTAGTAAGAATAGGTACATTTAATTACCATCCAAAGGTTTGACGATTACCGATTAGCCAGAAATCGTGTAATCAATTACGCTCCTATTTGCCCGACTCTAATCACTAGGTATTTTTGGAAATGCACTGATTCCATGGAAGCTTGATGGAAGTCTTCAAACTAAATGAAACTCAAGAGGAAACTTCAGAACTTAAAGAACCGGCAACCGGGGTTTTGACAAACGTAAAATAGATTCAGCTTGCGTTTACACAAAATATGGGTAATGGGCAACAACATTTAACATATTAGGTACAGGTTGTGAATTCAAGTGTGCGAGCTTGAGTTGATATTCCTGGTAGAACATGCTCGAAAAATAAACAAAGAGCACACCAAGTTAACAAAGTGATGAAGACTGAAGAGTGAAGAGGTCATTTTGGACTGTTTTGGACCAAAATTGAAAACACAGAGTAAACAAGAGTCGCAATTGAATGGAAGGCCTGCGTGGTCAACGTAGATAAGGGATCGGAACGCGGGCTGGCCTCTGATTGGCTGCAACGGGTGGAGCAAAAATGACTCGGGGTATAGGGAAAATAACTCGGGATTTTCGTTCCGGGGCGTTTATCTCGAAACCTAAGCAAAATAATATATAAACAATTTATACGAGTCGATTCAGCAGATTTTTTCAAACAATTTGATAGGTCATAAGTGCCACTTTATTGCAAATTCGAAAAGACTGTTTCAGTTTAAAAGTACGCACAATAGTGTGATTACATGCTTGGCGTGTGTTCGACCAGAGTTTGAGTAACTCACTATTGTGCGTACTTTTAAACTGAAACAGTTGTTAAGTATGTAAATTTATTTGTAATTAGTGCATCACTGCGTGCAGCACTGTTTTAAGTCTCTTACTGCGCATGCGCGCAGACTTGTTATATTCTACCGATCATCGTCATGTCGCCTTCACGTGTATAGAGAATAAAAACCAAAGTATTATCCTTTTAATCCGTTTTATCAATTACCTAATCCATTCCATCTAATCGTTCAATCAAATATCTTAACATGGTAGCATAATCGTGGTTTCGAAAAATCGTCGCCGGCATTTCCGTTCTTTTTTAAATGTTTCGTGTTTTTCAAGTTCACCTGTGCCTGTTTCGCGTGGAAATCTAACCTCGTGTTCCTCGTGTCTATTCTGTGTTCTTTTCACCATGTCAGATCCCGACCTCATCAAAATTCCAATATTCGATGGCAAAGATTTCACAAGATGGGAATACAAGATCAAGCTGCTGCTCCAAGTAAAATCATGTAATGAAGTGATTGAAGTAGAAGAAAAACCTAACCAAACGAAAGCTGAAGATTGGGCCGTCATGGAAGCTAAAGCTAAACATTACCTGGTTAACTCAGTGAGTAACAATATTTTTGATCTCATTTGCAACGAGAAAACTGCAAAGAAAATGCTTGAAAAACTAGCATCAACTTATCGTCTGAAGTCAACTGCAGTCCAAGTTCAATTGCGTAAAAGTTTGCTTGAACTCAAGTACGTTGAAAACGAAGATCCTAGTCAGTTTTTCCTTGAATTTGAAAAACGTTGCAATGATTTATCTAATAGTGGTGCTGTAATTACTGATGTTGAAAAGCTTGCTTTGTTACTTGCAGCTTTACCTCATTGTTACTCACATCTCAATGATGTCGTAGATTCTATTACTACCGACAAAATTGAATATGTCAAAGAAAAGATCAATAGCAACTTCCGATGTTTTGGTGCCAATAAATCTGAAGAAGCGATCAATGCTTACAAAGTTAATTCTAAAACTTATCAAAGAGGTCAAAGTTATCCCGCTAACCGTCAGTCAAATCGCAATTTTTCAAATGGTCATCGTAATAACTTTAATCATTCTGGTCATCGAAATTATTACTCTGGTGGTCATCAAAATTACAATTCTAGTCATCGAGGTTACCATAACCACAGCTGTGCCAATCGTGGTTATCCAAGTAATCGAAACTCCAACTCTGGTCACTCAAATTATCACAATGTCAACTACGGTCATTCAAACAATCAACATTCAAACTCTGGTGGATGCAATGGTCGATCAAACTGCAATCATTCTAATTCTCACCCTCAAAATGGCAACTCTTACAACGATGGTAGAAGCAATAATCATCAAAATCGCAACCAACATTCGAGTCCGTATCGCCAACCTAGAGGTCGTTCATCCTATCGTGGAAATTCTTATAATCGTGGTCAGCCCAGTGTTAATCATGTCGAAGCCTTTGATTCATCTCAAGGTAATTCTTTTCCTATTTCTGTTAATCTCAGTGATAATTCTTGTGATTCTGAAGATTTTGAATGGATTGTAGATTCCGGTTGTTCCGATCATGTAATCAATACGAGCAAATATTTTTCTGATTTTATTATTTTAAACAATCCACTTAAAATTAATTTGGCTGATGGCTATACCATAGAAACTAAAATTCAGGGTACTATCAATGCTTTTTATAACGTCAATGGAGAAAAGATTCCTGTTATTATTTCAGATGTGTATTATGTTCCAAATCTTGATAAAAACTTGTTGAGTGTTTCAAAACTCTCTGACAAGGGTAATTTTATGATTTTCAAAAATAATTGTGCTAAAATGTTCAATAATGAGAACAAATTAATCGGAGTCACTCTGCGTAAAGGTAACCTATATGTACTCAAAGCCAAAACTTCTTTAGAAAATGTGTCAACTAAATCAATCGATACGGCAAATATTCAATGTCATTTAAGTCAGTCAACTAGTATTTTAACCAAAGAAGAATGGCACCGAAAAACTGGTCATCTCAATTTTAAAAACCTCCAAACTTTAGTGAAAAATAATTTAGTAACTGGCCTTCCATCTCACCTAGGTACAGAATTTATTCAGTGTGAAATCTGTCTCCAAAATAAAATGACTCGTTTACCTTTTGCAAATAATCGTTTCAAATCAACTAATGTTTGTGAATTAATACACACGGATGTATGTGGCCCTATTTCACCCTTAGGGTACAAAGGTGAAAAATATATTGTTACTTTTACAGATGATTTTAGTAAATTAAGTAAAATTTATGTAATCAAGACCAAAGCCGAAGTTTTTAATTGTTTTAAAGATTGTGTAAATCATTGGAAAAATGTAACAGGTAATAAAACTAAAAAAATGAGATGTGATAACGGTAGAGAATATATCAATCAAAATTTTTACGATTTTGCAAGTCTTGAAGGATTCGAAATCAAACCTCGCCCTAGGTAAACTCCTCAACTCAACGGAACTGCTGAGCGACTCAACCGTACTTTGTTAGATAAATGTAGATGCTTACTAGCGGAAAGTAAACTATCTAGTATTTATTGGCCTTTAGCTATTTTAACTGCAAATTTTTTAAGAAATCGTACTCACATAGATCCTCAATTAGGTATCACTCCTTATGAAATCTTTTTTCAGAAAGTTCCTGATCTTTCACATTTGCAAATCTATGGGTCTACTGCTTTTGCTCATGTTCCGGAAGCACTTAGAATAGGTAAATTTTCTCCCAAAGCATTTAAAGGAAAACTAGTAGCTTATGAAGAAAATGGTTATTGGATTTTAGTCAACGGTAAAGTTATCCTGAGTCGGGATGTTCGATTTATCAATGATAATTTTCATAACATCGAGTTAACTAATGAACCATCCTGTTCCAAACCAACTTTAGATTCAAATGAATCAAAATTTGTATCAATTTCTACTGAAAATTCTTGCTCTAGTCAACCAAAACCTGTAAACATTCCTGTAACTTCTCCTGTTAATAATCCTGTTAATAATCCTGTTGATAATGTAATCGATGATGAAATGGAAATTTTTCAAGATGCTTTGGAAGAAAATGTAGAAAATGAGCCACTTGTTGTTCCTGAAATAGCTCCCCAAGTTAAAGCAAATAACGATGTTGTTTTATCGTCTAGACCTAAGCGATCAATTGTAAAACCTAAAAGATTTGCAGATCATGTAGTATTCATTAATTTTGTAAACGCAAATGTGCCTAGCAATTATGAAGAAGCTATAAATAGTGATTATTCGTCTGAATGGAAATGTGCCATGCAAAAGGAGCTCGAAAGCCATGAAATCAATCAAACTTGGCAAATAGTCAGAAAACCTTAAAATGCGAACGTTATTGATGGAAAATGGATTTTTTCAATTAAAAGTAAAGGTAAATTTAAAGCTAGGATAGTCGCCAGAGGTTTCCAACAAAATGTCATAGAAGATTCAGAAATTTACTCGCCAGTCGCTAAAAGTATTTCATTTTAAATTGTTACTCTCTCTTGCAACTGTCGAAAGTTTAATTATACATCAAATGGATGTTGAAACGGCATTCCTCCATGGCGAAATAAAAGAAACTGTTTTTCTCAAACCTCCTGAAGGAATAAAATTACCTAACGGCTGTGTTCTTAAATTAAATAAAGCCCTATATGGTCTACGCAACTCATCACGTGATTGGTATGAATGTTTTCATGTTTTTATATGTTCCCTTGGTTTTAACAGATCTAATTATGATTGTTGTCTGTATGTTTTAAAATGCAATGATGATTCGCTAATGTATCTTTTAATATATGTAGATGATATTTTACTGGTTTCAAATTGTAATTTTCTGCTATCTAAAATAAAAGAATCTTTATCAAAACGCTTCAGAATGAAAGATTATGGAGAAATGGAAAAATATTTAGGAATTCAAATGGTACGGGATAAAGGAAATAAAATAATAAGGCTTAACCAAACAGAATATATTGAGTCAATAGCCGATAAATTCAATGTTACTCAATCAAAACTGTTCAATACTCCGATGGAAATTAATTTAAAATTGTTACCAGCAGAAAATATAGTAAATGAAACCGATTATAGAAGTCTGATAGGTGCACTTTTGTATGTAGCAATGAATACCCGTCCTGATGTTGCTCATTCAGTCAATTTTTTGTCCCGTTTCCAAAATAGTTGCAATGAAACGCATTTCCGTTATGCACTTAGAATTTTAAAATATTTGTACAAAACTAAAGATGTTAATTTGATTTTTAATGTTAAAATGTTAATGTAAACCAAAGTCTGTCATGTTATGTAGATTCAGACTGGGCCGGAGATATCTGTGATAGAAAGTCCACTACCGGTTATGTTATTTTATTTTTCAATAATCCAATTTTTTGGAAAAGCCGAAAACAAAACTGTGTTACCAAATCGTCGACAGAAGCCGAATATGTTGCTTTGTCTGATGCAATTTCCGAAATTATTTTTTTAAAAGGACTCCTAAAGGATTTGAATATCCACATTAATGAACCAATTTCTGTTTTTGAAGACAATGATGGCGCCGTAACAATTGCAAACAAAGGTAATATGTCAAAGAAATCTAAGCACATTGAAGTGCATAATCATTTTGTACATGAAAATGTTTTAAATAGATCAGTGAATGTCCTTAAAATTGAATCTGAAAACAATATTGCCGACATTTTAACCAAATCTCTCGGTTCTGTAAAATTTACTAAATTCCGAGAAGCTCTAAATCTTACTTACGTCTAACTTTTCATTGAAAACTTCTTGACATCAATTTTTTTGTGTTATTTACCTACACTTTTTTTGCTACTTCTCTTTAATTTGTTTTACTTGTTTTCATCTCAATGTTCCTTATTACACTTAATTTCTCAAGTTTTTTTTTAATTAAGATAGAAAAAAACTTAACAAATCAAGGAGGCGTATGTAATAACTCATTAATTAGTTTTGAGTAATTTAATTTTTTTTTCTCTTCTCTTATCGTAAAACAACCAGCGCTTATTGTGAAATTTGTTTCAGAAAAGAGCCATTCTGAAGCATATTTTACAATATTCCTTTGAAGAAATGTATGTTTACTATGGCTCAGTAAATATATTTTTTTTTTTCATAATCTCTTTTTTTTCAGCGCAAACCCTTTTTTGTTTAGAAAACCGAATAATTCTGAAAAGTTAGAAAATTTAAACGGCAAACTGAATTTGTCATTGTTATTTTTTTTAAAAATTTCTTTACGCTAAAGACTTACCTAATGGTTCCTGAAAATTGTTTTTATCATTAGTTTATAAGTTATTTTTAGATATTTCTTTTTATTATCAAATAAATTTAAGGAGGCGTGTTAAGTATGTAAATTTATTTGTATTTAGTGCATCACTGCGTGCAGCACTGTTTTAAGTCTCTTACTGCGCATGCGCGCAGACTTGTTATATTCTACCGATCATCGTCATGTCGCCTTCACGTGTATAGAGAATAAAAACCAAAGTATTATCCTTTTAATCCGTTTTATCAATTACCTAATCCATTCCATCTAATCGTTCAATCAAATATCTTAACAACAGTCTTATCGAATTTGCAATAAAGTGGCACTTATGACCTATCAAATTGTTCGAAAAAATCTGCTAAATCGACTCGTATAAATTGTTTAAATATTATTTTGCTTAGGTTTCGAGATAAACGCCCCGGAACGAAAATCCCGAGTTATTTTCCCTATACCCCGAGTCATTTTTGCTCCACGCGTTGCAGCCAATCAGAGGCCAGCCCGCGTTCCGATCCCTTATCTACGTTGACCACGCAGGCCTTCCATTCAATTGCGACTCTTGTTTACTCTTTGATTGAAAATATACATATGTAAGAGGTTATGCTCTGCTTTCACAAATGTAAACAAAACGAAGAAATTGTTATTTTCTCGCTCATTATATCTCAGCAAAAAGGACATTTGAGAACAAACTAAAGAATGGTCAGAAAACTAGTCGTATTTAGCTTTCAAAGAAGACCAAGTTTCTTTACATCGGACGCGGATTTATTACTTCAAAATTAGTTTGAAAGTCGCAAGTTCCCAGTCCTTTTGTTTACGGGCCGGATACGGCCATGGACTAACTTCTGCTTCACAGTCAGTCACTGTATTCGCTTTACAGTGGCTATCTGTAATTCGTTTACATGCTCAGCGCTGAGAGACCGCAGCGGCTGCCCTGCGAATCACAGTAGTTCCGCAAACCGCTGTTCAGAGCGCTACGGTCTGGCTGGACTAACCAATGACTCGCCATGGTCCGATTTCTTCTTACCACTGAATACTATGATCACTTTTTCATCCCCTTATTTTGCGGGACATACTATATCGTTGACTGTCTTTTTCCTAAAGGGGTTTCCTCGCTATTCTCTTCCTCCTGACAGCTTTCTTTCCTTGCATTTACACCTCGAGAATTCGCGCATCCATTCATTTTTACAAACAAATGAATGGATCGTGGGATCTTCGCAGTAGGAACAGCTGTGCATTACGATGTGGGATCAGTCTAAACGAACTTATTGGACGGTACCACGTCAGTAAAAAACAGTCGTGATATCTCAGCAAAAAACGCCTGGCGGCGTGCTACGGTGAACGGAAAGTCCGGGCATACATCTCGTTCGCTCGAATGGCCAACTCTTTCTTCACCCCAAAACGATCCCGGAATATTTTCGTTTCTGATCTGATGATACTGCATCTCAAAAACTCGACTTCGTTCCGATTCATGCTCTACAGGCACAGTGATATCAGGAACGAAAAGTCCTTTCTTTGATTCTCTTCTCCCGCTCTCTCTGACAAATACTATGTATGATAAAATCGCCTTCAATTCGACGGTTATGCTTTTCCACGTACACCCACTTTTTTGAGCTAGGTAATAAACTAATAACAGATCAGTTTTCATCGAAATTAATTCGAAAGGAGAGGAGAGGGGGAAAAGGGGAAAGGGAGGGAGACTTGCCGTGACTTTTTTGGGGTGTAGTATTGATGTGTGTACAGACCCTTCGTCCTTTGTAAATTGAGTGATCACGCACAGAGCAAGCAAGGGCCATCCAGAACACACTTGTGGTCGAGGAAATAAGCGAGGAGGGGGGCATTTCCTAGAATTAGTAGTTTTCAATTGCACTACGACTTTGGACCGAAATAATTTATTTTATCGGATTCGCTGAGGAGGAGGGTTGCTCCACTACGGTGTCTCCCCGAAATTCACCCCTAACAGCAAGGTGCAAAGACAAGGTGTTATATTGCATAGCCATTCGTCTATTAGTCACGGCAAGTCCCCCTCCCTTTCCCCTTCCCCCCCCCTCTCCTGTCCTTTCGAATTAATTCGATGAAAACTGATCTGTTATTAGTTTATTACCTAGCTCAAAAAAGTGGGTGTACGTGGAAAAGCATAACGTCGAATGAAGGCGATTTTATCATACATAGTATTTGTCAGAGAGAGAGGGAGAAGAGAATCAAAGAAAGGACTTTTCGTTCCTGATATCACTGTGCCTGTAGAGCATGAATCGGAACGAAGTCGAGTTTTTGAGATGCAGTATCATCAGATCAGAAACGAAAATATTCCGGGATCGTTTTTGGGGTGAAGAAAGAGTTGGCCATTCGAGCGAACGAGATGTATGCCCGGACTTTCCGTGCACCGTAGCACGCCGCCAGGCGTTTTTTGCTGATTTCACATTACGAGTATTGTTCTGGCGGAGTAATGTAGAGATGTACACTTTAGCAATATATCCTCTACGCTGGCATGATGTACAAGCAGAGCCATAAGTCCTGCGTCGACGATTCGACGCAACCCGTACTTCACATAAAATTAACGCTCTCTTATCTTTATTTTCTTTTGTTCTCTCAAGACCGAGAGAGGTTCAGGCTACGTGTAGCGCGGGTTGCGTCGAATCGACGACGCAGGACTATTGGCTCTGCTTGTACATTGGAGTTTGTAACGATCAGTTTTACAATCATTTTGACGATGGTCATTGCGACCACAAACGGTGACAGAGATCAGCAATTCCTAGGCGAACATAATCTACTTTGCTGCGAGATCGATAACGGTTGGATCGTTGGTGAGATTGAGGATGCTTCTTACTAGAGTTGAAATTTCATCTATACTTTGACCTTGACCTATAGCTATAAGACACTTTGTTAACATTTTCTTCACTTTGATTTGGTTTGACATTTGAAGAATTGGACGCTTTAATTTCTAGGTTATTTAAGCTGGATACTTCAAGTGATAAAGCTTTGGAGACAGCCATATCGAAATCTAAATTAGGTTCTGCAAGCAAGATTTCCTTAATGTGGGGACTGTGAATTCCTCTGATGAATTGAGCACGAAGGAAGGAATTTGCAGTTGACTTACCACATTCACAACTGAAGGCGCAGTTAGGAAGGAATTTTCTTGAGCGCGGTGACATAATCACCAATTGTTTCATTCGTTGACTGAATCCTAGATAGGAACCTATGCTGTTCAATGAGGATATGGGTTTCGGACTTAAATACTTTTCCAAAAGTTCGACAATTTGCTTGTAAGTAAGGTCTTCTAACTTTAACGGGGCTGAGGTGGATTTGATGATTTCATATGTATCACTACCTGCACAGTTGAGAAAGGTGGTTTTTTTCAAGGCTTCGTCGCTGTCGATGTTTTGAAGTTTGGTGAAATTTTCAAATCGTTCGCGGTACTGAGAAAATTTGTCCACGTTTTTATTGAATGGCTCGAAATTGACGATCACTGGCACGTGCTGTGCTGCTGGCTGTTGAACTTGGATTTTGTTCAAGGATGCGGTAACCGCGTTCATGAACGTTTCGAACTGGACTTTGTTCATTTTCGCGAAAAAAACGACGCGAAAGGACACGATTACTAAATAATTACCGACTTTTATTCTCGTCGCCAATTGTTATATCTGGAATATGAAGAATTAAGAGGAGACCGACACGAGTTGACATGGTATAACACAAGAGTTTATTCAAGAAGTGAACAGCTGATCCCAAAGCAGGGCTGACATCTATAACGGGCTGTATCCGTTACGTAACATTCTAGCGATGCAGCGATACCAAACACTACAATAACTCTGCGATTTATCGCTCAAGCATCGCGTTGTTCTCTGACACGAGCAGAGGGTCAATCGAATGCGACCGCGCACCTTTTTTATTTGCAGCTCAAACGTTTCCTCATCGGTAGATACGCTTATGCCAATTTTTAATACGTTTGCATGCATGCAGCTGCTACCGCTATGTGTACAAATTTCTGTTCAAAATTTTAAATTTTAAGCCACTGAATTAAAACTGGAAAATGGTCAGAGAAATTAGTTGTATACAATTGAGTAGTAACGTTTGAAATATTGCTGTAAATAATTTTAAGGTGGCTGTTGTACATTGCTGTACATAGCGATGGATCTATGGCTGTTCGTAGAAGATATTCGCAAAACAAAGCATCAACAAATTGTTTTTCCATTGGTTTTTGAGTATTAAAATTGAAATCTTCAAGATCTATGAGGTGAGCTGTAGATGGTATGCGTTTCTTCACCAGGTTGAAGTTGGCAGTTATCATTTTCTAACGTATATTTGGTGACTTATATCCTGATAAATTGTATGACCTTAAAAACCCAAAACCCCATGGGTTTAAGGAAAAACCGCCGTCAAGTCTTAACACTAATTGTTTTCACCCCCAAAAAAAAAAAAAAAAAAAAAAAATTAAAAAGGCAATTTTCATCGCTGAAATACTTATGATATCTGTTGCGGTCAAGTCTCTGGTGTATTTTGATTTTACCTCTTAAAATCGAAGTGCCCATTCAATTTCTCGCCAAAATAAGGATGATATCAACACAGCGATCAAGTCACTTTAGGTGCGTGTTGTCTCCTAAAATTAGCCTGACACATATGTACAGCTAAAATCCCTTCACTAATATCGATGCAACTGCACCAGCTTTACTTACTTTTGATTACTTGCCGCATGTATTGACTTTGATTAGCGGCCAATTAGGCTTGCTAAAAAGAATACTGCTTCTGGCACCAGTTCACGCCGATATTTTATAGGGCAGACGAAGTTCATGGCTCCTTTGACTCCGGGTGTTCTGGCCGAGAAAATTTCTACAAAAATTTTTAAGAAAAAAAAAAGACTTGAGCCGGCATTTTTTTACTCCCATTTTCTTGAACCGCTGGTCGGAGGTTGAAATTGACACTATATTGGGGCATGCAATTGAATGAGGATTTACAAGAGCTAATACGTTTGGAAATGCCCACTTATCAGATGTCTCCTCTTTCTATCCACGGTGAATTTTTTATGTAAAGGGCTCAAAGCTTAGTAAGGAACATATTTTGAGTCATACATGAGCTCATCTTTAAAACTATACACCATCAGTGGTTTTGAAAGTTAAAACTTAGGAAAAGAAGAAAAATACGTTCTTCTTTAGGAGACCGTTTATTTCTTATTCTTTTCTGATTTTTCTCGGTCGGCTGGGAAATTATGTTTTACATTTTGAATGCAGGTGAATGAAACAATCCACGAAAGAGGATACTTTCTACAAGGCAGCAAAAAAATGCCGGCTCAAGTCTTTTTTCTTTTCTTAAAATTTTTGTAGAAAATTTTCTCGGCCAGAACACCCGGAGTCAAAGGAGCCATGAACCTCGTCTGCCCTATAAAATATCGGCGTGAACTGGTGCCAGAAGCAGTATTCTTTTTAGCAAGCCTAATTGGCCGCTAATCAAAGTCAATACATGCGGCAAGTAATCAAAAGTAAGTAAAGCTGGTGCTGTTGCATCGATATTAGTGAAGGGATTTTAGCTGTACATATGGGTCAGGCTAATTTTAGGAGACAACACGCACCTAAAGTGACTTGATCGCTGTGTTGATATCATCCTTATTTTGGCGAGAAATTGAATGGGCACTTCGATTTTAAGAGGTAAAATCAAAATACACCAGAGACTTGACCGCAACAGATATCATAAGTATTTCAGCGATGAAAAATTACCTTTTTAATTTTTTTTTTTTCTTTTTTTTTTGGGGTGCAAACAATTAGTGTTAAGACTTGACGGCGGTTTTTCCTTAAACCCATGGGGTTTTGGGTTTTTAAGGTCATATCAAAGATTTTTCTGATATCACGCCATGATTTTTGAGGAGGATTTAGATCCATGTGGACCTTGATGAGGCCTCGCCTCTGATCGATCGAGACACATCTAGCGGACAATGTATGGTGTATCCAGGGACCAACATTTTTGGTCTCCATACAAAAAAGCAAGATTGCAATTTGACCGCCCTTCAAAATTGTGAAATTGAAGACTGTTTTATATGCTTGTACCCACTGATGTTGTCGCCTTTGGGAATACATTGCTATAGATAACCCTTTTTTTTCATTTTTTGCTTGTTCATCCTAATATTGTCGCTCGAGAAAAGGGAACACCCCCCCCCCCTCTTGGCGCACCACTGCAACCAGTGGCGTAATCTTAGGGAGGGCATCGCCTTTTTGCCCCTCCAATATTTGAGAAGGGGGGGCAAAGTATCATTCCCCCCCCCCCCCCCCAATAATTGATGAAAAGAGGAGAGAGAAAAGAAAAGAGAAAAAATACGCAAAAATAAAGAAAGAAAGGAATAATTACAGGAACCAAGAAGCAAAAAATGGCAAGAATAAGTGACTCTATTTTACCCGCGATACTGCGCCTGAAGTAAATCTAAAGTGAAAAAATCCTCTGTTGTCAATGAAATAAAGAAAATATTCATTGAGTCTACTAACTTTTGTTCTGTGGGTTGGTTATTTTTGAAAGATTCAATTGCTTAAAATATAGTCTAAGAGAACCTTAAAGTTCAAATTTTTCCGGGGGAATGCCCCCTGATCCCCTATTACTGAAAAGTCCCCCCTCAGATTCCCTAAAGTATTGGACTCCTAACCTTGAGAAATAGTTTTCCAAAGCCTAGAAATATCAGCTTCATCAATAAGCTGAAAGTCTAAACTAAAAACTTCCCTTTGCCTGAGAAATGAAGAAAATAAACGTAAAATCTATTTTTAATTTTTTTTTTAAATTTTGTGGCATTTTTATGCGATAACATTGCTTAAATATCGTCTGAGAGAGCCTGAATTTTCTAATTTGTCCGGGGGTCCTCCCCACTGGGGGGTGTCCCCCCAGACCCCCCCTCTTGTGCATCTCTCAAAAGATGGTTTGCCCCCCCCCCCAATAAAAATCCCAAGTTTACGCCACTGACTGCAACGCCCCCAAGTTGCCTCAAAAGCACGTCCTGGAATACCTCACTGTACCATAATTGAATCGTGTAGTTCGAAAACACGCCATCGTCATTTTTAAGGAAACTACAAAAACTGTGCAGCGCTGGCGGAAAAGTCAATGCAGAAAACATCTTTTCGGTGTTAAGGAAGAAGTACTAAAATACCTTGCTTATAACCAAAAAGATTTTTTCTGCAATGACTTTTCCGCCCGAGCTGCACAGTTTTTGTAGTTTCCTTAAAAATGACGATGGCGTGTTTTCGAACTACACGATTCAATTGTGAGGCAGGTAAAATGGACAACATTAACAACTCTAGAAGAGTGAAGCGTGTATACTGTACAGTGACTAGATAAACTACAGTGTGGTCATTTTGGTCGTGTTGCTGATTGTTTACGCACCCAAGCGCCCCAAGCGGCCTCGTCCGCTCATATAAGAACGCCTGTAAAATACCTGATTTTCAAAAAATAAGAACGATCGGATGTGAGCGGAGAGGAGTTCAGAGAATATAAACAAACTGGCCGCTGACGGCTGACGGCCGAGACGAAAGGCTCCCCTACATTCAGTGATTATGGCAAAATAAGGGCTAAAAATGGAGTTTAAAGCTCAGTTTCTAACACATGTCTATCAATGTTTTCTCATGTTATTGACAATTTTTGATGTGCACATTAATAATTTTTTTTTTCTTTATTTATTTATTTTTTTTTTTTTTATCCTAAACCGGTAAATCATGACACTATTGTCAAAATTTATTGTAAGAAATAAATGTGTAAAGAGTCAAAAGTAAGAAGGAAATAATAAAAAAGGCACGACTGAAAGTGCAAAATAGATAGCTTACCCGGGGATCGGGCCCGGGTCGCGGTGGTGTGGGGCGAGCGCTGTTGCACTGCGCTACGAATAACTCATGTTGCAGTCGGCCGCTTTCATAGTACATATACGGGCGATGCGCGTTCGCCTCGCTCAATCCCAAGCGGACTCGGAGTGGCTGAAATCGGCGCGGCGGAGAGCTGAGAGACGGTTACTTTTCGTCTTTCAACTAAAGTTTCAGCCTAATGCTTGAATAAAATGGATTGAAACTTATGAAAGTATCATCACCAAAGCATTCTGAATCCGTCTATATTAGGTTATATGGGGTTTTTCTTTGGCGTTTAACCGCTAGGTTGAGTAGTTAGGATGAAAACGTGATGATTGATGGTCATGGCCGTTTTTGACTTTTGATCGCAGTTTTTTTAAGATTTGAAATTTACAAGGCCATCAATCCAAAAAAGGCCGACGTCATTCCTTAGATCGTTGAGGGCCCGTTCCAGCCATATAAGGGTTTATAGGGTTCTGAGGTCTCGTAAAGGCGGAAATCTACCGAACTCATGCCAAAACCCCGCTGAGGGCCATTTTCAAGATGTTTGTTGTAAGTATAAGGGGTCCGCGCTAGCTACCGTTCTGCATTAAGACTTGACGGTGGGGCTATCGCCCCTTATAATATCTCGTTGAATATTAGCAGTATCAGTGATACTGTTCTATTTCCAATTTTCCGGTGGAATTTCATAATTATTGATGTTTCCATTTTGACTTGACAGGTAGTTGCTATTTTTCCAGTTGCAATTGAATTTTCTTTAACCATTATTGTTTGGTATCCTGGGAATGGGCGAAGATTACAGGGTACATTTATTCTAATAAAATGATTATGTTTGGCATGTTGTAGATTGGATCTGTAATAAACTGTTAAACTTTTGACATCCAAACGTTCTTACATTATAAAAACAGCATCATTTTATTGTCCTTATATGTATAGTGGTAAATGCAATTTAGCTGAGCCACGGAGTCGGTAAAGTTCATCATTTAACATATTATTTTTTACTGAGGTTTTTTGTAACTGATCCTATTCAAAACAGATTGTTAATTGATTTAACTCTACTCATTGCAACGTCCATTAATTCAGTTTTTAATGAATTTTGATCTTTCAAGTTAAAGCAAGTGCTGCCAAATGTACTGCCATGTGATTTGTGATTGTTATAGCTTCTGCGGGTATAATTGGAAATTGAGATCTTATAACTTGACCTCTATCAATCCTTGTAATTGTTACATATGAATCCATTCTTTTAATACGTGTTCAATTTTGAGCTATGTTTTATTTGAATCGATCCTTTAGATTTTTGCGTGACAATTTACCCACTTCAGGATTATCAAAAATCATGCACACAATATCTGGGTGTTGGTATCCAGTTTTTCAATTCGACCAAAGTACCAATATTACCACTAACTACTCTATCTCTAATGTTTATATTATTAGTGGTCATATATTGACCGTTCAGTTTTAATAATAATCAAATATTAATCCTTGAGAATCACTTGCTGATATTTGTCTTGCTTTTGCTTGAATTTTGCTGTGATCTTCTGCTGATGCTTTGTTTGAAATTGTCTTATCTACTATACACTGTATACTGCGTCCAGTTTTTTTTTTTTTTTTTTTTTTTTTTTTTTTTTTTTTTTTTTTTTTTTTTATAATAATGTCATATTCATTCTTTCAACATCTTTATTTGTGAAAAATAAGTGTATACATACAAGTATCTGGTATTTCATCAAGTCTGTCTTCATAATTTTGAGTGTTCAATACTTCAACATCAACATCTTGAATTGTTGCTTCAGCAAAATTATTTAGAGCTCTTAGAAACGCAACTTCATTACTTTGCCGCATTATAGTTTTAAACTCATAATATTGAAATCTTCGCCATAAAATAATGGCATTTAAGTTGTTAATCTGATAAATGTCTGGGAAATTTTTTTTTTTTTTTTTTTTTTTTTTTTTTTTTTTTTTAAACAGTACTATTACATTACTTAGTACTAAACTTACACCTACTATACATTTGAGTATATCTATGTGCTATTTATAACTTACACTAAATTTAATTTTTAACTTTTCCTGCTAGTCCAGCAACAGAATATCTTTGCTGGACTAGCAAGTAACACAAAATAAATATAGTTCTACTCCCGTTGAGTGTAGACTGTGTCTGAACAAACAAAATAAAGATAAATAAATAATAAACAAATAAAAAAATAAAATAACAAGTGAAAAAGGTAAGACAAATAAATAAATGAATAAAGAAACATAAATAAATAAATAAATAAATAATTATAAATAAATAAAGAAATAAATAATAAATAAATAAACAAATAAACAAACAAACAAACAACAACAAACATACAAATCATTACTAAATAATCTAAATTTAAATTAAGTAATTAAATTGAGACATAACGTTTACATTTACATAAGTTCACAGTATATACAATTAACTATCTTACAGTTTATAACACTAGCTGCCACTATACGCAGTACTTTTACTCATCGTAGCAACGGCAAAGTAACTCAAACGGTTTCCGCCGATTTAACCTTCTCACTGTCTCACTGTTATCCATCAGTTTTATCGCCTCTTCGTTGACATGACCCAAAACTCTCGCTTCGTATTTTTCCGCCACCTCTCTAATGTACTCTTTAACTGTTGGGATCCCTAACTCTTTGTGTATGTCCTTGTTCCTCATGTACCAAGGGGCCCCTAGAATCTGTCTCAGAATTTTGTTTTGTTCCGTTTGAATTAGTTTGACGTTGCTATCTTTGGCGCATCCCCAGAGCTGGCAACCATAAGCCCAGACTGGTCTAATTAGTTGTTTATATAACAAAACTTTATTGTGGATTGGAAGTCGGGAACCTCGCCCCAGCAGCCAATTCATTTTTCTAACTTTAATTTTAATCTCTTTAACTTTTTTTCGAATATGCTCTCCCCAGTTCAACTTGGAGTCTAGGTGGAGCCCCAGATATCTTGATACCTCTGAATAGGGAATCACTTCCCCATTTAAATATATTGGAGAATATCCTACTTTTTTATTGGTGAAAATTGTGTGGGCTGACTTAGAGCCGTTGAGCGTTGTACCCCACTTCCATGCCCACTTTCCCACTCTGTTCACTGTGAATTGAGTTTTCTCGTTTGCTTCAGTCAGAGTTTCACCAAGAGAGGCTATACCGGTGTCATCAGCAAAAGTCCCTATCATTGAGTTGTTATCACAAGGAATATCATGAGTAAAAAGATTGTACAGGTAGGGTCCCAAAACAGAACCTTGCGGAACCCCAGCCCTTATCATGCTGAAGTCTGAATAGGCACCGTTAAATCTAACTCTAAATGACCTACATTCTAAATAGGACCTTAAGATCAGGTAGTGGTTTTCAGGTAGTAATTTTTTAATTTTATACAGCAGTCCCAGATGCCAAACCCTATCAAAAGCCTGGGCCACATCAAGGAATACTGCTGAGCAAACTTTTTTTTCCTCCAGCCCTTGTTCTATTTTATCTGTGAACCTATGAACTTGTTCAATTGTGGAATGTGAGGTCCTGAATCCAAATTGGTGGCTCGGGATTATTTTATTTTCCTCTATTAGCGGTGCAAGTCTTTTTAAGTACAGCCTTTCAAAAAGTTTACTTATTGTTGAAAGAAGTGAGATGGGCCTATATGATGAGGCCAGTTCTAACGGTTTGCCAGCTTTGGGGATAACAATGACTTCTGCTACCTTCCAAGATTTGGGAATGTGACATAGGGTGAGAGCTGCATTAAATATCTTAACTAGTTTTGCTACTGCTTTCCCTGGAAGTTGTTTTAAAATCTCACCGGTGATCATGTCCATTCCGGGGGCTTTTTTGTTTTTTACCTTAAACCTAATTAGGTCCAAAAGCTCTGTCTGGCTACAAGGTTTAATTTCTACCGATATTCGGATCAAGGTCGACTAATTCGTGCAGCATCTTTCTCTCTCTCTCTTCTTCAACCATGGGTTTAAATATATCTTCTAAGTGTTTTCGAAAAACCTCTGCTTTATCCGATTCATTTCGCCCATTCACCCTCTCTATTCCTAATTGGGGGTGAGTGTGCTACAGTTCTTTTCAGGTATTTTGTGGCCTTCCAGAGTGCATAGTCTGTATCTTTCTTAGGCGTGGCCATTTTTAAAAATTCCTCAGTTTTGTCATTCTTGATTTTCCACATTTCACTGGTTAGTTTGTTGGTAAGCCTATTCAACTCAGCTTTGTTTGACTCTGACCTAGTTTTCTGCCACTTGCTTCGCGCTTTTCTCTTTTCTCTCAGGAGTGCTCTAATTTCTAATGGAATTTTAGGTGCCAGCTTAACAGTTTTAATTACCGGGAAAAAAATGCGTAAATCTTTTACGGGTCTCAGCTGTCGAATGTCTGCTAAAAATAACAGATTTTTTTCCAAGTGTATCATTATTCCCGAATATTTGCTGCAATCTTGTATTAATTTGGAGCAATCTACGTTTTCCCATCATTGACACCTCATCAAAGATTATTAATTTAGTGTCAATTAAGGAGTTAAGTATTTGATTTGCAATATCTGCTGATAATTCCGTTAATGGTCGGTAATTTTGATGCAAGGGCAGTGCCAATGCATGGTGTAGAGTCGTTCCATTTATTATAAATGCTGCTTTTCCTGTTGTTGCCATTGTTAAAACCTTGTTCGAATCACAAGTCATATCTGATGTTGAATCGTAATAAGTTTGAACTAATTGAATAATAGCTTTTACCGTGTGGGATTTCTCCTTTACAGCATTCCCTGAGAGAAAATAATGGATTGAAAGTACAATTGTTTTAAAGTTGTGTAAAACTTGTAACACAAATTGCTTTTGTTCTTTGTTCAATGATTGTATAATATCATCATCTGATTTTAGTATTTCAATCCGTGGAATTGAATGATTTTGATTATTAGCTTCATCTTTAATTCTTGCTGTTTCTGGTTTCTGGAGCAGATTGTTTAAATTGATCTTGAAACGGCAAATATTCAACCTTGGAGTCTTCACGGTCAGTTTCTGAAGTATCATCAGTGATCAGTGGCATTATTTCATCGAAGTCTATTGTTGTGCTGTTTTCATATTGTATTCCACATTTGGCTGACTTTCACTGAAAATTGCTGGATTTTGAAACGAACTTTCCGGATTGGCATTTATGATTTCATTTTCTTCATTTCTCCAAGGGCAAGGAATGAATAACATGTAATGTTCTCGACTATATGTATACTGTTCCACTTTTGGATTTTTTAAATCCACAAAAGCGAATGATTTTTGGTTTTTATTTTGATAATGAGCAGTCCCAAATTGCGATTTATAAGTAATATGATTAAATTTTGATTTTAATTTATAATCATCTTTGATCATTGCATAACATATTTGTCTGCTAAACATATTTCTTCAAATATTTTTTTTTTCTTGAGGCATAAAGGGTAATATTCTCTTGTTGATAAATATGAAATCGTTGATGGATTTTGACATATTCAACTGTTGTGCTCCTCACCTCAAACCAGCGAGCTCTATTACCAAGCTAGCCGGCGCCTAGCCAGAACACACTTCTTCCATCTAAAAAACCATACCTTTACATTTTAAAGTCTTTCACATTTTTACTTGCCTTTCAAAATTTTCTTCGCTTTTCATATTTTTCTACATCTCCACGTCTTTTGTATATTTTCCATGTCTTTTATATTTAGTATCCCAAGAATATCAGGAGCCTCCAAACCAAGAGCTCTTGCCGACCCTTGGCTCGGACCTCCTGCCAATCGCGTCTTAACTCCGAAGCGAGGACACCGTATAAAATTCTAGATCCGAAATAAAACTTATCGAGATT
>VMOF01000111.1:50264213-50293903 GCA_011764245.1 Trialeurodes vaporariorum
CCGTCTATATTAGGTTATATGGGGTTTTTCTTTGGCGTTTAACCGCTAGGTTGAGTAGTTAGGATGAAAACGTGATGATTTGATGGTCATGGCCGTTTTTGACTTTTGATCGCAGTTTTTTTAAGATTTGAAATTTACAAGGCCATCAA
Source organism: Trialeurodes vaporariorum (assembly GCA_011764245.1). Taxonomy (NCBI): domain Eukaryota; kingdom Metazoa; phylum Arthropoda; class Insecta; order Hemiptera; family Aleyrodidae; genus Trialeurodes; species Trialeurodes vaporariorum. The sequence goes on from VMOF01000111.1 coordinate 50,264,363, forward strand.
TCCAAAAAAGGCCGACGTCATTCCTTAGATCGTTGAGGGCCCGTTCCAGCCATATAAGGGTTTATAGGGTTCTGAGGTCTCGTAAAGGCGGAAATCTACCGAACTCATGCCAAAACCCCGCTGAGGGCCATTTTCAAGATGTTTGTTGTAAGTATAAGGGGTCCGCGCTAGCTACCGTTCTGCATTAAGACTTGACGGTGGGGCTATCGCCCCTTATAATATCTCGTTGAATATTAGCAGTATCAGTGATACTGTTCTATTTCCAATTTTCCGGTGGAATTTCATAATTATTGATGTTTCCATTTTGACTTGACAGGTAGTTGCTATTTTTCCAGTTGCAATTGAATTTTCTTTAACCATTATTGTTTGGTATCCTGGGAATGGGCGAAGATTACAGGGTAACATTTATTTCTAATAAAATGATTATGTTTGGCATGTTGTAGATTGGATCTGTAATAAAACTGTTAAACTTTTGACATCCAAACGTTCTTACATTATAAAAATACAGCATCATTTTATTGTCCTTATATGTATAGTGGTAAATGCAATTTAGCTGAGCCACGGAGTCGGTAAAGTTCATCATTTAACATATTATTTTTTACTGAGGTTTTTTGTAACTGATCCTATTCAAAACAGATTGTTAATTGATTTAACTCTACTCATTGCAACGTCCATTAATTCAGTTTTTAATGAATTTTGATCTTTCAAGTTAAAGCAAGTGCTGCCAAATGTACTGCCATGTGATTTGTGAATTGTTATAGCTTCTGCGGGTATAATTGGAAATTGAGATCTTATAACTTGACCTCTATCAATCCTTGTAATTGTTACATATGAATCCATTCTTTTAATACGTGTTCAATTTTGAGCTATGTTTTATTTGAATCGATCCTTTAGATTTTTGCGTGACAATTTACCCACTTCAGGATTATCAAAAATCATGCACACAATATCTGGGTGTTGGTATCCAGTTTTTCAATTCGACCAAAGTACCAATATTACCACTAACTACTCTATCTCTAATGTTTATATTATTAGTGGTCATATATTGACCGTTCAGTTTTAATAATAAATCAAATATTAATCCTTGAGAATCACTTGCTGATATTTGTCTTGCTTTTGCTTGAATTTTGCTGTGATCTTCTGCTGATGCTTTGTTTGAAATTGTCTTATCTACTATACACTGTATACTGCGTCCAGTTTTTTTTTTTTTTTTTTTTTTTTTTTTTTTTTTTTTTTTTTTTTTTTTTTATAATAATGTCATATTCATTCTTTCAACATCTTTATTTGTGAAAAATAAGTGTATACATACAAGTATCTGGTATTTCATCAAGTCTGTCTTCATAATTTTGAGTGTTCAATACTTCAACATCAACATCTTGAATTGTTGCTTCAGCAAAATTATTTAGAGCTCTTAGAAACGCAACTTCATTACTTTGCCGCATTATAGTTTTAAACTCATAATATTGAAATCTTCGCCATAAAATAATGGCATTTAAGTTGTTAATCTGATAAATGTCTGGGAAATTTTTTTTTTTTTTTTTTTTTTTTTTTTTTTTTAAAACAGTACTATTACATTACTTAGTACTAAACTTACACCTACTATACATTTGAGTATATCTATGTGCTATTTATAACTTACACTAAATTTTAATTTTTAACTTTTCCTGCTAGTCCAGCAACAGAATATCTTTGCTGGACTAGCAAGTAACACAAAATAAATATAGTTCTACTCCCGTTGAGTGTAGACTGTGTCTGAACAAACAAAAATAAAGATAAATAAATAATAAAACAAAATAAAATAAAATAAAATAACAAGTGAAAAAGGTAAGACAAATAAATAAATGAATAAAGAAACATAAATAAATAAATAAATAAATAAATTATAAATAAATAAAGAAATAAATAAATAAATAAATAAACAAATAAACAAACAAACAAACAAACAAACAAACAAACATACAAATCAATTACTAAATAATCTAAATTTAAATTAAGTAATTAAATTGAGACATAACGTTTACATTTACATAAGTTCACAGTATATACAATTAACTATCTTACAGTTTATAACACCTAGCTGCCACTATACGCAGTACTTTTACTCATCGTAGCAACGGCAAAGTAACTCAAACGGTTTCCGCCGATTTAACCTTCTCACTGTCTCACTGTTATCCATCAGTTTTATCGCCTCTTCGTTGACATGACCCAAAACTCTCGCTTCGTATTTTTCCGCCACCTCTCTAATGTACTCTTTAACTGTTGGGATCCCTAACTCTTTGTGTATGTCCTTGTTCCTCATGTACCAAGGGGCCCCTAGAATCTGTCTCAGAATTTTGTTTTGTTCCGTTTGAATTAGTTTGACGTTGCTATCTTTGGCGCATCCCCAGAGCTGGCAACCATAAGCCCAGACTGGTCTAATTAGTTGTTTATATAACAAAACTTTATTGTGGATTGGAAGTCGGGAACCTCGCCCCAGCAGCCAATTCATTTTTCTAACTTTAATTTTAATCTCTTTAACTTTTTTTCGAATATGCTCTCCCCAGTTCAACTTGGAGTCTAGGTGGAGCCCCAGATATCTTGATACCTCTGAATAGGGAATCACTTCCCCATTTAAATATATTGGAGAATATCCTACTTTTTTATTGGTGAAAATTGTGTGGGCTGACTTAGAGCCGTTGAGCGTTGTACCCCACTTCCATGCCCACTTTCCCACTCTGTTCACTGTGAATTGAGTTTTCTCGTTTGCTTCAGTCAGAGTTTCACCAAGAGAGGCTATACCGGTGTCATCAGCAAAAGTCCCTATCATTGAGTTGTTATCACAAGGAATATCATGAGTAAAAAGATTGTACAGGTAGGGTCCCAAAACAGAACCTTGCGGAACCCCAGCCCTTATCATGCTGAAGTCTGAATAGGCACCGTTAAATCTAACTCTAAATGACCTACATTCTAAATAGGACCTTAAGATCAGGTAGTGGTTTTCAGGTAGTAATTTTTTAATTTTATACAGCAGTCCCAGATGCCAAACCCTATCAAAAGCCTGGGCCACATCAAGGAATACTGCTGAGCAAACTTTTTTTTCCTCCAGCCCTTGTTCTATTTTATCTGTGAACCTATGAACTTGTTCAATTGTGGAATGTGAGGTCCTGAATCCAAATTGGTGGCTCGGGATTATTTTATTTTCCTCTATTAGCGGTGCAAGTCTTTTTAAGTACAGCCTTTCAAAAAGTTTACTTATTGTTGAAAGAAGTGAGATGGGCCTATATGATGAGGCCAGTTCTAACGGTTTGCCAGCTTTGGGGATAACAATGACTTCTGCTACCTTCCAAGATTTGGGAATGTGACATAGGGTGAGAGCTGCATTAAATATCTTAACTAGTTTTGCTACTGCTTTCCCTGGAAGTTGTTTTAAAATCTCACCGGTGATCATGTCCATTCCGGGGGCTTTTTTGTTTTTTACCTTAAACCTAATTAGGTCCAAAAGCTCTGTCTGGCTACAAGGTTTAATTTCTACCGAAATATTCGGATCAAGGTCGACTAATTCGTGCAGCATCTTTCTCTCTCTCTCTTCTTCAACCATGGGTTTAAATATATCTTCTAAGTGTTTTCGAAAAACCTCTGCTTTATCCGATTCATTCTTCGCCCATTCACCCTCTCTATTCCTAATTGGGGGTGAGTGTGCTACAGTTCTTTTCAGGTATTTTGTGGCCTTCCAGAGTGCATAGTCTGTATCTTTCTTAGGCGTGGCCATTTTTAAAAATTCCTCAGTTTTGTCATTCTTGATTTTCCACATTTCACTGGTTAGTTTGTTGGTAAGCCTATTCAACTCAGCTTTGTTTGACTCTGACCTAGTTTTCTGCCACTTGCTTCGCGCTTTTCTCTTTTCTCTCAGGAGTGCTCTAATTTCTAATGGAATTTTAGGTGCCAGCTTAACAGTTTTAATTACCGGGAAAAAAATGCGTAAATCTTTTACGGGTCTCAGCTGTCGAATGTCTGCTAAAAATAACAGATTTTTTTCCAAGTGTATCATTATTCCCGAATATTTGCTGCAATCTTGTATTAATTTGGAGCAATCTACGTTTTCCCATCATTGACACCTCATCAAAGATTATTAATTTAGTGTCAATTAAGGAGTTAAGTATTTGATTTGCAATATCTGCTGATAATTCCGTTAATGGTCGGTAATTTTGATGCAAGGGCAGTGCCAATGCATGGTGTAGAGTCGTTCCATTTATTATAAATGCTGCTTTTCCTGTTGTTGCCATTGTTAAAACCTTGTTCGAATCACAAGTCATATCTGATGTTGAATCGTAATAAGTTTGAACTAATTGAATAATAGCTTTTACCGTGTGGGATTTCTCCTTTACAGCATTCCCTGAGAGAAAATAATGGATTGAAAGTACAATTGTTTTAAAGTTGTGTAAAACTTGTAACACAAATTGCTTTTGTTCTTTGTTCAATGATTGTATAATATCATCATCTGATTTTAGTATTTCAATCCGTGGAATTGAATGATTTTGATTATTAGCTTCATCTTTAATTCTTGCTGTTTCTGGTTTCTGGAGCAGATTGTTTAAATTGATCTTGAAACGGCAAATATTCAACCTTGGAGTCTTCACGGTCAGTTTCTGAAGTATCATCAGTGATCAGTGGCATTATTTCATCGAAGTCTATTGTTGTGCTGTTTTCATATTGTATTCCACATTTGGCTGACTTTCACTGAAAATTGCTGGATTTTGAAACGAACTTTCCGGATTGGCATTTATGATTTCATTTTCTTCATTTCTCCAAGGGCAAGGAATGAATAACATGTAATGTTCTCGACTATATGTATACTGTTCCACTTTTGGATTTTTTAAATCCACAAAAGCGAATGATTTTTGGTTTTTATTTTGATAATGAGCAGTCCCAAATTGCGATTTATAAGTAATATGATTAAATTTTGATTTTAATTTATAATCATCTTTGATCATTGCATAACATATTTGTCTGCTAAACATATTTCTTCAAATATTTTTTTTTCTTGAGGCATAAAGGGTAATATTCTCTTGTTGATAAATATGAAATCGTTGATGGATTTTGACATATTCAACTGTTGTGCTCCTCACCTCAAACCAGCGAGCTCTATTACCAAGCTAGCCGGCGCCTAGCCAGAACACACTTCTTCCATCTAAAAAACCATACCTTTACATTTTAAAGTCTTTCACATTTTTACTTGCCTTTCAAAATTTTCTTCGCTTTTCATATTTTTCTACATCTCCACGTCTTTTGTATATTTTCCATGTCTTTTATATTTAGTATCCCAAGAATATCAGGAGCCTCCAAACCAAGAGCTCTTGCCGACCCTTGGCTCGGACCTCCTGCCAATCGCGTCTTAACTCCGAAGCGAGGACACCGTATAAAATTCTAGATCCGAAATAAAAACTTATCGAGATTTTTTCAAATATACAGGGTGTACCAGACCACCCGGATAGGGCATTTTTCTTGACAACTACTGAACCAAATGATTTGAAACAACCAAGTCAGATAGGGAAATGACCCCAAAATTTTCGTTTTTGATGTTTTCAAAAGCCCCCGAAGGCCCTTGGGGCGGTTTTGGGGGGGGGGGGGGGTTCAAACACATTTTTCAAGTTTTCTTGAAAAAGTCTCCAATAAAGGTATTGAAAAAGGTTCATAATCGTAAAGTAGAAGTAATTGGCGACATTTTTGCGTCTGTAAGTTTTTTTCAAAAACCCCAAACTTTTTGAGTTTTGGGGGATTTTTGGATTTTTGTTGGATCGGCCTTTTTGACCACCCTGTTCAAAAAATCTCAAAAATATTTACAGATTTTGAAAGAACAGATCAATACCTTTCTATCGATGTGCCACATGTTACCTTTAAGTTTAAAAATAAGGTGTTTTACGCCAAATCAAAATTTTGAGGTTTCAACGGTAGATTTGGCGCGATTCCATGGTTTGAGCCAGATGAGCCCCAAAATTTCGATTTGGCGTAAAACACCTTATTTTTAAACTTAAAGGTAACAAGTGGCACATCGATCGAAAGGTATTGATCTGTTCTTTCAGAATCTGTAAATATATTTGAGAAACTTTGAGTAGGGTGGTCAAAAAGGCCGATTCAACAAAAATCCAAAAATCCCCCAAAACTCAAAAAGTTTGGGGTTTTTGGAAAAAACTTATAAGAGCAAAAATGTCGCCAATTACTTCTTCTTTACGATTATGAACCTTTTTTAGTACCTTTATTGGAGGGGTTTTCAAGAAAACTTGATAAATGTGTTTGAACCCCCCCCCCCCCCCCCAAACCGCCCCAAGGGCCCATCGGGGGCTTTTGAAAACATCAAAAACGAAAAATTTGGGGTCATTTCCCTATCTGACTTGTTCGTTTCAAATCATTTGGTTCAGTAGTTTTCAAGAAAAATGCCCTATCCGGGTGGTCTGGTACACCCTGTACATATGTACAGGTGCGAAGCGGTGATTTCGCAAGAAAAAAATAAGTTAAATAATGTAGTCGACACGTGGTTTGAGATTGAGAACAAAGATGAGGTGAGGGACGCACCGACCGAATAGTAGGTTCGGGAGGAGAGAAAATAACATAAGATAAAGATTGTACCGATCCCGAAGGATCGGCACGTTTTCAAAAGACAACTTACGTTATTTTCTCTCCTCCCAAAGCAATAAAAGGTTTTAAGAAAAGAAAAGAAAAAACGCGAACAAAACTTACATCCTCGTGCGTTCCTAAGAAATTTAAGAATGATGCATTGTGGGAGACAGACGCCGAGCTGGGCTCGATGCCTGTCTCTCATTGGCTGTCAATGGTTGGACGTCTGGGGGGGGGGGGGGGGGTCCCAAGAGTCGCCATTGGCTGTTGTTGGTTGCCCAGAAAGTTTAAAATTTGGCGGGAGATGGGAAAATCCATTTTCACCCCGTTACAGATACCCCCCAATCGCTCAGGGCACTCGGGCAACATCCCGACGAGTAGTCAGGGTGATAATCCGAGTGACCTGGGCGATTGGACCTCCGAAGAGCAAAGCGTAAAGATAGATAAGGAAAATTTTGAACGAAAAAGGTAAATGATAGGACTCCTGGGGCTCCGCCCAGCCGTCCAACCAAAGCGGTATTACAATTTTGGTAAATGTTACTATTGGTTCCGGTCGATTTATGTCCCTCACCTCCTTATTTTATTGACTAAAAGTTAAAATCATTGACTAAAAAAGTATAGAACAAAGTTATTTACAAATAAACACCCTTTAGATATTTTCTAAAGGATAAAAAAGGTTTTAACAAACATATGTATACAACGAGTGGTACAAAGTTATTTACAAATAAACACCCTTTAGATATTTTCTAAAGGATAAAAAAGGTTTTAACAAACATATGTATAAAACGAGTGGTATTTATCACCAAGTTACAAGATGAACAGAAATAAAATAACATAAAGAGACAAAACAAAATTGACTGAGAGTTAGACCTACTATAAATCTCGATCGGTGGGGGGAAGTAATTACTAAAAGGGTGAGTCGACAATTAAGAAGAAATTGAAGACAATTTTGATACAATTTTTTAATTACTCAGACTTTGATATTTAAGCCCAATACAGAGTATTGTGGATGACCCTTTATGGGGAATTGGGGAGCTTCTCAAGAGGGGCTTACACCTCAAGAGTGTAGTTTGTTTCTACCAAGCAGTCGATAAAAAAAATTGGGGTTTAAAAAAAAAGGGTTGGTCTAGAGTTAGAACAGTTTTACAAGTCGGTAAGACAAAAATTGAAAATTACCTAGGAAATTTACATTGACCTAAGGGTGACATAAAAAGTTGGCATTGACCCAGAGGTGACATAAAAACTGTGAGTGGCCCAGCCTGCTCGGACCTCACAGGTTCTTCCACGAGTCGACCAGAGCACGTGGAATGGAAACACCTGATAGTTTCCGCACACACGCATCAGTCCTATCAGTGTTTCAAGTTTTAGGGATGGGGAGAATACAGGTGCCAAAGTAACTCCTTCAACTTTGGGCACGGAAAGACAAAAAAAAAGAAACGGGATACTTCTCATGGTTTTGGCACACACGCCTCAGTCCCACAAGGATTTTGCTTAATTACAGTAGTTAGGCTCTTATGGACTACTAGGCGTTGATTGGATCTTTGAAAAGCAAAAATAAATTTCTAGTCAAAGTCTGAGGAGCGATAGGATGTTCTTGACATGAACATTCTTTTTTAGGTTAATAAGGGTTGATAATACAATGTGTGCCACGTTACGCGGCTGAAAGAAAACAAAGTAAAGTTAAAAGAGAAAAAAAAGTAAAGGATGGAGTTTGATACTTAACCTATTGACCCCCCCTCCTCCGAAGAGAGGACAGATTATCATTTGACCCCCCCTCCTCCGAAGAGAGGGTGGGTTATCATTTGACCCCCCCCCTCCTCCGAAGAGAGGGTGGGTCAGCATTCACAAAACATGTACATACAAAAAAAAAAAGTTGTTTACTTAAGAGTAACATATAATTTCAAATGAGCACCATTATGTACCCCCAACTTTTCCCCTGTGTCCGTATTAATGATTTCAAAAGCGTTTTCTTTTAGTACACGGGAAATTGAATAAGGCCCCTCAAACAAAGCGAAGAATTTTTTGGCTTCACCCAATGAATCGTTTGAGAGGTGGTGAGCCCTGACCAATACCCTATCCCCCACCTTGAACTGAGACATTTCATATTTGGAATCATGTTTAATTTTTCTTTGCTGGGCTTTTGACAGTAATTTCTTTTCAAGAAGTTCAAATTTAAGGTGAAGATTTGGGGGGTTGACATTTTCAGGGAATTTAATGAGAGAATTCAAAAAGGTTTGGGGTTCTACATTTTTCATAATTTTAACTGGGGTCATCCCTGTGGAATCGTTAAGCGTGTTATTAATACAATTCTCAAAGAAGTCCAGATGAGATATCCAATCACTGTGTTTATCTCTACAGTAAATTCTCACAAAATTTTCCTAGTGTGCGCATTTTCTCTCCACAGGGTTAGAGGAGGGATGGTACACGGAAGTGTGAGTTGGAATGATGTTGTTCTCCTTAATTTTGGAGTGCCAAACTTTAGATAAAAAAGCTGGACCATGGTCCGACAAGACAAATTTAGGTTTACCTATATCTGGGACATAGTTTTCGATCAGTTTCCGTGTGACTATCACTCCTGTAGCCCTGCGGAGAGGATACAGCTTCACGTATTTAGAAAATACGTCAAGAAGAACAAAAATCCAGCAAAAATTTTCCCTTTGATTTGGGTAATGGCCCAAATAGGTCGACACTTAAAAGGCCTAATAGTTCACTGGTCAGGACTGGTTGCAGTGGGAGGTGAGACACTCTATTGGGGACTTTGCACTTTTGACAGTCGTCGCACGCGGAGACAAATTTTCGAATCTTCTTCTCCATTTTTGGGAAAATTGCTGAGGTTTTTCGATAATTATAGGTTTTTCTAGCGCCAAAGTGGCCTATCGCCTTATGGGCTTGTTCTATTATGGAAAATTCAAAATTTTTGAGGAATACATAGCCGAAAAGTTCCTTTAAGTTTATTATTTTGGAAGAGGAGATCTTGGTGTAAGCAATAGAGGTTCTCACCTCTGAAATGGGTAGCATTTTTGATACTACGAATAATTCTCCCAAGTCTAGGATCCGCAAGTTGACTACTTGGCAGATTCTTAAGGCTTTTGAGTAAAGAATTATTAATTACATTTTTAAATGTTCGAACATTAATTTCCAAGGTGTTTGGAGGCACTTGGTGAAGTTCGGGGGGGGGGGGTACCTTGAAAGAGTATCCGCTGCTAAGTTTTCGGATCCCTTTATGTACTCAACCTTGAGATCATATGGCTGTAGTTGGAGCGCCCAGCGGGTGAGCCTCCCCGAGTTCAGGAAGCATGTACTGAGGAACGTCAAAGCTCGGTGATCAGTCATGACGGTCGTGGGGTAACCCAATATGAATGGCCTAAACTTAGCGCAACAGACTACAATTGCTAGAAGTTCAAGTTCTGTGATGGTATAGTTGCGTTCGGATTGTTTTAAAACTCGACTGCAGTAAATGATTGGTCGCCTATGGTCTTCGACATCATACTAGAAGAGTTCCCCCCCCCCCCCGACCGCCACAAATGATGCATCGGTGTTGATGAAGAATGGTTTATTGAAATCTGGCTATGCTAACATGACCGTGTCGATAAAGTTGCTCTTAACTCGCTCAAATGCTTCCTGCTCCCGGGGACCCCAATGCCATTTCGCACCCTTTTTGGTGAGACCTAGAAGAGGTTCTATAAGGTTTGCATGTTTTGCAGAGAATTTTGAATAAAAGTTAACAAAACCAAGAAATGACTGAAGGTCGTTTGAGGATCTCGGTGTAGAGATGTCGCTTACAGCTAAGGACCGGTCAGGGTTCATTTTGATCCCATCCTTAGTTAGTAGGAATCCTAAGAAGTCTACTTGGTCCGACAAAAAATTACATTTAGAAAACTTTAATGTGAGTCCTGCATCTCTGACTTTTGAAAAAATGATCTCAAGGTGTTTCAAGTGATCTGTGAAATTCTGGGAGACGACCCTGAAATCATCGACATATTTTGTGAAAAAGCTTTCTACCTCTGGACCAAACGTTTTGTTTGTGGCCTTGATAAACATCTGCATGCTCACTTTTGTGCCGTATGGGAGTCTCGTAAACTGGTAGTTTACTCCCTCAAAGCAAAAACTTGTTAAGTCTCTTGAACCATCATCTGCTAATGGTATTTGGAGAAAGCTAGCTGTACAATCTAGGGTACTAATGTAGTTTGGTTTTGGGAAAATTTTGTAAAGCAGAGATTCCATTGGCTCCGGGGCCTCGGCATCAGAGATCAGTTTGCTGTTTAATGTGCGTGCGTCCAAACATAAGCGACACGTTTCGTCTTTCTTGACCACTGCTACCAATGGATTCGAATAGGGACTGTAGCTCTTTTCTATAATGCCGAGGTCCAAGAGTCTACGAATCTCCTCTTTAACCATTTCTCTACGAGAAGCTGGCACAGGATATGACCGTTTTATATAAGGCTCATTATCAGAAAGTCGGAATGATGCAGTGAATTTGTTACAACACCCAGGGAGATCGGAGAATATATCCTTGTTATTGTAAAGGAGATCACATAGTTGTTGTTTTTCCTCTGGGGTTAAACTAAGAGATTGAAGCTTGACGCTAATATCCTCTTCTGAGAGGCTACCTGGTAAAATCATCGGTTTTTCACATTCGTCTTGGATTCCAGGATCGTCCTCCAGAGTTTCGCAGAAATTTAATTGAGAATTTTCTGAAAGACGAATTTCGGTTCCTTGACAAAAGGAAAATTGATCTTTTAAAGGGCATTAAATTGGTTAATTTCTTTCACTATTTTATCTACAAGTTTAATTTTTTCCCCGGTGGTTGAGGTGTAACCCATGGAGGGTAAAGTCCTTTCGAACAAATAAATCTTTGGGGTTTTATCACGGAAACGTTGGGACGTTTTTTAAAATGGTTCAGAAACATAAGGTTAAGATTTGTGGTTAGGTCCCGAAATTCGTCTATATCATGTCTCGGGAAGATTTCAAATAAGATAACATGAGATTTTATGCTATCTAGGGCTTCGAGGTTGAATTGAGATTTGATCTCATTCAGATCATACTTATTCCTAAGGTTGTTTGTCCCCCCAATTATAACTATATTATCTATATCTCTAAAAGTGTCAGCCTTTGCCTCAATTTCTTTAATCACATCATTAAAGGGAGCTCCAGATTTAAAAGAGACTACTACATTATCAGAGAACAGTTTATGCTTTAAGAGGGACTCCAAGTTTCTGCCGTGGCTGTCCGCAAAAATATAAGTTATTGGTGTCAGACAGGTGATGTGCTGAGTGACGATAGGATCCAGCGATAGCCATGGTACGCTAAGTTGTCCGTTAAAAAATTTCAAGGATTTCTCATTGCAGTCAATTACTGCCTTAAATTGGGTAAGAAAATCTATACCTATGATAAATTGGGCTGAAATGTTTGTCACAACTAAGACAGATTTTTGGAAACAGGTGTCAGAAAAGAAGATGTCTGCAAATACTTGGTACTGCACCCGGCAGGATTTTACGCCAGTTACGCCCTTTAGGTACAGGCTTGGAGTTGGTAGCGTAGGAAAGTCAACATTTGAGTTTGCTCTTAAATAATCATAAAACTCCTGGGACATTAGCGTAGCTTCGGCGCCTGTGTCTATCAGCGCATCAACCGTCTGACCCGCAATTTTACATGTTACATAGGGTGATTTGCAGCGTGCATTGCTGAGAGGTTTATCTTCCTCTGCCAACAAAAGGTTATCATCGTTAACGAAAGCCGTGTTACATTCTACTGAGCATGTATTGACAGCTGGCGTTAACTGTGGGAGCGACTTATTTGATTCAAGGAAACAATTTAATAGAAGCTTCTTACCAGAGAGGTTGAGGTTATCTTTATCCACAGTATGTTCAGCTTTTATTAAGGAGTTTACATTGATAAGACTTAGATTCTTACATTTGTCAGCCAACAGAGAAAATTCCTGATTAAGAATGCGTAACAATACCTGCCGAAAGTCACCTTCACTGTTTTGGTGCCTAAATTCACAAAGCAGAATCGGAATATTTTTAGACGGTGAAATTAGTAGATTAATTGGCGTGAATGTCAATGATATATCAACAAAGCTTGATTTGAAGTCCTCTTCTGACAAAGAGGTTGCATAAGCCAGCATATGCTTGAAGTCAAAAAGAGCAGTAGGGTTAAAGATTGCCCAGATGGAATGAAACTCTCCCAGATTCATCCATGAGATATACGATTGCAGCTCACTGATATGTTTTAACTCTAGGGTTTTAAAGGGATTTAATTCATAAATACGTCTCTACTCTGAATTGTGTTTTTTACCTGATGAAAAAAATTCCGGTGGAACTATCAATAGTACGTTCAACGGTGGAGAAGTTTTGGGGAGTGAAAAAACTTTGAGATGAAACATGGTTAGCCTCATTCCCCTCTCCAAAAAAACTTCTGGAGTGCCTCTGCTTTTTAAAGAGGATGGCAACTTTGTGCTGGCCGAGGCTTGTTTCCTGACCAGCACTCTAACAGTTTAAAGAATTTTGATTCGGATTTGGCGTTATTGTTGTCATTTCATCGGTAGGACCCTCGATCGCTGCAACATTGACACGAGCAGAAGAGTTCTGCTGTTTGTTTTTATAGTTTTCCTGTTTATAGCTCTCATTTTTAAGCATAGGAGGTGGCATACTATACGCTTGTTGGATTCCATATTTTGGAAGCTTGCGATTGTTCTCAACTCTTTGTAAAATAGCCATGGCAGAGCATATGGTGAAGGTGTCTGCATGAGTGAACGCCTGTCTGACATCTAACGGAAAATGGGCTAAAATTGTCGAGACCGTAGCTGCCTCAGAGAGAGGTTCATCTAAATACTGGGCATTATTTACCTGGCGCAAAAAGTATGTGACTAACTCATTTGTGCCCGGAGGACATCGGCCAGTGTACAGCGCTGTCCTGATTGAGGTCTGCTGAGCAGTGCCCCAGAAGCAAGCGAGGAACTCACCGACAAAATGATCAAATGACAGAAATTTGTGCCTGAGCACCCTATACCAATGAGAGGCAACACCTGTGAGGAGACGACCAACATCATGTAGTCTTACTGACTCAGGTGTGTTGTGAAATGAGAAATAAAAACTAAGCTCCGCAACAAAGTCCTTCGGATGGACATGCTCCCAGTCCCCGTCGAAGATGGGAGGCTCCGCAAACCTTACACTACTCGCATGACTTTGATTGTGATGCATATTTAGAGAGGCCGCTGAGTTTGCCCTGGTCAAAGCACGCTGGTCAAACGGATTCTTGCGGACCAAATGAGGCTGTTGAGGTGGTAAACTAAGCGAAGAGGGGTTGACACAGAGTGCGTCGACTCGGGCGTTGACCTTTTTTAGCTCTTCCAATACATCAAATAACAAATTTCTATCAGTTTGCACAGCTTGCCCCTCCGGCGGGGGCTGGTGACATGTCCCTACAGGATGAGCTGAAGAGGGGCGAGGAGATTGGAGTTGGTTTTCAAGTTGATTTGCTTGATGCACATTAATTTGACTATCATTTATTGAAGCATTTGCTTGATTATTTTCCGATTGCCGGTTCCTCCATTGAGGAGGAATCGGTGGAAAATTTGCTGAAAGAGCAGGCGAATTTTGCCTACTTTGATTCCCTTGAGCCTGATTAATTGGTGAGGAGTTTGCCTGAACGTTATTTCCACCATTAGGCGTCAGGCTGGCTCGGTATCCCGGAGCTAATTGAGGGTTAGCGACAAATGGACTCCGAATAGAATCCAGCAAAGGATTGACACTCCATGAATTCAGAGGAGGGGCTGATATGCCCGACCAATCAAACGCATCTTCTTGATGCTGCTCGTTAAACTGGTTATTATTATTCATTTTTTTTTCAAACTGAATATGGAAGCACTGATAAGAGAGAATTTGAACTAGCGACAGAACAGTTCGCTTAAGAATTAGATATAAAAGGAAAAAGATTTAACAACGTATACTTAATACTTCGATCCAGTAATCCTTGGCCAGCGCTGAAAAAGAGAGAACGAAGGTCCAGATTAGACGAGATTGAAAACTAGATCCTCCAGTCGTTGGCAGCTCGTTCCAGTATGGTCGAGAAGATTCCTTGAGATGAACGGTGGAGAGGACCATCAGCGCCTCTCATGATGAGTTGTTGAATTTGGAAGAATAAGGTTACATATTGAGAAATTTTGAAGGTCGATGGTTATTGTTAGAAGTTAAGCCGAAATCGTCATAATAAACATTGATATCAAGAGCTGAACAAACTTCAGCAAGGTGAAACAAAGATAAAAAATTTTTCCGTGAAAACGAGAGAAGTGAAATTTTAAGGAAGGATCAACCCGCACAAGTTGCATCGGCCGTCATGGACCGGATTGAAAAAAGAACTATTAATAAAATGCACAGATATTTGTAACGATAGCACAACATTCTGGCCCGGCCGTGATGATTTATAGTATAGCCGTATACGTACATCGCGAACCGGCGAGGAGCACGTGTTAAGGTTAGAAATATAACCGCGAACGTAGCACAACACGGGATTATCGAGGGGAGGATTCGTTTTATTGAATTGATGAAAACATCAAATCATGCACTTTAGGAGGGCGCCATTCTGCGAAGCGGTGATTTCGCAAGAAAAAAATAAGTTAAATAATGTAGTCGACACGTGGTTTGAGATTGAGAACAAAGATGAGGTGAGGGACGCACCGACCGAATAGTAGGTTCGGGAGGAGAGAAAATAACATAAGATAAAGATTGTACCGATCCCGAAGGATCGGCACGTTTTCAAAAGACAACTTACGTTATTTTCTCTCCTCCCAAAGCAATAAAAGGTTTTAAGAAAAGAAAAGAAAAAACGCGAACAAAACTTACATCCTTGTGCGTTCCTAAGAAATTTAAGAATGATGCATTGTGGGAGACAGACGCCGAGCTGGGCTCGATGCCTGTCTCTCATTGGCTGTCAATGGTTGGACGTCTGGGGGGGGGGGTCCCAAGAGTCGCCATTGGCTGTTGTTGGTTGCCCAGAAAGTTTAAAATTTGGCGGGAGATGGGAAAATCCATTTTCACCCCGTTACACAGGGTGTACCAGACCACCCGGATAGGTACTTTTTCTCGAAAACGGCTGGGAGTAGAGAGCTGAAACAAAAAAGTCAGATAGGGAATTGACCCCAAAGAATCCAATGAAAATATTTTCAAAGCCCCCCGAGGCCCCTCTGGGAGGTTTTGGGGGGGGGGGGGGGGGGTTCGAAACACATTTTTCATTTTTGTCACAAAAAAGCCTGTGAAAGGTACCAAACTAAGTTCAGATCCTGAAAGAACAACGCATTGCCGACATTTTCGGTGCAGTAAATTTTTCCAGAAAACCCCAATTTGTGGGGTTATGGGCCCTTTTGGGGGGAAATTTTTTATTCAGCCACTGTGACCACACTATTCAATATTTTTACAAAAACTAAAACCCATCTGAAAGAAGAGATCAAGACCTTTCGATTGATGTGCCACATAATACCTAAAAGTGAAAAATTAAGGCCCCCTTTTAGATTCCAAAATTTGGGGGTCTTTGCCCCCCCCCCCCACGTAAAAAAAGTCAAATAGCAAGGTATGGCTTGTGATACATCGATCGAAAGCCCTCAAAGAGTAGAATAAGATGGCGCAATCCAAAATCCTCTACAATCATTACTTTCAAAATGGCGGCCATTTGAAAATTATGGGTGTTCAAAGGTACGTCCTGGGAAAAGAGTCCAAGGTTGAACGATGCACGGATTGAAAGGCCTTAAAAAAAGCAAACGAATGGCGCAAACTGCAAATCAATCCGCCTCTTCAATCAAAAGTTATGGCCGATTGAAACTTAAAGGGCTCAATAAGGCCTATTTAAGGCGGCCAGCCAGAGGAGCCTCGGGGGGCTTTGAAAATATTTTCATTGAATTTTTTGGGGTCAATTCTCTATCTGACTTTTTTGTTTCAGCTCTCTACTCCCAGCCGTTTTCGAGAAAAAGTACCTATCCGGGTGGTCTGGATACAGGGTGTAACAAAACTATAAAGGGTGTCCCAAAATTTATAGTAAATATTTTTACCACGTATTTTGGGGTCAAAATAAGACTTTTTTTCCTATAAACATGGGTCCGAAATCGTAGTCTTTTTGAGTTACAGTGTTGCAAAGTTTCCGAAAAACAAATTGAAAAATTGTCATAACTCCCTCGTGAATTGTTCTGAATGCTCGTAAATAGGTCCTCTGTTGTAATTTTAGGCGCTCCTGCCGATTTTGGCCGTGAAAATGCTGTATGCACAAATTTGAGGGGGTTTCGGGGGTTTTTCTTGATTTTTCTCACTTTTTTCGGCCAAATTATGTAAAAACATGCTTTCGGTTTCATTAAACCCAAAAACAACATGTCATGTTGATGTCAACATGACGTCAACACGGTGACATCATGATGTCGACAGAGATTATGCTGACATGTTGACATTGTTGACTCCATGTTGACGTCAACACGACGTCATGCTGACATCAACATGACGTCATGTTGAAGTCAGGTCTCAAATCTCATGCTAACTGTCAACATGTTGACATTTAGCTGATTATTTTTACCAGGGATTATTTAAAAGTTCGTAAAAAAATGCATTTTTGGTCGTTACAAGTTTTTCCATTTCGCAAACCATTTCCGAGATAATCGCCCCTGAAGTTGGAGAAGTCGGCCGATAAACACATTTTCTTTGATTTTGTCAATTCTTGGCCGACTTCTCCAACTTCAGGGACGATTTTCTCGAAAATGGTATGCGAGATGGAAAAGCTTGTAAAGACCAAAAATGCATATTTTTTTACGAACTTTTGAATAATGCTAATCGTTTTTGGGTTTAATGAAACCGAATCATGTTTTCACATAATTTGGCCAAAAAAAGTGAGAAAAATCAAGAAAAACCCCCGAAATCCCCCTTAAATTTTTGCATGCAGCATTTTCACGGTCAAAATCGGCAAGACCGCCTAAAATTACATCAGAGTACCTAGTTACGAGCATTCAGAACAATTCACGAGGGAGTTATGACAATTTTTCAATTTGTTTTTCGGAAACTTTGCAACACTGTAGCTCAAAAAGACTACAATTTCGGACCCATGTTTATAGGAAAAAAAAGTCTTATTTTGACCCCAAAAATACGTGGTAAAAATATTTACTATGAATTTTGGGACCCCCTGTAAACCATAAATTTCAGGGCGTATTCTAGAGGAAAAAGTAAGATTTTTTTTTCCTATAAACATGGGTCCGAAATTGTAGTCTTTTTGAGTTACAGTGTTGCAAAGTTTCCAAAAAACAAATTGAAAAATTGTCATAACTCCCTCATGAATTTTTTTTAATGCTCATAAATAAGTAGTCAGATGTAATTTTAGGCGCTCTTGTCGATTTTGACCGTGTAAATGCTGTATGCAAAAATTTGATGGGGGTTTCGGGGGTTTTTCTTGATTTTTCTCCCTTTTTTTTGGGCTAAATTATGTGAAAAAATGCATTCGGAGTCATTTAACACCCAGGGGTTTAGGTCATGGTTAGGCCAGGACTTAGGAGCGTTACTTACTGGGCGCGTCAGCAGGTGGCGGATAGCTGGATACCCTATGCATTATGCAAACAGTGCCTTGGTGTAATGTTATGTGTAGAGCAACCTCGAATATGTTGAATAAGAGGTCGCGGACCTAACGCTCCAACCCTCATACCCGTCGTGTCAAGCGTTCCGTGCGCTCGGGAGAATGGCACCAGGGAGAAATGGTGTCGGAACGGAGCCCTGGGATACCGGGCGACCTCCCAGTGTATACAGCCTTATCCCGGTAAGAGGATCTGCTGGGGCTGACCTTTGTCCTCACTACTCGTGGGATCCTGGAGAATTTAACAGAACCACCAATATCGAACATCTCAGGGGAGGGTCTAAAAGACTCAGACCTAGAGATGGTACCAGAGAGGGAGATGGAGAAGCAACCACAAAGTGCTACATCCATGGAACTTACAGCCGGCGGGAAGCAGAAAGAAGCTATACCGGAAGAAAATGCGTCTGAGGTGATGGACATTACCTCAGATGTAGAGGAGAAACTGCTTGGGGACTTGAAAGAGGACCCACAGGACTCTTCTATTGTGGTAGCCACCGGGGGGGCGAAAGCCTGTACCGGGACATCTGAGCCTAAGGCAAAGAAAAAACGACCATCCGGAGCAGAAATCAAGAAGCGAAGGAAGGAAAAGAGAAGACTGCAGGAGGAGGCAGAGAAGGTAGCGGGAAAGAAGCCGGAGACAGCGGAAACCCCAAAAACCGGACCAGACTCCTCTAAAACAGTCAACAAGGAGCAGGGAACTGCAAACTTGAAGACGAAAACTGGAGCGGAAGTCAGGAAAAGGCGAAAAGCAGCTGCCAACGCAAAAACCTCACAACCGCAAACAGACAGAGTGAGGAGGCTGCAGCTAGAAGGTGAAACCCCAAAAAGAGGAAGATCGGAAAGCAGCACGCCTGAATCAGGAAAGAACCCTGCTCCTGCGAAACGTTGGAAGAAAGAGCAGGCAGGTCCGTCCTTTGCGGAAGCCATCACCAGCATCAAGATGGCGGTTATACCAAAGGAATACCCGAAGGAAAGGCTAAATGAGGAGCAATTTGAACAGACTCAACAAGCCTTGCTCAGCAAAATTGAGCCGGATTTAACCATCAAGCCACAATTCCAGGGAACCAAGTTTGAGCAGGGGGCACTAATGCTATACTGCAAAAACGCAGAAACCCGGAAGTGGCTGGAGGAGGTGACCTCGACCATTGAACCATGGAAAGGTGCCAAATTGAAGGCAGTAGAGGCAAGGGGATTGGTCGAAGGCCACAAAATGATTTTTGAAGCTCCAGTCGAACTCAAGAAGGCAGATCCATCAGCAATCCTGAAAAAGATTGAAGGACAAAATGGCGGACTTCTTACAGCAGACTGGAGAATTGTGCACTCAAAGGAGACTGAAAAAGGTAAAACTTTGGTGTGTCTGGTTGACAAGGTTTCGTTGGGAACACTGCGGGCGAGGCAGATGGTGATACACCTCGGATTCAACTCGGTGAGACTGACACTCCTTGACAAAAGAAAAGCGCATGAAGGTAGTGCAGATTAATCTGCACAGAAGCAAGGCTGCTACGGCAAACCTTGCAAAATACTTCCTCACTAAGAACTTGGACATAGCCTTAGTCCAGGAGCCATGGACCAACGGAAGGCGGATTGCAGGGATCAGTGGGGCGGTTGGCGAGGTGGTCTATGATCTCTCGGCACAGACCAGACCCAGAACCTGCATTATAGTGAGGAAGGGCATCAACCACATGCCGCTCAGAAACTTCATTATCCCTGATCTAACAGCAGTGAAGGTTAAACTGAAACGAGGAAATGGGGAAGGAACGAGGGAGTTTACACTCGCATCGTGTTACCTTCCCTATGAAATAGAACCCCCAACAACAGAGATTCAGGAACTAGCGGAACATGCAAGAGATAGGAGGAGCAGACTGGTCATAGGAGCGGATGCAAACTCTCATCATATTGCATGGGGCAGCACGGATACAAAAAACAGAGGTGAGATATTACTCGAATTTCTTAGTGTATATAGTCTGAATGTTTTAAATCTAGGTAACGAGCCAACCTTTGTGACTAGAAACAGGAGTGAGGTCTTAGACATCACTATTGCCTCTAGCAACACAGAGGAATGGGTTAAAAACTGGAGGGTGGCAAGGGAAGTGTCTCTGTCGGACCACAGGTATATTCTTTTCGAGCTTGACGACAGGGGCGTCATTTCAAGTTCGGCTTGGGGGGGGGGCAAAAAATCTTAGGACCTTTTTCTTTTTTTTTTTTTTTTTTGCTCATCAATATAATTTTCGGCTTGGAGGGGGCAAAAAATCGGATAACCTTTTTTTTTTTGCTCATCAATATAATTCGTGCCAGTTTTTGAGCCTGACTTCAAATCCTTGGGGGGGGCAATTGCCCCCCCCCAGCCCCCCCCTAAATGACGCCCATGCTTGACGAGATGACCGCAGAGCCAAGTTTCTACAGAAATCCAAGACGAACTGACTGGGATCTTTATCGTAAAGAACTAGTCAGGGGTCTACAGGAAGTAGAAATGAAATACGGCAGCGTCCAGGAGCTGAATGAGGCAGCCGCCTGCTTGGAGGAGGCCATCATGTCAGCATACAGGAACAGCTGCCCTGAAATCCAAAGGGCGAACAGGGCTCGTCTGGAATGGTGGAGCCCAAAGTTGAACGACCTGAGAGCTCGGACGAGAAAGCTCTGGAATAAAGCAAAAAAGGATGGAAGTTGGGATTCCTACTATACATCCTTAAATACCTACAACAAAGAGCTAAGGAGATCAAAAAGAGAGTCATGGAGGAAGTACTGCCAGGAGATAGATAACTACTCCGACGGAGCTAAACTCATGCGAATATTATCTAAAGATCCAGCGTTCAGAGGTGGCAACCTCTCAAAACCTGACGGATCGCTCACAGAAACGGGAGCAGAGACTCTTGATGTTCTTCTACAAACACACTTTCCTGACTGCAAGTTGATTCAGGACTCAGACGTGGAAAACAGGATGCCTCGGTCCAATGTTAGAAGGACAGGAAGGCAAGACTGGTTTGAAGCGAAGAGAACTGTAACTGTCAATAGGATAAAGAGGGCCATCAACACTTTCAAACCATTTAAGGCGCCAGGACTTCACGGAATACTGCCTGTACTATTGCAACAGGGAGTTGAAATACTACTGCCAGAGCTGTGCAGGATCTTTCGGGCCAGCCTTGCGTTTGGAGCTCTCCCAGAGAGGTGGAAAGAGGTAAGGGTAGTCTTTATACCTAAGCCTGGGAAGAAGAATTTCGACCAAGCTAAGGCGTATAGACCCATCAGTCTCTCTTCCTTTGTTCTAAAAACTCTTGAAAGACTGGTTGATAGGAGGATGTGTGAGGGGCTATTGGCTGAATCACCACTTCATGACCGGCAATATGCATATAAAATCGGAAAAATCAACAGAATCAGCGCTGAATTCTTTATTGGAACAGGTAGAGCCTGCTCTGAAAAATAAGAGGGTGGCACTGACAGTTTTTCTCGACATTGAAGGAGCGTTTGACAACACATCCATCGATGCGATATTAAACACGGCCAGGAAAAAAGGATTGAATAACACCACACACAGATGGGTGGAAGCTCTTTTGAAAGGCCGATATGTGAAGGCAGACCTGTTCGGAGAATCAAGGAGGGTTCTAGCTACCAGGGGATGTCCGCAAGGGGGGGTCCTCTCCCCAAAATTGTGGAACTTGGTGGCAGATGAACTCCTGAGACTTCTGAATGAGGCTGGCTTCTACGCACAAGGATATGCAGATGATTTTGTTATCCTGATTAGAGGCAAGCACTGCGAGATCCTCAATGACCTCATGAGTAGGGCGTTGAAGATTGTTGAAAAATGGTGCAGCGACAAGAACCTCAGGGTGAACCCTTCGAAAACGACCTTAGTCCCATTTACGAAGAAATACAACCTGAAGGATTAAAAGCCCCAACTATATTTGGGAAGCCAATCGATGTAGCAGATAAGGTCAAATATCTAGGCGGCATTCTCGACAAAAGATTAACCTGGAATCAGCACCTTGAACAAGTAGTCGATCGATCGAAGGAAGCTATGAATTTAGCAAGACGGTCGGTAGGGAAAAAGTGGGGACTGAAACCGAAGATAATGAAATGGATTTATACTTCAATAGTCAGACCCATCGTAACGTATGCATCATGCATATGGTGGCAGAAGACGGAGCAAGTGGGGGCGCAGAAAAAGTTGGACTCACTACAAAGACTGGCATGCTTATACATAACAGGAGCAGTGAGAACAACCCCAACTGCAGCACTAGGGGTGATAACTGGTTTGCCACCCTTACACCTAGTAGTGAAAGGAGAGGCAATGGCAGGCGCCTTCAGGCTAAAAATTAGCAGCCTGGATGGAAAACTGCGACCAAGACATCAAGAACTATGTGAAAGCCCTCATGGTCTACCGGAACTAGAAATGCAGTCGGACCAGATGCCGACAACGTACAACTTCAACACGCCCTTTAAGCTCAGCATCAGTGAATCTGAGGGGAACTTAAAGGAAGTTGAAACTGCACTGTCAGCCTCGCGAGTAAATTACTTTACTGATGGATCTAAGTCTGGGGGCAAAACAGGAGCAGGAGTGTACGGTAACAGAAACTGCAAAATACAGACAAGTCTGGGGTCCAAAACCACGGTGTACCAGGCAGAACTGTATGCACTAATAACCGCAGAAAAAAACGCTTTAGACAAGGGCTGGAAGGACACAAGGATCACTTTTTTCTCGGACAGCCAGTCAGTCTTGAAAGCGGTAACGAACTACATATCCAATTCCAAACTGACAATGGAGTGTATCAAAAATCTTACAACCCTAGCAAGCAACAACAGTGTTACCTTGGTGCGGGTGAGAGGACATTTGAATGTAAGAGGCAACGAAACAGCGGATCTCCCAGCCAAGGAAGCATCTGAGGTGAAATACATCGGACCAGAACCCGTGTTTGGAATATCCAAAAAGGTTCTCAGGACTGCGGTGAATGACTGGGTGATGAAAGAAACTAACAAGGAGTGGCGGGGAGTAGAAGGGTTGAGGCAATCCAAAAGAATACTCAACTGCTACTCTAAGAAGATGACTGCGAACCTACTCAAGTACAGTAGGGAGCAAGAAAGAAACCTGGTCGGACTGATGACAGGACACAATCTTCTAAGGAAACACATGCATAGGATGGGGATCTACAAGGATGAACCAAAATGCAGATTGTGCGAGGTGGAAGAAGAGACAGCAGAACACATCATCTTCGACTGTGAAGCGCTGGACAAAAAAAGACAGGGCATTCTAGGATCGAACTCTTGGGAAGACTGTCAAGAACTAGGGATACTACCCGTCATTCTCCTTGAGTTGATCAGGGGAGAATGTTTTTGGGAAGAGTAGTGATGTATCGTGAATATATCATGATGATAATTAATTAATAATGAATAGAAAAAAGAGAGAGAGAGAGAGTTTAGGATTGGAGACACCTTGCTTTAATACGAATAAGAACATTAGAATGAACAGCTGTTGTTGATATGAGGTTGACAGTCAGGTGTGCCAACTTACAAATTAGTACCAACCTAACATATACGATGTAACAAATCTCCCAGCACTTTAAAAAAAAATAATTAACAAAAGAAACATAAACAATTGACTAAATTTTAGAAAAAGGTAATTTCTACTTCTGGGTCTTCATTCTTATGAGGGGAGGACTCACTTGGAGAACAAGGGCGTCTCGGTTTGCGCGGCCTGTTGGATCTTCTGAGTTCCGGCCTTGCCGTTGGAGTTGAATCAGTAGTAAGATTGGACTTCGGCTGTTTGAAATGACCTCGACCACGACCTATTGGAACTGGAAACGATTCACTACTTGAAAGTGATGACTTGGCAGGAAAAGAAGAAGTTCGCGGCTGAGATTCCTTGACAGAGGTTTCAGAAGACGGAGAAATTGTCTGAGTCTGCGGAAGAGAACTACCCTGAGAAGAAGATGGCAGTTGAGGCGTTAAGTAATTGCTTGAAGTTGTAGCGTTTGAAACACAAGGCGTTGAGTAAGTATAAGGAGTTACTACACTTGAAGTTTGCGGCTGAGAAACAGAAACTGGAGTATTTGATTTAGAATTTTGCGGCTGAGAAACAGAAGATTGAGTTTTTGATTGAGAAGTTTGCGGCTTGGAAACAGTAACTGGATGTGTCTGTGAATGAGACGGAGAAAACGTAGTTAACGTAGTTGTTTCTTTCGTTGGAGACATACTAGGCACTGTAGACATATTAGGCACTGTATTCCTGGGCGGACATTGATAATCAGATTGATTAGTCATAGGTGATTCAGCACATGGAGCAGTAGTCGAGTAATGTCTTAATTTCCGACTGCTAGTATTGTCGATGATGCGTTCTGTTACTTCATCGGAAAATTGGACTTTTTTGGGACAAGATAATAATTGATCAATACGTCGCTTATGAGAAGAATTCTGGTAACGAATGGAATAATGCAACTTACCCCATTTGGAATCAACAATGCCTGGTAACCAACGAATCGAACCTCTGTACCAACGAAACATTACTTTGTCTCCAACTTCAAATGAGCGAAGTTTGGAAGCTTTTCGGATTCGGCTGGATGGTGATTGAGACTGAGAAGGTTGAATTTTGACTTCCGGCACAACAACATGAAGTCTTGTTTTAATGATACGTCCAAAAAAGAGCAACGAAGGAGGTTTTCCAGTGAATGGATGAGGAGATCTTTGGTATTTCTGGAGATATGAATCAATACACTGTTGCAACGTCTTTTGTGTCGGATTCATACGGGCTATAGCTGATTTGATAGTCTGAACAAATCGCTCAGCTTGTCCATTCGTTGATGGATGGTATGGAGCTGTAAGCTTGTAGTATCGTACGCCTTGAGTTCGTAGAAAATCTTTGAATTCATCGGATGTAAATTGTTTGCCATTGTCTGAGACGACGGTGTCTGGAATACCGTAGAGAGAGAAAAGATGTTGTAGAACTTGACAAGTAGTTTCTGACGTCGATGAAGAAGTAACAATTACTCTAGTCCATTTGGAGAATGCGTCTACTACGACTAGCAAAAATTTTCCGAGAAGGGGACCAGCATAGTCAACGTGGACACGCGACCATGGTGCATTTGGGTATTCCCACAAATGTGAGTTATCTTTGGGCGGCATTCTTGAGTGTTGTAAACAAGTAACACAATTCTTTGCAATATTCTCTATGTCTACATAAATTTTTAGGCCAGTAAATGAGTGAACGGGCAATACCTTTCATTTTAGTGATACCAATGTGTCCAAGAAGCAGTTCACTCAGCAGCTTATTGCGAAATTTCTTTGGCACAATGACACGATGACCTAGCATGAGGCATCCATTCGAGATTGAATAATCTAACTCTTTTCCCTTGCAGTTAAGATCAGTCAAATTATTACCTTGTTGTAAGGCGAGCAATAACGGCGCTAACTCTGGGTCAATTTTGGTTTCCAAAGCAATATCATTAGCTGTGACAGGCAGTTGTAGGGTTTGTTCTTGTACTAAAGTGTCAAAATCATCAGAGATCTGCTGTTGTCCGAGAGCGATAGAATCATCTTTGAAGGACTTGCTAGAATGACTGTTGGTGCTTGGAATCCGAGATAGGTAGTCTGCGTTTTGATTTTTGTCGGCATGTTTATGCTTGATGTCATAAACAAAATTGGATAAGTAAGAAGCATAATTAGCAGAGCAAGAAAGAGTAAACTTAGGCAAGAGTGCATTTGGTGCAAAAATGTGCGAGATTGGTTTATTGTCTATGAAGATTGTGAATTTACGACCGTATAAATATTGAAAAAAGCGTTTTACACCCCCAAACGATTGCAAGAGCTTCACGATCAATTTGGGAGTATGCTTTTTCTCTTGAGTTTAAAGATTTGCTTGCATAAGCTATGGGTCTTTCACTTTGGTCAGGCATTATATGAGACAAGACTGCGCCTAGGCCAACTGAACTTGCATCTGTTGCTAGAATAAGGGGTAGGTCAGGCTGATATGGAACTAAAATTTGATCTGAAACGAGCAAATCTTTGAGTTTTTGAAAAGCATCCAGACCTTCTTTGGACCATTTGAGTCTACCTTCTTCTTTCAGCATTTCCCGCAAAGGGAATGTGATGGTGGACAGATGCGGAATGAACGAGTGATAATAGATCACTTTTCCGAGAAATGAGCGGAGTTCATTGGGAGTATTTGGCCTTGGGGCATTTGTAACGGCACTGACATGCTTATCTAGCTTATGTAAACCTGATCCATCAATTAAGTGACCTAAGAATTCGACACAGGTTAAAAGAAATCCACATTTGGAACGTTTGAGTCTCAACCTGCTTTAAAAAGACAATCGAGAGCCTTTTCCAGAATGATAAACAATTTATCGATGGAAACAGCAAACAGGAGAATATCATCAAAAAAGTTAAGAGAACCATCAATGTTTCGTAAATGTTCCTCAAGACGGCGTTGCCAGATGGCAGGTATACTGGCGACTCCATACTGTGCGCGGCGAAGTCTTATGAGACCATGAGTTGGAGTATTTAGTGTCATTAGTTCACAGGTTTCCTCATCACAAACAATACTCATAAAGGCATCTGAAATGTCAAGCTTGCAAAAATATTTAGAGTTTTGCACCTTGTTAAATAAATCTTCTATTCTAGGAATTGGATACTCTTCTATAATTAGTTGAGGATTCAAAGTAAATTTGTAGCCGCCGGTGATTCTAAGCTTACCATTTTTAATTACAACATGGGTTGGCGATGCCCATTCAGAGTGGGTAACCTTAGTATAGAGACCTGAGCTCAGTTTTGAGTCAATTTCTTTTGCATAACGAGCTTGCAGAGCAAGTGGTATTTGCCGAGCTCGTGCAAAGATAGGTTTTGCATTACTTTTCAAATAAAATCGACTAGGAGGGCCTTCTAAGGTACCTGCAGAATCACTGAACACTTTATCATATTTATTTAACAAGTTTTTAAGACGAGTGTGTACTTCATCTGTTTGAGTACTTAAATCTTGAGTTGTTTTCACTTGACTAATTGAGGGTGAAAAGAGATCAGTGAGGGGAAGGAGATCCTTGAAATGTACGATCCATTCTCTGCCAAACACACTATCGACAGGTTGATTTACTACAAAAATGTTTAGCAATTTTGTTCGATTTTGGAGAGTAACTTTGACTTTAGCGTAACCAATAGATGCAATTTTTTCTTTTGTGAAACTGACAAAACAGCGACTGGTGCGTTGGAGTATGGTATTAGGGAGAAGTTGATTGAAAACTTTTGAGCTAATAACTGAGCATGCCCCACCTGTGTCAAGTTCCATTTGAAGAGACTTGCCATTAACGAGGACATTCAACATACAAGGCGGTGGAGGAATATCTACACTATTGATACCAAGTTGGTTAATTGATGTACCAACTTTGTTTACAGAAAATTGCAAGAATTCAGAGCACGGTTCTTCTGAGAATTGAGAACAATTTGAGCTATGAGGCTCCGTTGAATGTAGGTTAATAGAGCTATTTGTGGATTTTTTCATGCAAACTTTCGCCAAGTGACCTCTACGATGACAGACATCACATTGATTATTGCGAAATTTGCAAGATTTTCGATCATGATTGCCACCACAGGATAGGCAAGAAGAATTGTCATTTGGATTTGGTTGAGAAAAATTAGATTTAAAATTCCTTTTACCTTTATTACTGTAAGAGCGGTTGTTACCGTAAGAGCGATTGTTGCTGTTTGAGCGATTGTTGCTGTAGGAACGAATATTGCTGTAGGAACGATTATTGCTGTGAGAGCGAGAAACTTGTGCGTTAGATTGCTTGAGCTTGGGACGACTGTCGTGGGAGAATCGGTTGACACTGTTGTTCACTTCAAGTTTGGGTTTCAGTTGGAGTTCGGCTTCTCTTGTCGCTTCCAAGTCAGATGCTATTTTTAAGGCGCTATCAAAGGTCTCTGGTTGTTTGCTAACAATTTCATCACGGATGTCATCTCGGCTTACACCATGGATGAGTTGGACTCGAAGGGAGAAATCTAAAAACTGTTCAAATTGGCAATAACGTGCTGCTGCTTTGAGACGGGTAGCATATGCGACTGCAGATTCCTCTGGTTTTTGTAGCAATTTCCTAAAATTTATAATTTCACTAAATTTGTTTCGTGATTTGGAGAAGTAGCTGGTCAATTTGGAGACAATATCTTCATAATTAAGGGTTTCAACGGGAGTTGGATAGGCAATATTTGTGAGAATTGAGTTCAGGTGTGAACCCATGTGAACTCGGATGTGTGAAGCCCATGTAGCTGTTGGGAGCTTACACAGTTCTAGTTGTAATTTGAAACGATTGAAATAGTCACCAATTTCTTCTGAGTTTTCTTGGAATGGGTTGAATGAGAACCTTGTGGTCGAAGTTGAGGCTGATACCTGTTGCTCTTGGAGTTGAACCAATTGAGTTACCACGTTAGTCAGGGCATTGAGTTTTTCCTCCAAAGTTGATGCTGGATTGAGAGCATTTTGAGCAGGATTGGCTTGATTGGCTTGGTTATCCAGATCGTTCGGCATTTTTATATAGCAAGATCACACGCGGTACCGTTTCGGCGTTATGCAATGTGATAAGAGATGCGAGCGAAAAACTGACACGAGAACCGCACGGTTTTCAACTTCCGACCGAAAACTCCGAATTACTACTTACGAGCGAGAAGAAACGCGAGTTCGCGAAATAAAGACTCGTCGCCATTTGATGTATCGTGAATATATCATGATGAATGAATAGAAAAAAGAGAGAGAGAGAGTTTAGGATTGGGGACACCTTGCTTTAATACGAATAAGAACATTAGAATGAACAGCTGTTGTTGATATGAGGTTGACAGTCAGGTGTGCCAACTTACAAATTAGTACCAACCTAACATATACGATGTAACAAGTAGCCTAGAATAAACCCGGTCACAATAGATCTTTAGGTCGCAGTGTTTTTGAGTAACTACTCACCAGGAAAGGAAAAAAAAAAAAAAAAAAAAAGTGCTCTGGTGAATTTTAGGCGCTTTTGCCGATTTTGGCTGTGAAAATGCTGTATGCACAAGTTTGAGGGGGGTTTTGGGGGTTTTTTAACATGCAGTAAGTACTGCATGTTTTTGTTATGGTTTTGTATCGATTTTGGCCATAAACTTCCTGCGTAAAAATCGACAATTTTCGGCTTGGTCGCAAACGTGCGTTGTCAGATTTCCGCGCGTAATGATCGCGTACTGCTTTTCGGTGGATTCCTTTCGTTCGATATATTGCGGAGCGGCAACGCGAAAAGTCGCCCTATCCTTTAACCAGCTACAAAACGAATCGCGCGCCATATCGAATTTGCGATATTCTTCGGTCCGCCGCACAATGGACAGAAATCAAATCTTTGGCGGTCCAAATTCGATCCTTTC